>JAJEJO010001479.1:460889-553431 GCA_020662805.1 Glaucomys volans | reverse complement strand
CCCCCTCTACCCCCCCCCCCACAAAAAAAGATTCTCAGTATTGAAAGAAATTGACTGAAAATTAGGAAGAGCAATGAAATTGTTTTAATAGACATCTTTTTTCTCTCATGATGAAGGTAGGTTGCAGGGGATTGAACCCAGGGTCCACACTACCACTGAGCTACATACCCGACCTCCCTTCTAATCTTCTTAAAACTGAGGGCAGTGGAATTTTGTTTGTTTCTAGTACCCAAAAGTGGTGTTTTCCACCTGAGGGGTAATTACCCAATTCATCAGCAGAGTGAATTTTAAGAAACTTTAAAATTTGTATTTTTCTTTAAGTTTATAGGTTACATTACATGTATTTATCATGTGTTCATGATAAATATAACTTATAGTTAAGCCTGCTGAAAACCTTATTTGATAGCTTATGTACATAATGTATATGTACATAATGTTTTCACATATATATTGTGGAATGTTTTTTCAACTGCAAAGTTAAATGTATTTTGTTCATTGCCTATGAAAGAAAATCGGATTCAATCTGGCAAAAGTAAATTGGCTCACCTTCCTGAAAAGTTCTAGGGCACAGCTGGATTCATGGGCTGAATCACTGTCATCACAATCCCACTTTCTCCATCTTCTAACTCTGCCTTCTGCTATGTTGGCTTTATTTCTCCAGGAGCATCAAACTCATATCATTAGAAAACCAATTTTAGGGGGAAAGAGAACCCACTCTCTAGTTCTGAGACATGTTGCCACAATTGGTCTAATGCAGATCTTGTATGTTCACAGAACCAATTTTGAGGCTAAGTAGTATAAAATCCTGATTAGTGAAATGCAAATTATGTATTTCATACTTGAGGATAGGTTTAACCTCACTAGACTCTAATAGAATGAGAAAGGGAAAATTGTTATAACAAGAGAGGGGTGGATGCTTATTAAAAAAAATCAAGAAATAATCTCTAATTGTCTTGCCCTTGCTGTATAACCATAGTGTGAGGAAAACAGGTAAACTTGATTATTTTGACAAATGACACTGGACATTTGACTGACTGGTTAGGGTGAGTTTAGTGTCTTCTTTAAGGGTGATAGTAGTGACTCGACTTTTATGAGTTAGAATAACACGACCAGCGTCAGCTCAAATGAACTAGTTCTCTACAATCAAGTGAAAAGTTGCTGAACAATGCCTGTTCTACAAGCAGATTACAATGAAAGATGACACACTGAAGAATTAAAGTAGCTGTTAATTTTAAATTCTTGCTAGTTTTAGTTACAAGAAAGAATATAATTAACTTCAGTTTGGGCAGGCAGTAGAATAGAACATCTGCTTTCCTAATCTAGAGGGAGTTGAAATCAAAGTTTTGAGCCATTAAACTAGAAGGGTTGGGAATCCCAACTGAACTTTAGAGAAGATTGAGCAAGGGCAAGCTTTTGTAAAGCTACATGGACTACTAGCTCAGGTTGTGTTGGACTGGTTTAACAAAAGAGTGGGGTTTTCTTTTTAATAAGGTGAAACCTGAGATATTTGCATTTCTTTTTATAAGTTCCATGTCATTGAAAATTATATAGCAACTTTTTCAGAGAAAAAAATGTTTGAGGAAAGCAAATTTAGTAACTTAGCTGACCAAATACATCTACTCAGTAAGGTGAAGATTTAATAACTGTTGCATAGCAATATGATTGTGATCCAAGGAAAGGAATCTCATTTACAACTCTCATTGTATTACTAATTAAAATCAAATGAGTAATAGTCATGCATTGCATTGGGTGCTCTGATATGTATAGTTCTCTGATTTGATTTCTACTCCCCAAAACTCATTGATGTTCAGTGAGCTACCAGAACAATGGTACAAAATGTATAAGACACTCTTCTAAAATCCAGTTCAGTGAAAGACAGTGTTTAAGATTCCCTGAATGAATAATAGTGTGGTACGATACTGCTGTAAAAGCAGTGAAATCATTATGTAGACTGTAGAGATGCTAGGCTGGAATGCTTTTATATGCCAATTTAATGTTTGTGATTATGCTGAGCAGATTTGGTCCTTCACAAACCTATTCCTGTGGTAACAGGAAAATGTTGAAAGCCCATAGCACATAGCTAAGACTTTTGAAAATTCTGACTAGTCTAAAGAATATGTTATCTTCTTTTAATGCACAAATTTGAGAAACTGGAAATTACTGAATAACACATGAAGCAAAAGATCTGACATCTTATAGTTAAGCCTGCTGAAAGCCTTATTTGATAGCTTATTAAATGCAGCTGGTATACTTAAAAGTAAGGCTAGAGGGGAAAAAAAGAGTTGAGTCTGTAAAATGCTTTAGTCCAAATAAGCCTTCAGCACTTGGTTATAGGAAGGAAATGTAGCCAATCTTTCTGCTGGAATTTACTTTTAGGATCACTTACAGTTTTTGAATGGGTTACTGTGAGATGCAGCAGAGAGATTTCATGAACAAATAAACAAACGGGATAATCCATGGAAACTTTTAATAATCTGATAGTCTTGTAAAAGCTCTCTTCAGAAATTAACTTTGAGGATTTTGGCATTTATTTTCTCGTAACAAGGGTGAATCGATTATTGAATGGTTGAAAGCACACAATGCATATTGATTTGTTCATGCATAGCCAGTTTCTCCCGGGTGGCACCTTGCTGCCTATAACATATTTTTAAATAGAATTACTACTTATTAAATTACAAAGACCTGCTGCAATGGTCAACGAAAATAAAATTGCCTGGGTGCATCATGGTTTGAAGCATTGCCATGAACTCTCAATGGCTTGCTTTCCCTAGTGGAAGCTTATCTGCAGAATATATTTGGATAACTGCTTTGATGTCAAGAATTTAGTGAGGCAAACCACCAAATTTCATATCTATGATTGAAACTTAAATGGCCAAAGTTTTATATCATAGTAACAAATTAGTTTTAAAGAAACCTTATTAAATAATATATTTTTAATCAAAACAACTGATATTTTGTGTAACTATCTATGAATTACTGATCTAAGAGATTCAACTTTAATTTTAGTCAATGTTGGAATACTGATGTATTTGCAAACCTGTATTCTTGCTAGGAAAATAGAGCATATTTTGTAGTATATACTATATAAGGCAATTTTTTAAAATCAGTGAAAAAAATTGTATTCCTTGGTTTTATAAGCTAAGGGAATATTTTTCTTTTTGTCTGTTTTATTTACTTTTTGCTTGTTTATTTGGTTTAAGGCAGACAAAGAACATAGGCAATCACCTTAAGAATGGCCCAGAGTTTTAAAGCAAGTGTCTGGATTAAATGATTATGGAAGTGTAGAAGAGATATGATGTGGTTATATTACCTTTTTCCCCAAAGCTATAGTCATTCTTGGTCATTGGCAAGACATATTGGAAAGACATATTACAAGAGTCTTGTTACTTTTTCCTGTCTATTCATTCTTATTCCATGATTTTACCCACATTGCCATTTCACAGTCTATCTCGTGTTTTCTACTTTATTATTCCATTTGCAGATATTGGGGCACTTACTGTGTACAGTAAATCTTTCTCTGAGAAATTCAGAGCCCAGAAAAAGATAAATGTTTGAAGGGTTCAAGGTCCTTATTCATGTGATTTGTAAGTCCTTATTTATCAGGCCTCTTCATTGCACACTTTTATTCATTATGAATTTGTTAATTTGTTACAAAGATAATATAATCATCTCATTCCTTCTGAAAACCTGGGGCCAAGTCACAAAAACTCCTGTGATAAAGTGTCAGGATGAAAAGGTAAATCACAAGGTCTCAATTTGCTTTCCTTCTGAGAACCATGTAATCTCACATTTGTTTTTACTTCCAGAACCATATGCAGTGCCAGATTTTCTGTCTCTGAAATTCTAATTTTTAGGAACTATCTTCATTCTGCTTTGACTCTGACTCCCATGTATCTACTTGAACTATTATTGCATTGAAAAATACAAGTACTTCTTAACACTTTCATTCAGTCCATGGAATTATGAACTCAGTAGTGAAAAGTCCTTGATGTCACACTAGTGAGATTTCCACCCAGCCATGGTCTTAACGTTTTCATATTGTCTCTGTTCCATGGTTATTTTTCTACACTTTCAGCAACCCCCTGCCAAAGTGGGGTTGCTATCCATTGCCTCCATTATTACCTGTCAAGTTACTTTGCTTTGATTTCCTCCATAGCACTTTTTATTTGACCTTGTATACATCTAATTGCATATATATATACATATATATATATATTTTATTTTTACAGACTTCATTTTGATTCATTGTACATATATGGGGTACAAATTTTCATTTCTATGGTTGTGTGTGATGTACATTCATATCATTCTTGTTAATCACACACATACATAGGGTAATGATGTCCATCTCATTCCACCATTTTTCTACTATTAGTTTCCCTCCACTAGAATGTAAGCTTCTTTAGGGAAGAGGTTTTATTAATTGCTGTTTCTCCTGGACCTAGAACATCACCTAATGTAAGTGTTTAGTAAATATTAGTTGAAAACCTGACTAAACGAGGGGCAGAATTTTGAGGGTGGAGAGCCTCATCATGGTCTCATTTGTGCTGAGGTTAGAACATTCATTGACAATGAGGCTGAACTATAGCCATAAATCCCCAAGGAAGATATAATAATGAGAGACCAAATCCATTTCTTGAGATTTAAAAAAAAATGTTAGTGTTAGTTTAGATTAGCTTCACATTTCTGATAATTTACATCTGAGTAGATTTTGTCTATCCTCCAGAGAAACTAGGAAAAGTGGAAGATAAAAACTGTTTTCCAGAGAAGGATGTAATCATTTAGATAGTAATGATAGCTAGCATCAGTAAGACTCCATGTAATTGTTCTGCCTTGTTCCTGGTGCTGAACTAAGCTACTTATTCTTAATGCTCAACAGTACACTTATTTTATGGACATAAAATATTAACAGGTTATAACTTTGCAGATAGAATGTTTGAAAACTTAGCAGTTCTTTTACTGTACGTCTCAGTAGAAACTAGCTCCTGGTCATGGGTCCTATGAAGATTAAGGAAATAATTAACGTGGACCTTGGGAGAAAGATATATCACCACAAAAGGGAGATCATTGCTCAATAAGAGTGAATGTAAGGATTCTAATTTAAAATGTAACAAATAATGTTAACTATTTAGGAATAATTGGTCAAATGGAATATTCAGCCTCACTTGATTATTTAGATTATGAGCCATGATTTCATCTCAATAGTTAAATATTGCAAACCTTGTGAATTTTAAAATCTAGATGTGAGGTTCCAGGAAATGTCCGTATCTCGTGATTCTTCTGCCTTGCTAGTCTTCATGTCCTTCTAGAAATTATGCTGTTTCTCTTCTTGATATTATTCCCTCTCTAGTTTTCTTATCCAACTCTTACAAACACTGAAGGCTTCCTTCTCCTGGAAATCTTTCATATTAGAATTTACACTGAGAAATTTCTTTGACACAATTTGAGAAACTTTAAACTGATGTATTGCACCTCTACACTGGAGTTGTCTCATTCCTCAAGTGGGCAAGGACCTTGGTGACTTCTCTTTCTTTTCCTCCATCTCTTGCTTTTCCTTTTCTCTTTATTTTTCTTTTGCTCCTCCTTTTTATTCTTCCTCTACTTCATTTGACTGTAGGTCCAGTGACAGAGTTGAATATGCTTTCTATTTTAAGGTGCTTAACAGCTTTGGAAACAGGGGAATGCTTAAAGGGTTTGATGTCAGAAAGACCTGGCTTTTAGTTAATTTTCTGTGACCAGCTAATTAGTTGACGTTGGGCCAATTTCTTTTTTTTTCTTTCAGTGACTTCTTTAAAATGATATACTTTAAGTGTTGCTGTGAGAATTAACCCTGAAAGCATGTGTAACATGTTCTCATTTATATATTACACATAAAACTGTATAATATGTTTGGTCTCTCATATACAATGTACTTGACCATGTTATATTTTTTTCCATCTTGATTATATTGATTTGACATGGGGGTGACCTTAATTATTTGGTAGGGTCATGAAAACTCTTATGAAGGATTCTCAATGAGACTTCTGGATAATATGTGTGGTGCTGCTTTTATGTTTTATAAGATAAAGATAAACATTTAATTAATTGTCATTTTTGAAGCATTTAGTTATTAAAATGATCACTTGAAAAACAAATTTTTTTTTCTTTATTCCTTCCTTTACCTTAACCCTCCTTTCCTTTGTTTCAACTCACCTTCCTTTTGACAGAATAACATCTATGGCCCTAGACAAAATACAATGTAAAACTTTAACAGAGTGTTTTAGAAAGTAGGCATATGCCTACAAGCGTAACTCGAGTTTAAGGTATCTCAGAACAACAACAGAGCTATGACATCATTTCAATTCTTCCTTTAATTTGACAAATGGGAATCAGTATTTATATACTGCAGGCTTTTGAACAAAAAACCCCACAATTTTCCTTGACTTACCCTGATGGGTTTATTCCTTATAAATACACACACACACACACACACACACACACACACATATATTTAACACACACTCATATATTTAATACAACTAATCTAATCCACACCATAGTTTAGCAGAACAACCCACTGTAGAATGTTGGTTGTTTCCCCTCATGACTTGTGACTGACCTGAATCTGTGGCTCACTGGTGATGCCTAGCTTCACAGGAGTATCACATCACACAATTCCAGCCCAGAAAGAAAAAAAAATGAAAATTCAAAGAACCACTTACACTAAATTCTTATCAATTTTTCATAACTATAACATTAAAATATCCAAGTCAAACCACAATATGTTGTGCACGTTATGTATATTCTCCAATAATCTCAGGAGTGTGAATTTGAAATTGTGGTTATACCCTACATGATGATGTTTGAGTCAATGATAGGTGAATACATGATGGTGTTCCTGTAAGGTTATAATGGTGTCGAGAAAGTTTCATCAACTAGTGACAGTGTAGTCCTAGTAACATCCTAGCACAACCCATTACCAACATGTTTGTGTTGGTGCGGTTGTAAACAAACCTAATGCACTAACAATCATATAAAAGTATGACATTTAAAATCATGTGCAAATAATAGACAATGCGACTAGTTTATGAATTTACTGTACTGTACTTCTTATCACTGTTGTAGAGTGCATTTCTCATACATATATTTGAAAAATGGAATGCCATGTTATGACAGCATCAGGCTCATCTATCTCATATTTATGACATCTCTTGATTGCATCAAGAGGCCACCCTGAGTGATTGGCCTAAACCATCTAGGCCCTGTGTGAGTGTCCTCTCTGATGTTTGCTCAATGATGAAATCACATAATCATGTATTTCACAGACTGTATCCTTGTGGGTGCAGGGCTATGTATGTAGCTTTTATTAGCCACATTGTTATCATGTCAAAATTTTTCTTAATTCCAGTGGGTCAGTCTGACATTTCTTTCCTACATTTACCACTAAAGATTTACATTTCTGATAATGTATAATATTAATTCCAATTTTCCTAAACAGAATCCATTTGTTTCTTGCCCACATTTCTTTTCACTCAGATTCCATTTGTCTAGCTTCTAAATCCTTAACTGAAATTTGAAATTTCACCTAATTTAACATGAACTGAAAACTTCATAATCTTTTCTCTGAAACATTACTAATGTAACAAATGAGACAGGTTCATTTTCTTTCCTTTAATCATTTTAGCAGTGGGCTCTATTTTTTATTATTTTCTTCTGTTTGTAACCCTCAAAATAGCTTTATTCCATATTATCACATTTTTATAGAGGCCATTTTAAATTAAAATTTTTATTATGAGACACAAATACATATTTCCAGAATCAGAATGCATTGTCTATGGTACTTCCTTTACTATTTTTTGTTTTTACCAAAACTTGAATAAATCGTAGTTTTCTCTTATAATAGAACAATGTTGCTTTTTCTTTTAAATCACTTTCTGTAATTTTTCAAATTTCAGTTGCTTTTCATTTAATTTTTCCAGAATTGAAAAATTTTGTGAAGAAGACTATGGATCGGGTTAGCATGCTTATTTTCTTTTACTCAATCTGAGTATTATGTTTAATAAAATTTTTTTTGAGAAAAAATATATTTGGTTGATATTTACAAGTTCTTTAGCATAGAAGGTCTAAACTTTTGAGACTCTAAAATACCCTGGGTAGTGTGGAAGTACTGTTTCTAATTACTGAACTTTATAAAAACTGGTGATAATATTTGTTTATAGTTTGTTCTCATATTCACATAAACATGTTTTTTATTGATTGCGTGACCTCTTTTTTCTCTTTGGGGCTTTTTTTCTAAGATAGGAATACTTTCAAAATACCTTGGGGACACATTAAATTAAAAGAAGTATTTCCAACAGGAAAATTTCATTTGTACCAGCAGTCCTATATTCTCCCCATTTTTTTGGCGAACTGTTTGGAATAATTTTGCCTAAAGTAAGCTCACATTCACGGCTTATTTAGCAATACTTTTTCAAAATAGTGCCATCAGAACCTGACATTATTTCCTTCATACTTAAAGTACTTTTGAGTAATTATAAAGCCTCAAGTTAAAATACATTTGAGATCTGCTTTCTGTCCCAACAAACTCTAATGAAATAGTAAGTATCTGGGAGGGGAGCATACCCAGGAATTATTTAAATATAAAGATGGTTGCTAAACTTAGTTTTACTCTGAGTGTATTTATGATTTTAATTATCACATGATGGATTTTTATTACTCTTTGCCTTTGGCATTTTTTTTTCCTCATTTGGTTTCTTTTGGTACCAATTTAAGGAAATGTTTTCAAAGAAGCAAAATAATTCTAAATTGTAGTAAGCTTCAATAATACAAACAACTATAAAATCAGAAATTCCTTTGAATTTCTTAACTCATTATAAATGGGTCCTTGGGACATATTTAATACTTGTACTTCCAATTCTTAGACATAATCAAAAATTTAAATTATAGTGAGTTTTCTCTAAGGTTCCTACCTTCTCTTGAATCCTTCCTTTTGTATGTTTAACAATTTGTAACCAGGTACCGTATTAGGAATGTTTGTTTTTTCTATCTTGTTGATTTAGGGAAGATGAAAGATGACTCCAAAATTTTCTCTTTGAAGAAATGATACCTTCCTGGGACATCTTCCTTTAGTTCCCTGAACATAACTAGAATAGCCTGTATTAAGTTATATGCAATAAATTATATTAATATATAACTAGTCAATGTGTTGCAAAACTCTCCCCAGTTAGTCTTTCTTGTGTCTCAGCAATGGAGGAATTCAGGAATCATGACTAACAGGGGAAGAGGTAAATTTGGCATGTGGATTTATAACTTTCCCCAAATTAGAATTCATTGTTATCTACCTACTTCCTCCACAAGTAAAATCAGTTCTGTTGAGTAAACTTCAGTATTGGGGGCTCATCTGGGTTAAATGAATCTGATCATGTTTATCTCATGAGATTTTAATTGGTTTGATATAATGCATTATGCATTCAGCCCCAAATTAATGATTATCTATGTAGTAAAATATATTGACCACATTTTAACAAACTAGCACTTCCACAGTTATTTCTAAAGTAATAAATTTTAAAATTTAATATATTGTTGAACTAATAATCATTTACATAGCTCAAAAATTTAAAAATTGTACAATGGTAGCCAATAATAGTTTCCCTTAAGCCAGTGTTTCACTGTTACCTGATTCTCTTGCATACAAAAAACTAAAGTTATTCTTTTATTCATATTTTCACTGGAATATTCTATACACAAATAAGCTTGCATATAAATATGTGTCCTCCATTATCTTTTAAAAACAAATGTAGAATATTATACATAAGGGAAATAATTATTTCATGTTATACATAAAAATCTTGTGTGTACTTTTACTATAATATGATATGTAGTATGTTGTAGTTTGTGTAACTACTCTCTTTTTATTGGACATTTAAGTTGTTTCCAAACTCTTTCTAATGCTAACAATGCTATGTTGAATAATGCTGAATTTAAGTTATTTGTAGTCATTGGAATTGAAATCTGTAACTGCTGAATGAGTAATATTTAACTCTGATATATTTGGTGCCTTGCCTTACAATTAAGTTTACATGAATCCAGTTTTTAATATATCTTTATTGGTTCATTTTAGTTATACATAACATTATGATTCATTTTGACATATATGTGTGGAATATGATTTGCTCTAATTCAGTCCCCAGTACTTTCCCTTTCCCTTCCTTCATCCTTCCCCTGTTCCCTTACTTCTACTCTACTGATTTTTCTCCTATTATAATTTTTTAAAAATTAGAGTCTTGCGAATATACATAACAGTGAGATTCACTGTGGTATATTCATATATGTAGATAGGAAAGTTAGGTCAGATTCATTTCACTGTTTTTACCCTATCCTGTCCCTTCTCCCTCCCCCTCAATCCCCTTCCTCTAGTTCACCAATTTTTATTCTTTTATTTTGATAAAATACCTCCTTTCCCCTTTTCTCCCATCCCTTATTTTGGACTAACTTTTGCCTATCAGAGAAAACATTTGACCTTTGACATTTTGGATCTGGTTTATGGCACTTAGCATGACAGTCTCCAGTTCCATTTATTTACCAACATGTTTCATAATTTCATTCTTCTTTGTGACTGAGTATGTACACCACATTTTCTTTATCCATTTATCTGTTGAAGGGCACCTAGGTTGGGTGTAAGTTCAGTTTTACTTTTACCAAATCAATTTTATAAACAGTTTTAATTACAATAATATTGTTGTGCTTGAAATAAGAGGAAGTGACACTTTTCTGAGACACATTTTAAAAAATAAAATGTTAAATTGCTAATTTATTTATTTATTTATTTTTTTTTTGAATTTATTTTATTTTATTTTTTTTATTTACTTATTGATTCATTGAACACAAATGGAGTACAGCTGTTGTTTCAAGGGTTGTACACAAAGTAGAGTCACACCATCTGTGCTTTCTTGCATGTACACAGGGCAATGATATCTGTCACACACTCTGTTATTGATTTATTTATTTTTAAAAATAAAGGTGCTTGATGTTTAACTTGACTTATCTAACCACGGTGGCATGAGAAATTAGAGGTAAAGGAGTTTCCAGGATTAATTTCTGTAGCAGACCAAGGTATCAGTGAAGAGGGGGAAAAACTTTTCTTAGTTCCAAATTCAATTTCTGTGCTTATGAACTGGGTATGGCACCAGTGTCTCCTGTTTCCTAGGCTTGGTGCTGACTATGGGAAAGAAAGGCAGACATTCATTTGGGGCTGATTATGTTATGGATACAGGGACAAAATCCCAACTTCTTTCTTTCTATAATCACATTTTCACCTCCTCATGCAGTGCACACCTGTGCCTTGTTGGCAACTGTACTTGATTGGAAGTCACACATCACATAACTCCAGTAAGAAAGAAAATTAGATTTTTGCTATATGTGTCCTTTTAGATGACACTGGGTATTTCTTATTGAAGATGTGCTAAACCAAATACATTTTAAAAAGTCAGGAGAAAACTTTGAACAGAATTTGGTGCCAAAGAGTGTCTGGCAAGAAGTGTATAGATCTGCATGCCATGGATGATGGACTCATAATAACTTTAGTAAATGCTCATGTTTCAGTTTATTTAAAATTTAATAGTGATTCAAGGAAGAAAGCTTTAGAATAAAATTATGTACACTAATGCTCCACTTTGCATGAATTTTCAGGCTGGCTCAACTGAACAATAGGATGTGGCAGTGCATTCATTTACCATATGAGTTCAACATTATTTTCCCCTTCCCCACTCCCATCTAGCCCTCACCGGAAATGTTTTGCAGCTGTATGACTTTTCTCTTGTAAGACTGTTTGAATATCTCCTCTAAAGTCAACTTGATCTTGGGGTTTTTGAACTATGTTTAGAGGGATGTTCTTTGACTTCTTGGATGCTCAGTCTTTTCAGTTTTGGTTTTAAAAATTAATAGCTGCTTTCATACTATCTCTCCTTTCTGTGACTTAGTTTGAAATGTTCACATTTGGACTGCAATTTGTTCGAATGTGTTCTTCTACCTCTCTAATATAAGAAAATGTGTATATGTACAGGGAAATTACCATATTTATGCATTTAATTTGTTGATTCAGATTACTTTACAAGCAGATTAGAGACATGATTAGAAGCAAACAAGTCACTCAGAATTTTATATGAAGCCATGTACATACCTCACAAAAAAACATAAGAGTAGTCATGATTAGGAAAATGAAAACTTTTGTTTGGGATTACTGACACTCATAGCTTAGTATTGTTTCATTTGGAATTACATCTGGAGGGGACCATGAAATCTCTTGTAAAATGTAAAGCCTATAATAATTTTAATATGATCCTTCTTATGCATTCTTCTAAATAATATCTGCTCTTATTCTTATGCATTCTCCTAAATAATATCTGCTCTTATTCTTTTTTTTCTTTTTATTTAATTTTTTGATTCATTGAACACAAATGGAGTACAGCAATTGCTTTTCTGGTTGTACACAAAGTAGAGTCACCCCATCTGTGCATCCATACATGTACACAGGACAATGATGTCTATCACACATACTGTTATTATTCTTACCCTCCAACCTCAACCCCACCCCTCCCTTCCCTCTATGCTCTCTATCCTTTCTCCACTCTTGCCATCATTCCACCCCACATTATGCATCATCATTCACTTATCAGAGAGACCATTCGGCCTTTGGATTTTTGGGATTGGCTGATCTCACTTAGCATAATAGTCTCCAACATATCCATTTACCTACAAATGCCATAATTTTATTCTTCTTTATGGCTGAGTAATATTCCATTGTGTATATATACCACAGTTTCTTTATGCTCTTATTCTTAAGGTCCCAGATTTCAGAAAAGAGAATGCTATTATTTTCCTTCCCAATGTCTACCTTACCTCATCTCCCTTTTTTGAGGCAGGGCTTTAGGGCCTGCAAAGAGAGTTGCAGTTCAGAAATCTGGATCTGTAAAGTGGTAAATTATAGCCCGTGAGTCAAATCTAGCCCATTATTTATTTTTGTATGGTTTGACTGCTATGAGGGTCTCACCATATTCAATGGTTGGTTAAAACAAAACAAAACAAAAACGAATAATATTTCATGACACTTAAAATTTTTGAAAAGTTGGTAATCTTCCACTTCCAGAGAGCTGGAGTAAATTTTTAAAAAAATTTTTTTTAGTTGTTGATAGACCTTTATTTTATTCATTTATTTATATACGGTGCTGAGAACTGAACCTAGTGACTCACACATGCTAGGTGAGGGCTCTACCACTGAGCCACAACACCGGCCCCCAATAAATTTTTTAAGAATTCATTCTGTTAAACAAATTTTCACAAAAGTGTATTTAAAACAAATAGAAGAAGATCCTGACTGATGAAGCAAAAAAGGCAGAACAAGTAGGAAACTCAGAACCCAAGAAATAGTGTTGTGGGTAAGAATTCTGAATATTCTTTTTGCCTCATATATCCCATATTTGAAGCTGAAGAAACCAGCAATCCAGGAATGTTAATGACACAGACAAAATCAATAACCACCACAGCAAAAACCTATTCTGTATAGTTAAAGGACAGGGAAACAAACAGCCTAGAAAGAGAGAATACTTTTAAACAATAATTGTTATGCTCCAGCCAAACATCATAGAGAAAAAGCATCCCAACTCCAAAACCTGACTATAAACAAACAAAAAAACAAACAAATAAAAAGAAGAGATATAAGAAAAAAAAGAGGCATAAAACAGTGAACAAATAAAAAACTAAGTATACAAATAAATGAATTAACAGCCCGAAGTCCTAAACAATCAATAATTGCATAAATAAAAATTGTCTAAGTACACTAATTAAAAAGCAGAGATTTGCATATTTAAAAAGAACTTATTACAAAAAACTCACATCAAATACAACAATATACCTAGGTTTCTACTTAGATATCATACACACATTAAAGAGGAGAAAGCAGGAATGGTATATTCATGTCAGTTATATTACAACTTAAATATGCTCACCAAGCAAAAGAGTGGCAAGATATGTGAAGGAAAATCTGATAAAATGTGAAGAAGAAATAGATAAATACATACTTATTGTTGGAAACTTCAACACCATGTATTAATTTTCTAAACATGTCATAACAAATTATCACAAACTTAGTGACCGAAAATAGGCAAGTTTTTGTCAATACAGGCAAAATTGCTCTAAAATGTATGTGAAAAGCAAAGAAACTTGAATAAACAGCTTTTATATAGAAGAATAATGATGAAGTAGTATACAGGATTTCAAGATATTTTTATATCACTATAGTAATAAAATGATGTGATATTGGCAGAAGGATGGACATGTAGATGAAAAAAATAATTTAGAAAACTCAGAATGAACCACACAATTATGCTTAACTGAAGGTACCAAAATACAAATTAAGGAAATGTACAGACTATTCAGTGAAATAATACCATAAAAATTTCCAAGTTTGAGGTATGAGATAGAAATCTAGAACAAAATGCACTTAGAATCCCAAATAAACAAGATCATAAAAGATCCTTTCCAAGCCATATTATAATTAAAGTGCCCAATATGTAAAATAAAGATGAGATTTTAAAAGTCACATTTATAGATAAGCCAAGTAGAATTTCAATTGATTTCTCAACTTAGATGCTCAAAGTCTGGAGGTTTTGGAAAAAATATATAACAAGTCCTGAAAGAAAATAATTACCATATTATTAAGCATATACTTAAGAATTCAACACTAAATGAAAATCTTCCATGATAAGGAAACAATAATAGATTTTATAACCACTAAACCTGAACTGTAAAACATACTTAATGAAATATTTCATGCAGAATAAATGAAAAATAAATATCAGAGTCAGTATTTGGATGAATCTTACTAGAAGAATAGTCAAGGAGAATATAGTCTTAATTAAGATTAAAAAGAAATAAAAATCAGGAAATAATAACAGCAAACATAAATGGTCTAAACTCTTCAATGGAAAGACGCAGGTTGGCAGAATGAATTAAAAAAAAAAAGACACAGCCAAATTTTTAAAAGAGACTCAACTTGCAGGCAAAGATATCCAAAAGCTGAAGGTGAAAAGATAGAGAAATATACCATGCAAATGGAGACCAGAAGCAAGCAGAAGTAGATGCTCTCATATCAAACACAGTAGACTTTAGTTAAAATTATTCAGAAGAGACAAAGAAGATCATTTCATACTTGTTAAAGGAATCATCCAATAACATGATATGATGATTTTAAATATTTATACTCCAAATGCCCCAATTTCAGTACACTTTTGTACATAAAAGAACACTTCTCAACATAAATAACCAAATACACCACAATACACTAAAGCTGGGTGATTTCAACACAGCTCTTTCACCATTAGAAAGGTCATGCAGACAAACTAAATAAAGATTCTTCAGAACTAAAAAATAATATTAATCAATTGGACCTAAGAGACTTTTGCATAATATTTTATCCATCAACAACCAAATTCTCAGCAGGAAATGGAATTTCTCCAAAATGTATCATATTTTAGGGAAATGAAGAAGGTTTTAGAAAATACAAAAATAAACACAATATCTTTCATCCTATCAGATCATAATAATGAAATTAAAAATCAACAAGGTCAAAGACAGAAAACATTTTAACAGAGAATAAATAATATGATTTCAAGGAAGAAGAAATCATAGAAAAAATCAGGGGAGAAATTTTTTAAAAATCTTAGAACCTAGTGAGAAAAGGAAAGTTTATAGCATTGAATTCCTACACCAAAATAATAGAAAGACCTTAAATAAATAATCTTATATTCTATCTCTGAAAAGAACAAACAAATTCATAGATCAGTGGGAGGCTGAAAATAAGATGAGAGTTGAAATTAATGAAAATGAGGATAAAACATATAAAGTATCAATGCAACAAACAGTTGGTTATTTGAAAAGGTAAACAAGATTGGTAAGCCCTTAGCCAAACTAATCAATAGGAGAGAAGACCCAAATTAACAAAATAAGAGATGAAAAAGGAGATATCACTACAGACACTTCTGAAGTTCAGAGGATAATTAGAAACTATATTGAAAATTTATACTCTAAGAAGCTGTAAAACTTAGAAGATATTGCCAAATATCTAAACACATATGACCTACAGAAATTAAACCATGAGAATACAGATAACCTAAACAGAACAATATCAAGCAATGAGATTGAACAGCAATTAAAAGCCTTTGAACAGAGAAAAACCTAGGACCAGATGGATTCCCAGCTGAGTTTAACCAGACCTTTAAAGAAGAACTAACACCAACCATCCTCAAATTATTCCATTAAATAGAAAGGGAAGGTACACTGCCAAATACATTATATAAAACCAGTATCACACTGATACCAAAGCCAGATGAAAACACATCGAGGAATGAAAGCTTCAGACCAATATCCCTGATGAACACAGACACAAAAATCCTAAATGAAATATTGGCAATCTGCATTAAAAAACACATTAAGAAGATAGTACACCATTACCAAATGGGTGTCATCACAGGAATGCATTGTTGATTCAACATACAGAAATTAATAAATGAAATTCATGGTATAAATAAAGGACAGAAATCACATGATCATATCAAGAGATGAAGAAAAAGCATTCAACAACCATTAATGTTAAAAAACACCAGAGAAACTAAGGAGAGAAGGAAATTTCCTCAACGTTATGAAGTTTATAAATGACAAACCAAGGTCAACAATACACTGAATGATGTAAAACTGAAATCATTTTTTTCTAAAATGAGGAGAAAGACAAAGATGTTCACTCTCATCATTCCTATTCATTGTAGATCCTGAATCTCTATCCAGAGCAATCAGGCAATAAAAATAAAATAAAAAAAGAAGTAAAGGTATAAAAATAGGAAAAAAATGTCAAATTATCTTTGTTTCCTGATGACATGATCCTTTATCTAGAAGAGCCAAAAAACTCCACCAGAATACTTCTAGGTCTGTTGAAAAAATTCAACAAATAGCAAGATATGAGGTCTACACACATCAATCAATCAATTTTCTATATTCTAATTATGGGTTGCAAAAGCAGTCAGGAAAACTATCCTGTTCACTATAAAGTCAAAAAAATGCTTTGGAATAAATCTAACCAAGCGGGGTGAAAGACCTCTGCAATGAAAGCTACAGAACACTGAAGAATGAAATTTAAAAAGATCTTAGAAGAT
Source organism: Glaucomys volans (assembly GCA_020662805.1). Lineage (NCBI taxonomy): Eukaryota > Metazoa > Chordata > Mammalia > Rodentia > Sciuridae > Glaucomys > Glaucomys volans. Next base: position 536,251 of record JAJEJO010001479.1, on the reverse strand, counting down.
TAAAAGAATTTACAAGTACTTGGATAGGCAGAATTAATATTGTCAAAATGACTACACTACAAAAGTGCTTTGTAGATTCAATGCTCCCATCAAATTAGCAATGACATTCTTCATAGAACTAGAAAAAGCAGTCTAGAATTCATTTGGAAGAATAAAATACTGGGGACAGTCAAAGCAATCCTGAGGAAGACGAGTGATACTGGAGGCACTGTAATACTTACCAAAAATTATACAAAGAATTATAGTAACAAAACAGCATGCTACTGGCATCACAACAGATGTGAAGATCAATGAAATAGAAGAGAAGACACAGTCCAATCCACATAGATACATTTATCTGATATTCAACAAAAGCACCAAAAACATGTTAGAGAAAGATAACCTTCTTAACAAATGGTGCTGGGAAAACTGGATGACCATATTAGAAGAATGAAACTCAATTCCTAACTTTCACCATGTATAAAAGTCAGTTCAAAAAGGACCAAATAATTAGAAATTAGACCTAGAAACTTTGCAACTGCTAGAAGGAAACATAGTCTGAGCGCTCTGTTATATTGATGTAGACACTGACTTCCTTAACAAGGCAACTAAAGCTCAAAAAGTAAAACCAAGAGTCATAAGTGGGGGAGAATCAAACCGAAAAGCTTCTGCACTGCAAAGGAAACAAGAGTGTGAAGAGAAAGCCTACACAATGGGAGATCTTTGCCCTCTGCTCCTCCAACAAAGGATTAATGTCCAGAATGTTTATAAAGAATTGAAAAAAATTAATGCCAAAAAATAAATAACCCCATCAATAAATGGGAAAAAGAACTAAATAGACACTTCTCAAAAGAAATATCAATGACCAACAAATATATGAAAAAAATTTCAACATCCCTAGCAATCAGGGAAATGTAAATCAAAACTAAATTGAGATTTCATCTCACTCCAGTTAGAATTGGAATCATCACGAATATAAATAATAAAATCTGGAAAGGATATGGAGAAGGGGTACACTTATACATTATTGGTAGAACTACAAATTAGTCCCACCATACGAGAAAGCAGTATAAAGATTTCTTATAAAACTAGGAATAGAACCACCATATGACCCACGAATTCCACTCCTATGTATTTATCCAGAAGAATTTAAATCAGCACACTATAGTGATACAGGAAAATCAATATTTATAATGATGCAATTCACAATAGCTGAGTTATGGAACCAGCCCAAGTACCTATCAATACATTAATGAATAAAGAAAATGTGGTATATACAATGGAGTTTTTACTTAGCCATAAAAGAAGAATGAAATTATAGTATTTGCTGGTAAATGGATGGAACTGGAGAAGAATATTCTAAGTGAAATTAGGCCATCTCAGAAAATCAAGAGTTGAATATTTTCTCTTATATGTAGAAGTTAGAGCAAAATAAAGAGGGAAGCGGGGCATGTCTCATGAAAATAGATGGAACATCAGGGGAGTACAGGAAGGCATAGGGGTTATGGGTGGGGGGGAGGGAGGAGAAACAGGAAAATGGAGAAACTGTGGAATGAAATGACCAAATGATGCTATGTACATATATTGATTTATCACAGAGATTTTTCTATGTATACATATAGAATATATATATATATATTGCAATATATATAATATATATTGCACCAATTTACAAAAAACTAAAATAGACCAAAGACTAGTGGAATAGAGGAAAGGGAACAGGGAGAGTGAGAGGGAGGAGGGGAGGAAAAGAGGAAGTATTAGGGACTGAAGAGGAACAAATTATATTCCATGCGCATGATTATGTCAATATGAACCTCAATGTTATGTCTGTCTATGATACACTAATAAAAACATTAACATAGTCAATCCCAAGGTTATATAATTCCATTTGTATAAAATTCTTGAAATGACAGAATTTCAGAAATGTAGAAGAGATGAGCGAATGCTAGAGGTTAAGTTTAGAGATGGGAGAAGTAAACAGGGCTATAAAAGGCAAAAAGGAGGGCTCATTTTGGTGATGGAGATGTTTTATATATTGATTGTTTTAATCAATATTCTGGTTGTTTGCTATGCCCTTTTGATGCATTACCATTGGGAAAATTACATCAAGTATATATGGGATCCCTGCATCTTTTCGTACAACTCTGTCTACAATTGTCTCAAATCATTTTTTTTTAAATTTTAGGCAATTCAACTTTTAATATTCATAAATGACATTTACTAGCACAAAATAGTTATGCTCATTTTTTTTTGGCTTATCGCCTACCTATGTTTTTGTGTTATAATGGCAGAGTTGAATTGATGGAGACCTTATGTAGGCCCATAAAGCATGAATATTTACTACTTGAGTGTTTATAGGAACATTTTGCAAAATTCTGATCTATGTGATCACAAAGTTCTCTCAGTCATCTTTTCTTCAGTAGCTGGATGTTTGCTAAGTTTTCTTAATGTTGCATTCATGGCTCAGTACCCCAGACTTGCTGCTGGTTCTGTCTACAGGGAGAGAGTAGAAGGTAATATGTTCTCCTTCAGAGCTCTGTTGTGAACTTTACTGCTACTCTAGTCCAGATCTGACTTTATACTGAAGCCTGAAAACAACTTTTGCTTTTTCCTGATCATAAACCTTCTTTTTTCTTTCTTTTATTTGGTGCTGGGGAGACCCCAGAGCCTTGTGCATGCCAGGCAAGTACTCTACCTGAGTCACATCCCCAACCCAGCTTAAGCCTTCCATTGTGTCCATTTCCAATGCATTTCCAATGGACCTTGACTTCATGTTTGTTACGTTTGCTCTTGTTTTTGAAATGTAGTGCCTTATTCTGGATTTCTTAATTCACACAGTATTTATCAAACAAGGCTTACACTGATTGGATTAGGGTCAGCCATATTATGAAGGATAATTGAGTAAATTTGTTTTACTTAAAGTCTAATGATTTAAATGTTTATTCCATGTAAAAAATGTCTTACGGCTACATCCATACCTGTTTTCCAAATATCTGGGTACTATGGATAAGCTATGTCGGTACATGAACATCACATCTAGTAAGTTGAATTCTAGGTACTATAGCCTCAAAGAAACCATGCATTCCAAAGCATAGGAATCCTAGAAATGATAGGACAAGTGTGCACAAGTCTTAACCACAACCCTTATTGAAGTTCTCTGTTGGGGATATCTTAGGGAAAACAATCATGAAATGGCAAGGTGACTTTCTCAGGGTTATGGAAAAAGCAGCAATACATTTCATAAATATGAATGACATCTATATTTGAAGAGCTATCCCTTGCCTTGAATTGTATCTTTGTAAACTCCTATGAAAAATCTAGGGTAGGGATATTGACTGCTCATTATCTTTGCATAGATACATTTGATTTTTCTTGTTATTTCTTAATTCTGTTGCAAAGTATTTTTGAGTTAAACCACTTCCATTGCTAATTAAGTCTCCAAGTCAAAGCTGTGATTGACTTCAGTCTTCCCATTCTGCAGAGACTGATGGGATAGAGCACATATATACCAGGATTGGCTGTTTTCATTTTAGCATTGCCACTGATCTTCAGATATATTATCTTAATACCAGAGATAGTGTGGTATAAAGAAAACAGAATGCATGAACTTTAAGGGATTTTGATTTAAGGGATTTTGAAATAATTTCCAGTCCTACTCTAAAATTTCTATTGTATATCCTTTAGTAGGTTCTACATAGGCACTCCAAGCCTCAGTTTGATTATCCATAGAATAGAAACATTCTTCCCTTAGAGGCCTGTTATGAGGAGTGAGACAATGTATATATTCAATAACTGTTGGACTTCTTTTCCTCTTTTCTGACTTACACTGAAGAAGATGATGAAATTATTAGGATATTTTGGAACACAACTTGTCTATTTAGATGATCGCTTAGGATGATTCAGAGAAAAGAAATGAAGAATCATTTTGAGACTGTTTAGATGTTGTACACCAAGGCTCAGTTTCAAGTTTTTGTATCCTTTGAACTCTTTGTAATATGATTCTTTAAGTTTCTTTTTTTTTAAAGTTTCTTATATTACATTGATTTGCAGAGAGGTTAACTCACATTTTTTACTTCTAAAAGATAAGTGTTTTGGGTGTGTTTATCTGCTGTTTATGGTATCAACCAGATAGTCTCTACAAATAGTTTCAAGATGGAAAATCAAATGAAACATTGAGAATTTCATTGGTTCCATCAGCATTCATAAGTTCTTAGAAAAGCAAGGAAGGCTTTTCTCATAGATTTTTAGGCAAAATTTTAGATTTCCAATTTATGTTTGTATATTGACAGTATCACATTCTTGCTTTTTAAGAAAATATGTAAAGCAATGAAAACAGTAACCCCCAGCAAGGGCATGGCAAAGAAATCTGACAACTGACCTAGTGAACCTCAATCACTAATTCAAATGCAAATCTTACCTACTCTGATCCTCCTCATCTTTCATGGATTTTCATGGGTAATACTTTGTCTAGAAATTCTAGATGTATCTACGGAAAGCAGATGCTTCAATAGTTCTGAACTGAAGAATATTCTGAGCACAGATGTTCAGCAAATACGGGGACCCATATGGCAAAGATATGGGATCAATAAATGTAAATGTACTTGGAACAAATTTCCTCAATCATGTGATATTTTCAAAGGACTGATGACTTTTAAAAAGTGCAACAAAACTAAAAACTAAAATAACCTTGGAAATTTAAAGCAGTGACATAATTTCCTGCTAAATAAATGTTGATTTAATATTGACATTGGGTATCTAAAATTGGTTTCACCATGTGTCATTCAGGGCTGAATTTATCCTGGGGAGGTTTAAGTAAATTGTGTGTAAATGTAGTACCAGTATAGAAGTGATGACGGTAGGAAAGGGAAAAAATCCACATATTTCAAACTTTAAAAATCGTGTGTCAGAGTTACCATTGCATCTTGTTTCTTTTCTCTCTCAACATCCACAGGTTTTGTAGTTGCCCGTATTAAGACATAAAGAAAGTCTTTGAAAAACTCTTTAGAGTTATCAAATAACAGAGCTGGGAATGGATTGTCTGATACAACCTACTCAAGACAGAGATCAAGAAGTGGCACAGATTGAATGACGAGAATGACAACTATCATAAAGATTTTCTTGTGCAAGCCTATCAGAGAGGAAATTATAGTCATCGATGGATTTGCATGCATACCTCAATTATAGGAAGAAACTTGAAAGTAAAGTTCTTTCAGATGTACTCCACACAAAAAAAGAGAAGCTATGACAGAGGAGAGGAGGAAAGAAAAGTATTGAGACAGACAAGGGTCAGATTGATCCAGATTTTGTTAGTGGGGTTTGGGATTAGCTCAGCACAATTCATTGGTGTCATTGTTTTCATTTATGTAATTTATCACAAAAATTGACCCCACAAGTTAGAAACAAGGAGACTGATTCAAGACTCTTGCAATACAGGTATAGATAGAGATTATTGCAATAGGAAAGAGGAACTGAACTAAACTCAAGGCCCCCAAAATAAAAGGCAGAAGCATGTTTAAGCAATGAGGTGAGCTAGTAGAAAGAACTGGAGGACATTGGCTACTATTGTTAGGCCACATTTGTTTGCTAATTGTCACTATCAAATTTAGGTTTCTAACTTCCTCTGGACACATGAAATAGGGGCATTATCATTCTTGGTAATTACACTTCAAGGAAACAGCTCCCAGGTCCTAGAGAGAGACCGTTCTCATGTTATAAAACTGGCAAGAGGCTGGGGAAAGTTTTATATCTCAAAGGAGCGGAGAAAGAATTTACAATTGCAAGTTTTCTAAAGCAAATGCTGTAAGAAAAGGGAAGTTAAAATTAGTCCAGAAGACCTCTAACATTTTGCGAAGCTGAGGGGAATGTTAAGGCTGTACAGTCTGATTGTATTGATTTATAAGTAATCGTTTGTCCATCTTCCCACATGACTTTTACACTCTGAATGAGTCATGTAATTCTCATAGAATAATACCGCTATTGTTTTGCACTGAATAATCAAAAGCTCAGGAAATTCATGTCTGACAATAAGAACTTGAAGGAAGTTGCATTTAGTTTTTTGATTCTAAATCTATTACTTATTCTACTGTGTTAACTTGTTCTGTATAATAGCGGCTACATTTGGGTAATATTTACAGTTTCTATAGCACTTTCATGTAGATCATCCAATTTGTGCTTCACACAGAGGCAGAAGTAGTGAGTCTATAATTACAATCAATTATAAGCAAAGTAATTGATATGCTGAGAAATTAAGTGGCTTCCCAAATAACGAAATTGAAATTCAGATTCTCAATTCCATTACTAATGAACCAAACATATATTTAGACAAATACTCAATTTTGTTAGGTTCTGTGTCAACAGCTAAGAAATCAAAGAGAGCTAGGTTTCTGCCTTCATGGAACTTGAACCCTAATAAGAGAAGATGGGAAAGAGATATGAGGATAGGATAATGAGGGAGAATAAAAAGGTACTGAAAGAAAATCTAGCGTCCCATCTTTTGGAGTGTTGGTGTTTGCAACTTTGGATAAGTTGTTTGGAAAAGGCTACTCTAATGAATGGACATTGTATCTGGGAACCAGCAATATGACATTCCTAACAGAGAAAACACCATGCAAGCCTACAGGGGGCAACAATCACAAAACAGTTTGTGTCAAACACAGTTTCAAGTCCTTTATGAATATGAATCATTTAATTCTTACAACATCCTTGTGAGGTAACTAATATTATCATTCCTGAATTACAAATTGGGGACTATTCTTTCTTGCAGAGATTTTAACTAAATTGGCCAACTTCACACAGGTGGGAAGTGCCAGAGCCAGGGCTTCAATTGATATTGCAGAGGTGGCAGCTGGGGGAGTAGAAGGAAGCCTTATGTAATCATCATGATGAGAAAGTAGGAGTGTAGACACAAGTGAGATCACAAAAGTTCTCAGGAGTCAGACAATGTAGGGCTTATGGGTCATTGGAAGGTGTTGAAATGATCTATAAATTATGAGAATCCACCAGAGTGTTTTCAGTAGGGAAAGCATGAGATATGATGTATACTATCATCTTTTTTATATCTCCTGGATGCTTGATATTTATGTTCTCAAACTGCCTCTGAGTCAGCTGTTAGCCCTCTACCTAGGCAAAGATATGAGGGAAGAAAGGAAGAGGGTGCAGCTGGGAGGACCTGGGACTGAAGCTCTTCCATACCCTCATGTATGGAATCTCTCCAGTGAAACTCTGGAGGATGGAATGCAGTATTGACTTTTGACAAATATCTGTGTTGTGCTAAAGTGGAAGAGCAACATGAGACTTGAAAACACAACAGGGGGCCATTTCCTTTTTAACTCTGATATAAATCCTTATCACTGATGGTGTGGCTATGGCTATGTTTTCAACAGGTGCATTTTTACTCATTACTCAAAGCTGTTGGATCTTGCTTAGCAGATTTATATCTCTTTGAAAAGATCATGTTTATTATTCATGGCCAAAATACAAGTGAAAATGACCAAAATCCTGTACAGGAGATTCAGGGATATTGCGATTCTTTTTTTGACTCTGAGCATGTGGAGCTTAGGTGATATTGGGTATGTACCCGGAAAAAAATGTGATGGATATATTGAAAGTTAATGGTAGTAAAAAATTAAACAAACTATATGTGACCCACTGTCTTAAAAATCGAGGTTTAATCATTTTCAGGAGTTTGCACTGAGATTTTATAATCCTTTTAACATATTGAAAATAGAAACACTTGCACAGAGATTTAGTGACTTTCAAGTCAAACAAATTACTAGATGAATTACTAGATGAACAGAGATCATAGAAGAATATCTTTCCTAATGGAAAAGGCTAAGATGATAAAGGCCCTTAAGATCAAAACACTAAAAAGCTTAAGCCAATTGAGTTTCAATCAGCATACTTTTCTGTAGGCAAGAGAGTATTTTCAGCAGTGTTTGAGTTTTTTTTTTTTTTAATGATATTTGGGTGATGAAGTGACTATGATACTATCACAATATAAGAAGAAAAGCTGATGGCACTTCTCTCCCTCATTATTTGCAGCACTTCCTTCAGTACAGTTGGTGGTCTTGTTACAGGCAGAAGGGCCCACTCAGCATATCCAGTATGAGATATTTCCTACTTATAAAGTTGCATCTGGGAAAGATTGAAGATGAATGCATTGAGAGCTCTGAGTGTCACAGGATGGAAGCTCATGTGAGTGCCAGTGTGAACACATTCATTCCTGTGAGTAAACGTTGCTTTCGCTTTCTTCCTGGACTTTGGTAAAATATCTTTCCATGAACATCTAGGTGGTTATTGTCCTTCTTTAACAATTCTGCTTCCAGATTTTGTTTGGTAAATGCTCTCAGAATCTCCAATGTGCCAGACACATGCAGCTGCTGCTGTTTGATTGTGGACTTAACTGTGAAATGTGCCTCCTGACATTTGCTTGAGAGGGTAGCTTGGCAGAGCTGGTGAGAAGCAGAGAAGGTAATTTTGTGTCAGTTCAAATGCATCAACATTTTAATTGTTTTCCTTCATTTTCTGATCAAACAGCTCCTGAAACTTTGCCCATATGTCTTCTGTGTGGAAATCCTGGGCAACTATTTTTCACTGGGGTTTTTTGGTACCGAGGTATATCAGTTTGGCCTTGCTTCTCTTTGGTATGATTTCATGTTTATAAATGTTTTTCCTATCTATAATAAGGCACAGAACAAGATACTGGGAAATGATGGGGGATAATTACCATTACCTCCATTCATGGGGAAATACAATTATGAAAAAAAAGGAAAAACCTGTCAGGTTTCCTTAGAGCACTGGAGATAAACTACCATAATTTGGAAGCGTTTTGTGACTTTGCAAAGATCTTCAAGACCAATGTAGTTTACTATGTTAATTTCTCATTGATTTTTAGAAATTTCATATTCATTAAGCTTAGCTTAGCATACACTTCTATGCTTTTTAATTAGACCTGTACATGCAAGTCCAAAGTGTTAACAGAACTCTATGAATTAAGATTTAGGAGAAAGAGAACCAAATAAGTGCATTATCATTTTATTTGGCAATCACTTTCCTTAGGGAGATTGGGGTAAATACAAAGAATTTTACTCACTCTTTTGTTAGGATAGTTTAAATATTCTGAGCATGTGTGAGGCCCTTGGTTCAATCCTCCGCACTGCAAAAATAAATAAATAAATAAATCAAAATTGAAAACCTCATTATATTACTTGGCTTCGATGCTATAAATGTTAGCATTCCACTGTAAATGTTAGAGCATGACTTTTTCAATACCCAGCATTAGAAAAAGCTTTGTAATTCTTTTACCTTTAGATTTTATTTTATTTTAGAGAAGACATATATTGCCAGGCACAGTGGTGCATATCTGTAATCCATGGCTCTGGGAGGCTGAGGCAGGAGCATCACAAGTTCAAAGCTAACCTCAGCAACTTAGCCAGACCCTATCTCAAAATAAAATAATAAAAATGGACTGGGAATGTGGTTCAGTGGTTGAGTACCATGGGTTTAATCACTGGTACCAGGAAAATAAAAAAAGAAAGGACATATATATATTTTCTATTCAGTTGCATATGCCAGTAATTCAGCTAGTAAGAGGCCCATAAATTCTTCTTTTATAAACTGAAAAATTGTAGGATGGTTTACACTGGGCAATACTTATGGAACCAAAAGTAAAGTTTCACAATCTTCTTTGTAGGGAGAATCTTCCCACTGGAAGATTTACTTCCTTTGCCAATATGTTATAACCTATCTTGTATCCCCCTTCATCACCTTTCACTGGAAGGAGGACCATCCTTCTTCCCCTACCCTGGCTATTAGCATCTCCACTTTGACTCTAAAATACTTCTCACTTACTATGTGTTGAGTAGATGTGCCACTGGGCTTTGGTACAAGACTTGGATATGAGACAGGTTTATACCACTATTATGATTTTAAGTAAATTGTTTTGGACATAATTCTTCTCTATGTGCCTCAAAGAGTTTTATGAAGGAAATATAAGGTACATCAAGGTATATTTTTTATTGATAATGCCATACAAATAAAAGACATCATTATTCCTTAAGTATAACCCCTATTATACCATTCCCAGGCTCAAAAATCTTTGATTGTTCCCTATTGCTTAAATTCAGGCTTTTCTTATCATTCAAAGTCTCTTATCTCCTACCTTAATATACTCCCTACTCACCTATACTCACCTAATTTTCCAATCTTTCCTTTTTCTTTCTTTCATGCATTCTTGGTTCAACATTTTGTTTCCCAATTCTGAACTTTTTACATGTTACTTACTCTACATAGAATTTCCTTTCCTAAATATTCTATATCTTCTCTTCCATTCATGACTCCAGACTCCCACATATGGAAATAATCCCTCATTTCTCTGAAAAACCATTCCTGTTTTAAATTTTTTAAATCATTTTCTACCTTATACTTTGGAAATCCTTGCCTCCTCTCATATATATTCGCATAGGATTCTTTAGGTTCCTAAATGCCTAGATGTCCCCATTACACATTCTAGGTGCTCTGTAAATACTCACTAAATGAATACAAAAGAGCCTAAAGCTTTTCTTACTCCCTGAAGTCCTTGTGAGAAGTTTTTGTGCTTTTAAAGATCTTTTAAGAAATCTACTATTATGATAATGTTAAAAAGTACATACAAACAGCAAAGATCTGCCCATGTAATAGATGTTGACCTTTATTTTTTATTGCAGATTAGGTTAATAAGAAAAACCTTTCATTAAAAACTACTCTTTCTCTTTGTGCAGAGATTTGTCACTGAGGATTATTGATTTCTTTTGACAAGCCCCTCAGTCAGTAATTTCTCTTGCTTGGACTTTGAATTTTAGAGGCAAGATACTGGAATGCTGTGAGTGAGAGATGAGCAGCTACAGGGGTCAAATCTTGCTTGTTGTCTGCTTTATTCCTTGGCTATAATATGTGTGTATGTGTGTGCTTAATATTGCCTTATCCCAGGGGATGTGAACAGAGGACAGGAGGACTAAGGGACTCATTTGGGAGGATTTTCCACCTCATTTCATTTTAACAAAAGTATTGAAAGAATTTAGTGGATATTTTATAATTTGTATTTGTGTAATTGATAGGAGATGAAGTTCTATTTCATTAAAGAATGTAATTCTGTATGGAAGTGTTAACATCATGACAATAGACAGACCTCAGATTCACTAAGGGGAACACGATGTCCAAGTTCACTCTATTTCTTATATGTGGGTGTTCTAGTTACTGTAGTATATAAAAAAGGTCCCCAAATCTAGTAGCATGAAATGGCCATTCATTACCTAAATAGCATTGCAGTTCAGCTTGTCTCTGTTGCACAATCTCTACAGTCTCAGGCGGAAGACTTGCAAATCAGGGGCTGGAATTATCTGAGGGTGTCTCTGACAGTCTGTCTGTGGTCTCTATGATCTTGTCTGGGGCCTTCAAAGTAGCTGGATATCTTTCACACAGTCTTCAGGGCTCGGGCCCTCAGAGAGAGCATGGGTGTGGAGAGTAGAAAGACTGAAAAAGCTGAGTTGCCTTTTTTGATCTAGTCTTAGAAGTTACATAGCATAACTTCTTGCAATTTGGTTGTCAGCATCAATTCTTGTAATTGGTCAAGGCAGTAACAAAGTCCTATTCAATTTCAAGGGGAGGTGAAACAGACTATGCTTCTTGGTAGGGGAGTGGGAAGGATCTGGAAGAGTTTATGGGACCAGAAATCTTACTATGGCCATTTGTAGAAAATATAATCAGCTATAGTCACCATCTTAAAATTTCAACTTAAATCATAATTTAGGATTGTAAGACTTATGTGAATAGTATTGAGTATGGGTTTGGGATTCTATCCAGACAGTACTATTCTGGCTTTATTGTCAACTTTTGGAGAAATTGGAAATTTTTAACTTTTTCTTGGTAAGCTGCTTGAACATTCCTCACATGCTAAAGAACAACAACCAAAATTAAATAGATATACTTAAATAAGTATATGTTCTTGCAATAATTTATCCAGAAGTAATGACCATGTAGAAATAATTACAATTTTAAATCATACTAAAGTTGGTTTCTTTTTGCTGACCTGATTCAGCAAATGTTAACCAAACTTAGGAGAACTATTTTAATTTCAACATACAATATCCAGAGAAGAAGCAAATGTGAAGGACTCCCTGACCTTCAGAGATAAAATTAAGCCTTTTCCCACAAAGCCTTTTAATTCTAAGATGTGTACTACTTCCAGCAGATTGGTCTCATTAATGCCTGTCTACTTTCCATGTTGTTCTGGATGGTCAAAGCATCATTACTGAGAACCTACCTTGTGCAGGGCACACGATTTCCTAATTGCTTTGCATAGAGATGAGTGCTTTTTCAAGGTTGAAGGCTCTGGATGAGATAAAGACTGCTATTGAGCTAATCAGAGCATCTGTAGGAAGGGAAAGGGGGTCAATGATTTTCTGAGAACAAAATCTTTTTTCTTTTCTCTCTCTTTAAATACAAACCTATTCTACAAAGTTTAACATTTGCTTACTACCGTTTTGATTTATTCCCTGTTGTATATTCACTTTGTCTTTCCCCGTCATACCCTTTAAAAAAACACACAAACATATGCATTAGTTGTAGGAAAGAATAAAATCAATATCCCTGTAATATGGGCCTTAACTCCCTTGAAAATTTTCTTTTGAATTGTTATGCATATACACAGAAAAATTGTTATGCTTTTTATAACCACCTCTAAATTTATACCTTTTGGAACTGAAGGTAGAGAATACATACTTTTGTGTTGAGCTTTACGCTTCTAGAATACTCATGTTTGCAGAATATACATTGATCTAATATTTAAGGCACTTTTTTCCATGGACTCTCACAAATTGACAGCTTATGACCATACATCAAGCATCCTTGTATTGTCTGCTACTGTTGTTTTATATATTTTAATTTGAATTCGCTTATTGCATTTTTGTCCTGAGATAATTCATACAGAAGGTGCCATTCAGAAAAACAGAGTCAATGTCTTCATACATTTTTTGTATGCATTTAGGTTTTTTTTTTTTTTTTAAGATGGTTTTGCTATGTTGCTGTGAAACAGCGTAGGCTTGAAATCATGATCTTTCCATCTCTGTCTCCTGGTAGCTGGGATTATGGGTGCCTGTCACTGTTCTAAGTTGTACTTCTTTTTTTATATAGATTATGCTATATAGATTTTGCATTAAAATACAAAATAGAACTGAACTTCTTACTTCAATAATTGATATTCTGGTCTTTCCCTGAGGGAGATCAGAGTACTCATGCTGTAGCTTCATGAACTGCACGTCTTTGTGTGAGTATTTATTAGACTAGAGAAACTCAAATACATCATTTAAGATGTGCTATTCTTATCCCCACCTATCTTTCCATGATGGAGTGACACCTGTATAATAACATCCCTCTTAGGAGCCTAGCTAGGTTTCTCCAAAGATTATACCAATAACTGGTGTTTCTAGAAATAGAAGAGTGAAAAGCAAAACTAGATACTTGTGAGGTAGGAATCCAAATAATTAGATTAAGCATTCTGAAACCTTTCTTGTGTTAGTTTTTTGATAATATCATTTGAATGTATGAAAAGAATATTTTTTTTCAGCCAAAAGAATATCAGCCAAAAGAAAAAGCACGGAGATATGGACCAAGTTGATTCAAGATCGTAGAATTAGAACAATTATTTTCTAATCTTCTATTTATTTATCTTAATGTTCATTTCCTTCCATAGTCTCCTGCTATGAGGACATCCGTATATTTTCTCCTAACATTTTGAAATGTTTTTCTAATGCAAAGGCTATATAAAACCTAGACTTGCCTATTTGGAACTTTAGGTGACATAGTAATCTTGTAGGAATGTATCTCAATTTTTGTATTCGACAATAATAATGCCTACAATTTACTAGATACCCACTCTGTATCAGAAATGTTGCTCCATGTATTTATGTATAAAAGTAGATAATTTCTATTTCATTATCCCTATGAAAAAACTGAGATTCAAAAAGTTTGCCCAAGATTACATATTTTGTCATTGACAAGTTTCAAACCACATCTTCTCTTAAAAGTCCATTATTTCCCCCATTATTATGTCAGAACTGTAGGTCATGATTAAGACACACAATGCAAACTGATAGTTTTTGTTATGGCCTCTGCTTAGTAAGATAAAATTATTCATAATGTTGATCACATTTTAAGAAGTTCCACTGTAAGTAGAAAAAGGCTTAGCTTGAGTTACAATATTTGAAGTTCCTCGGTATTATTATTAGTATCGTTTTCATTTGGTTCAGATTTATCATCTCCACTAGAAAAATATTCTTGTCCTAACTACAAATATGTTTGTGTCCCAGCAGTAAAGTGTAACACCTCTCAATTGGGACTAAGAAAACACACACATAGAGATAAAGAAAAAATGCTGTGATCAGTTTGGACTCTGTTCTCTAGTGGAGAAACAGTGACTGAAGAGTTGGTCCATCAAGTTTATTTACACAGGGCCTCATAATCAAGATGTAAAGACTACAGAAGCATTGTTTCTTGTGGACTGGAAAGTTAGGGGCTGGAAACATTCTTGTAGCTAATTTACTGTTGCAAAGCCTGGAGCTTCCCTTAGCACTCAGGAAGCCCATTGTCTAAAGTTACTACTAAGCAGGCTCTGGAGTAGCAGGGCCAGGTGAAACATTGTAGTTCTCTTGCTATTTCAGAATCCTCTATCCCTGGGAACTGGCATCTGAACTCAAAGCTGTGAGCTAAAGAATTCTATGGCAAACACAGACTTCTCCCTTTTAACAGGAGTCACCATTAACTGGGCAGTTTTCAATCTGTCCCTTCCCACTGAGAAGTTCCCAGGAGTGGTGTCACCTCTGTCCAGGGGTGATTCATTCAGCATTCCAGACAATGTCCTTTTCCCCATTCACTATAGTGGAAAGATTCTAGAAAAATAAGTTACATATCAGAAGTGTATGTCATAAGAAAAAAAATCAAAATGAAAGGAATTTCATTGTGTCCTATTAATATTGATAACCAGTAGGTATATTCATATACTTTATCTTTTCTCCAGTTTGTGCTTTTACTTATACTATTTGCACTTAGTACTGGTCCTGTTTTTCCATTCTCACCACTCACTTATCAAAACCCTAGTCAACCTTGAAGACCTAGTTCTAGTACAACCTTATTTCCAAATCAGTCCCTAGTTATCTTTCTGCCCTTCCAAAATGAAGCACAACTCTCATTTCTGTTTCCCTGTGGCATGTTGCTCATCTCTTGCAACCCAATTCATAGTGTATTAATTATTAGTATGATTTACAAAAGTCTGTTATCTGATCTTTAAGAACAGCCCCAGGGCCCTCCAAAAAGTAAAGTTAGTATGTTGCTTCGTCCTAGGAATATCAAAAATTCTGGGTCAATCAAAATAAACTTTATTGCCTCTGTGTGACTTTTAAAATTATCTTCATATACTCGTAATTATGTTTCTATTGGTGTTGAAATTGGTATAGGCAGTTTCAGCATGTGTTTTGGATACTAGCAGAAGTATATTTTGAGAAAAATTTTTAATTGGAATGTCAAAAAATTATACAGGTAGACTTGGGGGGAATCTATCTCTAGATAATTTCTTATACCAAATTTGTACATTTTGTGAATGATATGGATGGGAGTGAGGGTGGGAAAGAGAGAAAGAAAACTTTCAGTTTTTGAAGATCTTACTTTTCCTGATTTTCAGTGTGCTTCACAGATTTCCATGTGGTTTATTTCTCATTCATACTACTCACATTTTCTCTTATTAGATTTTGGGAATGGGTATTATTCTTCCTTTTCCATTAGCAAAATGAGTCCTTCCATTACTTTCTTTACTGGACACATGCCCCAGGACGTTTTATCTATTTCAATGCATTAGTATTTACAGCTGATTTTCATTCATTCCAGCATGCAAGGCAGTGTGTTACTATAAGGTTCTATAGCACAGAGCTTATGTAGCCATTCCTGTGGCTGGGATGGATGTGTAGAGTGTGGTGATAAGTGACTCTGGTTAGCTCAGTTCCTCCTGTGGCTGTTAATTCAGGAAGGTGTCCTTTAGGGGCTCCCTCCGTTCATCACTGCAAGGGCTGCATGTGCTGTCTGAATCTTGGTGCACAGTAGGTCACGGTACCATTATTCTTTTAGAAGTATTGGCATTTAACTCAATTTCTGTATTTGAGAAAGATTGACAAATATTTATTTTAACATTAGTTTAGTTGCAATGTTAGTGGGGAAAATGTCTTAAATTTAATTTGAAATACACAAAAATTAAGTGAGCAGAAACAGAGCTTGATGGGAAAGTAGAGAGCTGCTGGATTGAATCTTTGTTCTTTAGGAAGTTGACAGACTGCTTATGCGTGTGAGAGAGGGAATGTGTTAGAGTCCCATGGTGCCTATTAGGCTTTCTAACTAACAACTGAACTTCACTGGGCTCTGAGTGCTTTGGGTAGATAGATGGCTGATGTTCAGATTCAAATACTACTCCTGCCTCAAGGTCTATTTTTTGAAATACTGAGATAGCTTGTAAATTTGCTGAATGTAAGGGAACAAAAATGACTGTTATTCACCAATTAAATTCTTTCCTCCCAGTGCAGAAATCAATCCTGTACTTTAGTTGGTGGGGGCGATAAAACTCCAGGACAGCAACCAGCTGTGGTGGTGGAAGGAAAAGCAATGAGGGCATAGAGGCAAAAGCCACGACTGGTGAAAACAGAGGAGAAAAATGGACTCAAATTGGCATTGAGTGTTCACTCCAAGGGCAAGTACCCTACATTCTTGGTGTGAGCTGATGGAAGCAAAATAGACCACATGGGGCAAAGGGATGACTTAAAAATCCAGTTCAAGCTGCTTGGTTGCCTCCCAGAAATGTAGAGGAACATTCTGCAGGTCATATCCCAAGGGCGGAGAGAAAGCAATAGTTAGTCTCACTTTGCTTCCAGTGACTATTAAAGAAAAGTCTAGGAGATGATTGTAAGAGCAATGACACAGGCACATTGTGGGTAAGTGAGGACTAGGTAACTGGATGCATTGTTGACTGAATGCAAACTGCATCAGAATGAATAACCTAGGGCAGAGACTGTAACTAAGTTTAAATTGGAAAACCTTCAGAGGCAGTGGGAAAGACTTCACATTGCCCATAGCACTGGAAGAAAATGCATCTGTTAAGTTAATTGAGCTAATGTAGGTCAGACCTTTGATCTGAACATCTATATTTTAAAAATTGTATTCACAGACAATTTTGTCTTTTGTGTGTATGTATAGTAATTGGTTGTAGAAACAAATTCTACCACTCTTCATTTTTAAAATAATAGCCCAGGAATTCTGGAATAGTGAATGAACTCTAGAATTTTCACCATATATATCTCCTCTTCCCTAATTCCTGTCCGATGAACACTAGAATTGTATTTTATCCCTACTGTGGAACATGGTGGCTCCATGCCCTTCAATGTAACTGAGAAAGCTCTGATGGTCCTGTCATACTGTCTTTCAATCTGCTTGCACATGGATTGGTGGGTCTTTCTGGGTCAGCAGTAGAAAAAAAGCAATCCTAGAAATTCCTCCTTTTAAAATGGTATTCTTAGGATAATCCAATGTTTTCACTATTTTATATCAAAGGCCATTGCAAGAATAGCTCACAGGATTGCAGCCTTGAAGAAGCATGGGGCTGGAGCTTCAGAGGCCCCAGCGTACTTTGTGTTCTTTTTTGTAGGGCTCTGAATAAGCTATACACAGGGAACATCACAGTGGTAACTCTGGCTGAGTGATCGCAATTTCCCACTTTGTATTGTTGAAAAGTTTCACTTCTCAAAGGACCTAGATCAGTAGTCCCTTTAGATCAGACTTGGACAGAGTTTTTGAAACTTCATTCAACCACAGAAATTTAAAGTTGCCTATGATTGTGGCACGTACTACTAAAGTGAGTTATTTAACATATTATATCTATATGCACAACTAAAATGCAAACACACACAGACACTTTGGAGGATATTTATTTATCGAAGATGCTTTTGGTCACCACATTTTCAGAACATACAAGTGGCAAAAGCACAGTTATGTTTTATTTCCTCAAGTGGTGAAGGTGATCCTGCTGAATGTAGTTGGAAGCAATTTTTTTATTGCATAAGACAGTCAGGTATGAGCAAGAACTTGAGCAAATAAGAGGCAGGAGATGATAATGAAAGAAAGAAATGAAGAGATGTCAATGAAGGGTGGATTAGTGTGGAATATATGACATTGTGGAAGGTGGGGATGGAATGCAGGAGACTCAACTCTTAAAATATGTAGTTACTTTTAAATGATCTCCTTTGCTGTTAGTCATCTATCTTTAAAGTGTTTTTCATCAAGTGCATTGAAAAATCAAAGTCCATCACTTCTGCCTTTTTTTTCCTGAGTTATACCATTGCCTCAATTTATTTACTTGGACTGAAAACTGAATATAACCAAAACAACATTCTCAACAAAAAATAGTGAGGGCAGTTTGCATTTTGTGTTAGTCAGCTTTTTGTTGCTGTGACCAAAATACCTGACATGAACAACTTAGAGGAAGAAAAATTTATTTTGGCGTATAATTTCAGAGGTTTCAGTCTATAGTTGCTTTATTCCCAGGGCATGGCAGAAGAAATCTGCTCAGCTCCTGGCAACCAAGAGAGGGAGAAGGAAAGGGAGAGGGAATAGCCAAGGACAAGATATAGTCCCAAGGCCACACACCCCGTGACCTCTTTCCCCCGACCATACCTACAGTTTCCACCACCTCTCTGTAGTCCACTCAGTTTTCAATAGAGTAATTCACCGAGTAGCTTAAAGAGGTCATGACCTAATCACTTCTGAAAAACTCCAGCTTTGGACATTGCTACACCTGGGACCAAACTTTCAACTCATGAGTCTCAGGGCACACAAAATAGCATTTGTTACTTTCCATTATCCTGTTATTTGTTGCATTTTTCTGAGAAATGTTTATGAAGGAAATATCGAAATAAAAAACCTACCCACACCATAAATGATACAGTGGAGTCTAATTTCTAGCCTTTAAAAAAAAAAAAAAAAAGTTTCTGAGCTGGGCCTGTAATTCAGTGGTCGAGTGATTGCCTCGCATGTGAAGGCACGGGATTTGATCCTCAGCACCATATGAAAATAAATGAATAAACAAAGATATTGTGTCCATCTACAACTAAAAAAAAATTTCAAAAAAATGTTTCTCAGCATAATGAACACAATAATTAATTTGCATTTTTGCCTTTGTTTCCTGTACATGAAGCAATAGCATTGGATTTATGTCTCTAAATCTTACAAAAGTTACTTAGTGGGCTCCATTTTTTCCCAAATTTTATTTTACATCTAAATTTCTTTTTCATTTTTTGAAAAATATACTGATGGGGCTGAACATATAGCTGAGTGGTAGATCACTTGACTAGCATGTACAAGGCCCTGGGTTTGATCCCCAGCACTGAAAGAGGAAAAAATAGTAATAATAAATTAAAAGAAGAAAGAAACAAAGGCAATACTGATCATTTATTTTGTAAAATTTCTTTTCTTTATTATTTTTTAAATATATTAATAATAAGTTAATACCTACATATAATAGAAATCATTGTGGCAACTTCAAAAACTGTCTGAATATTATAGGCAGCAGCTTTCATCTCTACAATGAGTTTGGAAGAATCTGCACTTTTACATAAATCAATTTTCTGATTCATAAAAATAGAATGACTTGTGATTTATGCAAATTTTGTTTTCTTTATGTGCTTTTATAAGATTCCTGAGTTTTGCTTGCTATGTAAGTGGAATTTTTAAATTATAGCTTTTAGTGAGTTTAATTTATTTGCTTTTATTCTTTATGTCTTATAAGAGGCCACTATACATTATAAAATTTTAATTATAAAATGATATAATAGATTATTTGCAGTTTTCTTAATAGACAATTATGATAATGATAATATTGCTTCATCCTTTTTGATTTCTACATTTTTTCCTATTTCACATATTTGTATTTTAGAACATTTAGAAAAAACTCTGAATAATATTTATAAAACCAGTATGCTAATCTGATTCCTAAAATCTCTAAAAATTATCCATAAAAATAATTATCTCAGTCTCTATTTGTGAATTATTAGTTTCCCAAACTATGTATCAGGAATAAATGGTGAATATTATCACATGCTTTTTGGAATCTATAGAGATAAATCAAATCTTCTCTTATTTAAACATATTTTTAAAGAGATTTGCTATGGTTATAAAATCTTTGTATTCCTGAATTAAAACCAACTTTGTTATGGTAGATACACTGTTGAATTTAATTTGCTACTATCATTTAAAAAAATGTTCATATCTATATTCATAAATAAATTTCTTCTGAAGTTATTTTTATGTTGTCAAATGTGTAAGTATTAATCAAATTGAGGCTTAATATTAAAACAGAATTGTAAGTGAATTCCAAAAACAAAGCATTTTGAGACTTCTCCCTTGTGCCCTTCTCTGCCAGACATCTGACCAAGCTTTTCTCTAGGCAATATGGTTTTGAAAATCTACACATTTGCATAATGTCCTTCCTGTTGTTCCTTTCTTCTTTTGGTTGTACCATCTAATTGCTTCAGAAAGTGATTTCCCAAATTCCTCCCACAGGTAACATTTAGGTAAATAAAGATCTTCAAAGTTAGAATGAGAGGCTTAATTCTGGTGTGCATCCTTGGAACATCAAAGAGCAAGGCCAGAGACTCTTGAGAAATATAACATCAAAACTTCTCTAGCAGCTCCTTTGGTTGATGTCCATTCTAATTAGAAGGATTTGAAAAGGAACCAGGGGGAAAAGCAATATTTTTGCTATAAAAATCTGAGGTCAAAGTTTTCCTTCAGGACATGCTTAGGACATTGTCTGATTAGGACAATATCTGATTCATTTGGGGGGGTTACATCAACGTCAACAAACTCTCATAAGATCTTGTTATGGAAAAGCTCTGTCCTGGTCCCAACTGCCAATCCAATAATGAGGACATGGTTTTGAGAAAAAGAAATTTTAGTGCTTTGCTAGCAGAGGAAAATCAGGGGACTTCTGTCCCAGAGGCTGTGATTCTGCTCATCAGGGAGATTTTTTTTTTTTTTAAAGAGGTGATTCAAAGGCTACATTCCACATGTTCTCTGTCAGGAGTCATAATTCACTTGTTTATTTGGGAGACTGTCATTTCTTAGATCTTCTGGTGCCATCCATAAGTCTGAATTGCTTGGTTCCTGTGGTGGTTGTGTGCTCAAGGATAGATAACTCTGCCTCAGATGGTGACAAGAAAGGTAATCCTGTTTCTGAGATTGGGGGGCGGGGAGATTAGGGAGAAGGAGGGAGAGAGGAAGACAAAAAAATACTTCCATTTAAAAAATAAGTTGCAATGGCAGAGCAGTTAGTGCTATATTCAAAGCATAAAGTGAATCACTGTTACAATCTGTTCATCCAAAGCCCTTCTTTCTTATGTTCTTTAGTTTTGTATATATCATGTTAATGATCTGTTCCTAAATTGTGTGAGAGAATTTGCTGGTAAAACTCTTTTAAGAAATTTTGCAATTTTTTTTCCTATGGACTTTTGATTTGTTTAGATTCTCTACTTCTACTTACACTAATTTTTTTTATCTATCTTCCCAGAAAGGAGTCCATCTCATTCATTGATGCTTGCAAATTTATCACAGGGTTGTATATACATAATTAAAAAGCTTCTCTGTTGTTGCTTGGATAGGTCCTTTGACAATTAATCATTAATTTAGTAAATCATTTCAGGTGGATCCCTCTGAGTTTTGTTTTCACTGAAGGTATTACTGAAAATTTTCCACTAATTTCTAATTACAACAGTAGAATTAAGTTTCTTTTCATGTGCTTTCCTTTACTTTATATGGGCAGTTCTAATTTTGTCATCCATTATCATCTCACTTGGATTTCTGTGTCTGGTTGCTGCGTGGGCACAATATCTTTTCCTCATTCAGAGTTTTAAATTTGCCCTTGGCAGTGAGCTGTCTGCATTTTATGACATGCTGATCTATGAGCTATGTCTCTCCTTTGTCTGTTGTTGTAAACAAACCTGAGATGACTGGGAGTATTTCTCTAGTGAATCAGTAGTCTGCTTAACATTCTACACTTTCCAGCATGACAGTATAAGAGACTCATAAATACCCAGGTTGTCGTGCCTCATCACTGACTTTCAGGAAATTGTTCTCAACTTTCATATCTTTACTTTGGAATGAAAACTTGCAGGTCTGAGAAGCCCGGAAACAATTTCATTGAAAAATTGGGGAATTCTTCCTATTAAGCAGCTTTGGAAGTGAAGTATATCTAGTTGTTTGTTTTCTACCCTTTCAGCTTTCTATTGACCTTCACTGTATATAAAGTTTAATTCCCTTTGTCTCCCTACAGAACAAGAGAAATGATTAGTGATTCCCATCATTTGTGGAAAATAACAGGACATACAGATCATCTGGAGTTGAGGATTTTTTTAAAGTGTGATGATTGATTTGCCATAAGTGCCTATATCCTGCTGCCTGTTTCCCCTTATTGCCAAAGGCATGGACTTGCCAAGCAACTCATTTCAATGTGGACGTGGAATTGAGGGATTTTTTTTTTCCAGTTGTTGATTAAAAATCTACAGATTACTTTCACTTGTATCATTCTCTGGTATATAAGTGTAGCAAGTCATACAATCTAAGTTTGATCCACAAACACATTAAAATATCCCTACTCTTTATTATACCTCGTGTTCTTTTTTTTCTTTTTTATTGAACCTTCCCCACTAGCTGAAATCATACATATATTATCTATTATTTATTTGTTTATATTTAATCTACCAAAATAGAAGCACATGAGAAGAGGGATTTACCTATTTTTATCTCTACCATATCTCTCTTGTCTCGACTAGTGCCAGGTAAACAGGAAATATTTGTTGAAATATTTGGAAAACTCTCAAGATGTCAGTCAAGAAATCAAAAGCCTAATTCTATTATTTTTTACTCTTTATTGAAGGTAGTAAATGCCTACAAATTTTCTGACACATTTGCCCTTGTTTTTCTTGGTATAGATCAATATTTACTTTTAAATTGAACAATATCATTTGTGTGCATTTTAATGCTATAAGCTAACCTCAAATCTTTTTTTTTTGGAATGTTGTAAACTGCAAATAATTAATAAATAAGAAATAAACCAGTATAATATATTTGAAGATACAGTTTGAAATTTTTCTTTCCTTAAATCATGCTGTTATTTTTTTGAAAATATGCATCTAAAGAGGGAAAATAGGTACTTCAATGTTGGTGAGAAGGTGCCCAAGACACATTAATATAAAATGAACAATTTCCAGACTGGGGTATGTACTCATGTTTTAAAAGTTATAGATTATATATGTAACTTTTAAAATTACTAATACTAATACAGTGACCAAAGTAGCTAAGTTTTGTATTTTAAAATGATTAAGAATTGATTTGTCCTAGAAACCAGAAAAAAGATGAGGATACTGTTGTAATTTGACTTTTAATGAGTACATAATAATCATGGACATTCTCCTGATGAGGATCCAGGAAATCATCTAGTGTAGTGTGTAGAAGATAGAGACCTCAGAGGAGGTGTCAGCCTTTTAGCTTTTATTTCTGTGTTCTTGAGGTTGGTTTTGTAAATTAAAGTCTCACAACTTCACTTTCCTGTTGTGTAAATTAAAGATAAGAATGGCTGATATGCCTTGAGGATGTCTTGTGGGCTTGGATGCTTTATCATCTTTAAATTCCATACCACCAAACCTATGAGAAAAATAATATTATTTTTACCTTACAGATGAGGAAACTTGAGACTCAGACAAAATTAGTAACTTGTACAAATTCTGTTTTTAAGCAAGTGTTAACCTAACCTTGAATTCCAACTGCCCAGCACACTGACTGCATTCTAGCCTCTAAACCAACACTGTGTTTTGCCTCCTTTCTGCCCTAACAGTCTGCTTTGTTAGACAAATGGGGAGTGTATATGTCCATCACATAGCAGAATGACTGTCATGATGTAGACTTTCATTAAACAGACTTACTATTTTCTTATTCCGTGGATTAACAAGGAGGCCAGAGAAGAGAGGACTTGAAGAGCCAAACTTTGTTTAATATTTTGGACTTCGACTTCATACCTAAATGTTTGGTTGTAAAAATAAAATTGTATAAAATAGTAAATTATATTACAGTAAAAAATTGACATTCGGGCAAGTTAAATTTATTCTCCATAATCAACTAGCTAAAGACAGAATTTTCCTTCTTTCCTTTTCCTCCCTCCCTTCCTTTGTTCCTTCCTCTTTTTTTTATACATTCTCCTCCTTTCTTTTTCTTCCTTATTTTATTTTCCTCTTATTCCTTATCTACTCCACTGCACCTTTCTGTCTTCTTCCTGAATGTAGGGTATGTTAGAATGGCATGTATTTGTGACAGGTTGCACACTTCATTTAACATTTAAGTCAGGTCACCTAAGTTCATGAACTCTTATTGAAAGCATTGTAAGTTTGCTGAACCAATAACAATAGCAATGATTTGAAGTTGAGTCATAGATATTTGGAGGTAGGGATCTGAGGCGGTGAAAAATTTCCTATGGCTGCAAATGAGATGATTTTACACCTGAAACAAGTCTGGGTGCCAAGGAAACCAAGATGGAAGCCTGGCACTCAGGAGCAGAAGAAAAACAAATTCCATAGTAGAAATGTGCACTTCACATATATAGTAGTCACTATATATTCATGGTAAATGTAGTGTTGGCTGTGGCGTGTAAGATGGCAATATAATACATGTGGTAATCACACCTCAGAGCTTAGGAAGATTAACAGAGTTGTTTGCACAAATCCAAGAATGGAAAGTCATGGCTATTGAGAAGTCTGTCTGGAAATAGTCCTGCAGTAATATAAACAATCTTGTATGAAAAGAAAAAAAAAGCTCTGATAAACCCAATTGGAGAGGTGAATGCATAGTTCTCTGGACTATATTCTTGATTTTTTTTTTAGAAAGTGTCTCCCTACGTTGCCCAGGCTAGCCTTGAACTCCTCATCCTCCTGACTCTGCCTATTAGCTGGTGTTATAGGTGCATGCCACTGCTCCCAGTTATCCTGGAATTTTTTAAAAAATACTTTAAGAATTCTTTGGCATGGAGCATGATAGGAAGCCCAGTAATGTCATGTGGGCTTTAAAGCAATTATAATAGTGATGGCAGGAACAACCAAACTTTATTTCCTGATTCTTATGAACCAAATGAGTAATTGGACACTAAGTCCATATGATGGGATCATTTGATTAATTGATGCTTTTATTATAATTGTGGTCTTTTGAATCTTTAAATTTGAAATATTATTACTTTGCCAGGAATTTCCCCCAGGTCAACCTTGCTATAGGATCACCTGACTTTCGGGTAATCAGGTAGTACAACCTTGGTTTAGATATACATTATCAGGTACATTGTCAGCTTTGTATTATATGTTTGCTCTGCTCCTCTGTAGGATAATTTTTGATATTGAAATATATTTAAATTAGCATTAAATAATTACCAACAGTATTAACAAACTGCCATCTGAAGTCTTATTAAAAATACAAGGCATTAACAATTTAGTTTGCTTTTATAATTGAAAAAAAATTTAAAACATCTAATTTATAACTTGGTGATCTCCAAATTGCAGAGGCCAGGAGGAAGAACATATGCATGCATATTTAATGCAATTTAGATAACTTATTAGCTTAGCCTGTGAGCTGTTGCTTGGGCATTGAAAGTAAACTTTTCCAAACACCAGGGTATAAGAAAACATTTGTATATATGCCTTTGAATTTTGTTTTCTTACAAGTTGAATTTCCATACTTCTATACAATATTTCTTTAATTTGAATTTCTATACTTCTATACAGTACTTCTTTAAATTCAAAAATCATAATAGTTCAGTTTATGAAGACATCTCAATTATTTTTCTTAAGTGAATTAATTTTTGAGTAAGAATAAATTAAAATCTATGTTTTTCAGCATTGTGAAATCAAAGTGATAAAAAAAATTATCTTAAAACTTGACTCTCTCAAACCACAGTGAGTTATAGAAATTGTATAGTTTTGCTATTTTATGGATGAGAAAGTCTGAAAAGCTCTTTGTTGCCAGGCAGGACTCAGTATTGTTTCTAAACAATAACTCACACTTCCAAGTTTTAAGGGTCCGAAGTATCATTTTACCTGAGGGAAGAAAAATGGAAAGAATTAAAGCTAAAAGTCATGCAAGTGTGGTATTATGGCTTTTGATAAAAATAAAACTAGTATGTGAAATAATTAACAAATATAAAAACAGATCTATGAATAGAATCTCCTCCCAGTTTAAACTTGTTTACTTAAATTTTAGTATCAATCATATTGACATCATGAGAAATTGTCCAGAGAGCTGACATTCTTAGAAGACATAACATCACCTGTAACCTTTAAAGAAAGCTGCTTTGTGAAAATCCCTCAAGGCAAGAGTGGTCAGACTGGCATTTGTATAGTGTGGTGGGAGATGTTAAAATAGCAATGCTGGAACCCTTTCAAGCAATTTTTATGTCATAGACAGTGAGGCTTTTGGAAAGAAACCTGCAAGTAGTGATTTGTCACCACTTATGTAAAGTGGAATAATTTCAGACACTTTTTTTTCCAGATCAGAAAGTGCTATACCCAAAGTAGCTAATAAATCAAATTTGAATTTTTTGTCTTGATATATACATCTCTGAGGATATTATTTTTAAAGTTAACATTTATTTCTTCATTCTCTGCAGCACCGAAGTCCAATTTTATAACTTTGCAAATTTTTTCAATCACTTTCTTTGGTGTAACAATTACAAGTGCAACATATTTGTAATAAAACTGTCAACGGTGGTTCAATTCAAAATGTATCATGGGGAAGTAAGACTTCTGAATTGGGAAAAGCCTCATACATATCTTAGAAAAGCAGTGAAGGTAGACCCACAGGACACTTAAAAATCAGATAGTAATTTCCCCATACTCACTGCAGTTTGAAACTCCACTTTTTATAATTATAAACCAAATTTTAAAGACTCCTAATTTATTACTTTACCCTTTAGAATCAACATTGAATATTACATCTTTTCCTCAATTCTGTCTAAAAAAAGATTAAATAACTGTTCATGGGAGAAAAAGACTATCTACTAATATTTGATTCTAAATCAGCTGGGTTTTGTTTGTTTGTTTGTTTTTGTTTTTATTAACCACTGATAGGTCTTTTGAAATCATCACGACTCATGGTTATTTTGTATGTGTGCTGCTGAGATAGAGCAATAAGGTTAACCATCATCCAACTCATCACTGGAAGACTTGCATTGTGTAATTCTGAATATACTCCGTAATTATTCTCTGATGATATTACCTTAAGTTTATATATCAGAACTTGTGCTATAATGCCTGAGTGTTCACACTTTTTCACAGGACTTAAGATTTGAATTATTCTCAATTGAGAGATCATCTCTGTAGTTTATTTTTGTTGAATACTTTCATCCTAACAATAATTTATAAGATAGATTGAGAGATATCACCTAGGAGGTTCTGGAGTTCTCACAGTTGGCCTTTGGTGTTATAACAGGAAAGAACTCTGAAATTACTAGAAGTTTTTCTACTTAAATCAGTGCTGTATTTTTATTGGATACTGATATGGTTAGATAAATACAAAGAATTTTGGATATAGAGATTCACAAATACATTATGGCTGCTGTTAAAATGATAGTTAATAGAGATAGATATGGGTTTACTGTTGGAATGCTGTCTCTTAAAATAGGCTTCTGTTTGTAATTTTCATATTTTTGTGATCTCCTAAATTCATTTTTAAGTTCTTAGTGGATAGAGACCTCTATTGTATGTGTTTAAATTTCTCTTAAAATTTTAGAGGTAGTTGGCATTCAATTGCCAAAGAAGTAAAATTCCATCTTTCTAATGATTCTTGAATATTTACCAAGTTACAGTATGGGTATTTAGGTAGGGTATTAGTTGCTGAGTTTAAACGTCAGCCTATGATAATATTAATTGTAGTAACCTCGTATTTCCAGCATCCAGGTAATAGGAATAGTAGGCAAAACAACAAGAGCAGCAATAACAACAAGCACAATGACAAAAAATCCTACAGAGCTGGGGAACTTGTTTCCCATGTGTGAGGCCCTGGGTTTGATCTCCAGCACCACAAAATGAAACAAACACCCTATACAGATTTCTCTGGTGAACATTCCAGCTATAGAGAGTATGTTTTAATACTGTATCTTCCTTGACTCTTCCTTCAGTCTAAATATCTGATTTATATACAATTTATTGTGAAGATATGTGGTCTGGGTAATTTTCAAGATTTGTCTTCAAAGAATTTAACTTTCTACTATAGGATTCTTTAGTTCACATTAGAAATAAAACCAGTGGCAATACACTACATACACAGTAAAAAATAGAATGAAAATTCTTTTACATTTAAACTCTGTGCGGAAAGTGTTAAAAATGTTGCATTTTCAATTCTTGGCTGAAGATTCAGTAAAATAAATTTTTTATTATCTTTAAGATCATAATTTAATTTTGATAGAGGATTCTATTTAGTGATAGTAACACAATGTTTTCAAAACATTTATTAAATTCGGTTACATATTTCCACTAGTGATTTGTTTAACATCAAAAACAAATTGTTGTCTGCTAGGAAATTCTTCATCCTCTCCAGCAGGAATAATGTAGAATGTCATCTTGTTCTTAGATAACAGTGACACAAATCTGATCTTTTTAGTTTCCTTGGCAAAGAAAGAAATCTATGCTGGAATTTACACATTAGTAAAGTCACATTTCTGAGATTGTCCAAAAAAGGAAAAAAAAAAAAAACTTAAAAGATATTTTAGTCAGTGCTTTCCTATACCTTAGATACAACCCCTGCCCCCCCACAGCCTTAAAAGAGTAGGTATTCTTGATTCTATGTTAAACTTTTAGTTTACTAAATTACTTGCTTTCTGAAGTTCATTAGAACTAATCTGTGCTGAAGAGAAAATGATTTTTCACAACTGACTTTGAGACAGCTACATTAGCTTTCTTTTTTGGCATTGAAATAAAATATAAAATTCAGAGAGAGTCAACTGGCCTCATCTACTTTGATGTTTACTGTTTTATATTTCAGTCTTTAGAATCTTTTTTTGTTTTGTTTTTTATTATTATTTTTATTTTTACAGACTTCATTTTGATTCATTGTACACATATGGGGTACAAATTTTCATTTCTATGGTTGTGCAAGATGTACATTCATGTCATTATTATAATCATACATGTACATAGGGTAATGATGCCTGTCTCATTCCATCATTTTAAACTTTTGACTTGACCACTATTTTTGATATGTCTGCATGTAGTTCATTAATTCTTGGTTCTTCCTTAATACTTCTAATCATTGCAAACAATACTGATTTCCTTCAAGTGAAGGAGACTTAGTCAAAGCAATTTGATAGACACCCTGGGTTGTTAGAAAATACATTTTTCTAGTTTTAGGATTTTTTTTCCAGGTTTTTAAAATTCTTTTGTGTTTTGTATTCTACTTTGAGTCATTTAATTTTACTTGTGTTCTTTGCAATATTGAAATGTTGTAACTGAAATGAAACATAATATTAGTGGAATAGTCTGGAAAATCTAGCAAAACAGTAAATATATACATGCTTAGAAATATATCCTGAAGAATACAAGTTATCTATATAAATGTGCAAATATATGTATGCACACAGGAAGTGGTAGCTGAAATTGACTCTGAAATAAGATAGAGGAACTATGGGCATGGTTTACACTTTTGCTTATCTGTATTTCTTGATTTCTCTTGAGTGAGCCGGCATTGTTTTTGTAAAGTAGCTCTGTTTCCATTTGTCTTGCCTCAAGGGAGTGAGTGTACAAAGGAAGAAGGTCTGGTCCTACACTTTGCAAGAGGTGAAATGAGAGATGAAAGATGAGCTGGATCTGAAAAGGAGATTGAAAATAACATAAAAAGAATAGCAGTGGAAAGTTACACATACATGAACATGTGTGCATGTATGTACACACACATGCGTGCATACACACACACACACACACACACACACACCACAGAGTTTTCTTTGCTCAGATATTATAACATTGCTTGATATTTTTCCGGTCTCATAGTAAACAAAACAGCCCTTTGAGAATAAGACTCAGTTATTTGTTCTCGAATGTTTTATAAATACTCGCAATGGTCTGCAAGTTGACTGCTGATCCTTCTGCCTCATATTTACACCTCTTGTGACTCCTTCTCAGTGCAAAGAATAAGATACTTAACTGAGCAGACAGCACTGGTAGGAGATGCAGAACGGGATGTTGCTGCTGATTTGAGAATAGAACCATACCATATTTCAATGCCAACATATTTAAAAATATTCTATAATTTGGGTCAATGTGTTTCATAGCTCTAGTTATTAAGAGTTATATTTACACCTAAATTACAGACTCAACAATAAGTGAGTTTTTGACTGGCATAAATCATCAACAAATTTAAGAAAGCTTGTATGTATTTATGTAGGACAGTCATACAGCTGAGGTGAGATCCTGAAGTGGTAGCATAATTTAATATCAGAAGAATGTTTCCTCATATGTACAGATAATCACCTTTTAAAACATTATAAAATTCCTTTTATATTCTCAGCATTTTTTCTAAATATTCACTGTAATCTACTTTTAGCACCATGGAGAATCTTAGCAGTTGAGTCACAGTTTGTGTAAGTCAAAATTAATTCAGAAGACAGTATGAGTTGGATATGGAAAACGGTGATAAAGAATTATTAAGTGTAACAGGAGATTACGGTATTGTTTAGAAGAAGAAAATTCTAAAGAACTGAGTATTAATAGATACAAAGATGAGGATCGTGTTGAAGATTGAACAGCTGTGGCTCACTGGATAGCAGAAATGTCACTGAAGTGTTGTACTGGCATAACTTGCTAGAAATGTGCCCTCTAGAATTTGCCAGAAATCCAGTGAGAGTGCTGGGAAAGCTTCTCATCATACCAGGTCTCTCAAGAGGGCTATCAACTACAAATTCATTTGACACCAGTGACTTGGGAAGCTGTTGGCCTCTGTAGCTGACTACTAGACCTGGCAGGAGCCAGGTGCAGGAGTCCTTCTCATTTTTCTTAGAGCAGGTGATGAAGGATGATTGGGGCTGATAGATAATATGTTAATAATTGGAGTCTTTATTTTTAGTATTTTTGGCCTCTAGATTTTCATTACCAAATTATTGATTTCCAAGATTTTTTATAGTACTTTGTATGAATATGAATGCTTAATGGTAACTGGAAAAATAAAGACTAAAAATCATTTTAAATAACACTAACAGTAAATATTAAATAGTCCCTTAACAATTCACCCAAACGATTAAGATCCTAAACTGTGTTGCTGAGATGGCATGAATATTAACAATTTATATAAATTTAATTCAGTCAATTCACCACCATTTAATAAATTAAGCAATTCTTGCTGCATTTAACTTTTTAGATTCCTGTTACTTCATATTATGCATAAAATAAAATTCATAAATATATTTATATCACAGCTTCAAATTTCTTAAGTCAAGTTCATATAAGTGTGATGTTACAAACTAAATCTTCTTTTTCTTGGTTAAACCATTTTCTTACTCTTTGCTATGGGTAGAACAGATGGGAGAGTCTGGGATGGTCACCCTCAATCTATCCCACCACAGAAAAGGGAAAATTTTTGTTTAATCTTCTAGATGATCACTGAGTCATTTTCCCACACCTCCAATTGTTATGCAACCTGTACTTGTCTCTCTCATATACTTTAAATTACATTTTTCTGGTATTTTCTCAGCACTTCAAACCATTTTATCTTTCAGAGTTTCAATTAATTTTTAGGGACTAATACTAAGAGTTCCAGGCCTAGAGCTCAGCACTCCTTACCAATCTTCTAATTTGAACTGCTTACTCTTTTAAATTATTCACATCATTTAACCCTTTTCATTAGCTTCTGAGGAAGATGCACTATTTTCATGGATTATGCAGAAACCAATAATATTACATCTTAAAATGCCTTTGAATTTGGGGAAAAATGGCTTAGGACATATTTTATAAGCACTTTACTTCAAGTTGAATTTTTTCCTCCTTGCAGTGCTAATACTACAAGGAGAAAAGCATTTTCCAAGATGGGTACTCAGCTGACATTCCTGGCATGTGAAAGACAATGATTTCATGTAAGAGAGTGCCAGGTATGCCTTGGGGCTTTATATTAATTTGTGAAACATTCCTTTCATTATGTTTCCTGTTCAAAAATTATGCACATTTGAATCAAAGCCCAATGACAGTGTCTAGTAACTGAAAAATATTTATTTCTCCTTGGAAATTATACCTGCTTAATTACCCAATCTTTTGGGAACACAGCCAAAGCCTGGAGTGAATCTTTTGTTGTAGGGGGAAAAAAGAGAAAAAATAATTTGGCTCTGAGGAGAAACAGCTCTCTTACAGCTCTTGTGGACCATCCTGTCGTGTTTTGAATTGCCCTGCTAGGCTGCCATTGTCATCTGGTTTTATGTCATTAGAGTTCACATGGCACGGTAACCCCAAGGCGCCAAGCTCTGTTTCTTTACTATACCTCTCTGTGCTCCAGCTCGCTCATATTCGTGTCCATCTTGCTCTGGCTTGTTCATACTCTGGGAGTAATGGGGTGAAGTTAATATAAGACAGTTAACTCTCAATTACTCAGGGGCTAATTATTCAGTCTATTGATTACATGGTCCAACCTCTGCTTTTCCTGTCTTTTAAAGGGTGGTTGGCTGCCCATTAGCACTTAAACCAGACGAGAGTAGTGGGTGGAGAGGGAAAGTGATAAAATTCAAATCTGTCTATTTTGCAGCTTATTAGCAGTGATAGTTAAGAGCTTAGGTGAATGGAAAATGTGGTTTGGGGACACCTGTAGATTTAATTTAGCCTTACTTTTTCTTGTCATCTCTTACCATGGATAATTGAGTTGGCTTCATTACCTTATGTTCATATGGTTAATTCTCAGAAGTTGGGTATTTTATTGCTTTGAAGCACTGGCTTAATTGGTACTTAAGACATTTGAGGGAGCTCTGGGTAAGTTATATAAATTTCACTTTTCCAATAAGGAAACTGAGACACAGAGAATTGAAATTGAAGAAGGCATTTGCTGGAATCATAAGAGAGAGTGATATTTTTACTCTTTGGTCTGAAATTGCAGGCATACAGATAAAATAGAACTACCTAATGACAATTTGTTTTATCCAACAGTTCCTTGTAGTAGTGTCTGAATTCAATATACTATGGCCAGGAACCATTCATAGTTTGGAGTTGGCTTGGAGTTTATGTCTTGAAGCTGCTGCTTCAGTGTGACTGACTTTGATATATATATAGTTCACCTAACAGATTGTATGAAATTCAGGAAACACTCAGTGAAGGGTCAGCTTAATCCAAACTGTAGTAGTAGTTGTTGTAGATGTAGTAATACTAATAGTAATCTGAGTTATTTTCTACTTCAAAAAGAATAAAAGAAATTGTACTCATGGCAAGACCACATAGTTAATATTTAATTAATTCAGACATATATTAATGTGATCTCAAATTTTGGTTTTATGAGATTGTTGGTGGTAGAAAGATTAGGAATCTATGATTCAGTGAAATTCCCTTGTTTCATGACTGTAGAAACATAAGTCCAAAGAGTACAAGCATTTTCCTAGACAAGTTCTACTCAACAGATTGGCAGAAGCCAGTTGAATTCAAGACACAGGACTAGTAAGTCCTAACACAACTTTTTCCTCACTGATGTTAGGTCATCATTGATTTAACTCCTGGAACCTATAAATGACCTCTATTTATCTTCTCTCACTCTGCTGTATAGTCCTCACTGTCTGTGTTCTTAATGTCCTGATGTGAAATTGGATAAAAGAATATCTTTCGTGAATCAAGAGACCTGGAAGATCATGAGGGCACCAAATCTTGTGACAATCATTAAGAAAAATACAAAATTAAAATCACAGTGGGGATTATTGACTATCCGTCAAATTTTATGTTACCTGCTAATAACATAGAAATATCATTGGGAAATGGGCATAGAGATATTTCTGGGATGTAGTTGCTTAGCCAGAAATTAAATTTCCCAGTCCTGTTTGTATTCAGGAGTGGCCATGTGAGCTAGTTTTACCAAACAAGATAATGGTGAAAATAATTGTGCTATTTCTAAGGCAAGTCTTTTAGAAGGATATGCCTTTTCCATCTTTTTTCTTATTAATGCAGAGATCTTCAAATTCCTGTGGTATAGAAGAGCTATGAGATGGATGAATCCTTGATCCCTGAGTCACTACCTGGAAGAAAATAGCCCTCTTGACAAAAATATCTACATTGAGCTTCTAAGTAAATGAGAATTAAACTTCTAATATCATAAGCTAATGACATTTGGGAAGGGCATGCTAGTGCTACTCCAAGTAAAATCTTTAGTATTTTTTCATAATAAATAAAATGGAAATTCCTAGAAATAAATAAAATGGAAATTCCTAGAAGATAATAGTATTTATTTTTGCATTTTCTCATAAAAAGAAAACTCACTTTGGCATAAGTGCTTGCTGTTTATTTTGAAGAGGATTCTTGTAGTTATTTGGTGAGTACATATAATTCTCTCAGTAAGGCTGTAGTATTCATTTAGACCATTCTTCCCAAATAATACTTTGTAATGGCAAACAAAGCAAATTACATTTGAACAGTTTTGTTCAATAGTGAGCAAAGCTTTCAAAAGAGCAAGAATAAATGAAGTCAAAGAAAGCAATAGCAATATATCACGTTTTTAACAAATAATATGTTATACTGCAAAAATCCATCAATGATATGAAATACATGTAAATTTTTCTAATCAGTATTTTTTCATAGTGAAATCTAATTTACTGTTTTTTTTCTATTAGTTCACTAGAGCCTAAAAACTATAGTAATGTTGATCATTCTGATATCATTCACTATTATCTCACTCAGACACAAAGATGTGAGCATAGTTAAAAGATAAAAGTCTTGTCTTTGGCTCCACTACCACTGTAGTTTCTTATAAATTTTGCCTTCAATGATTTAGCTAAAACCTAATGTCAGAGCATTTGTTTTTCCAGTTCTGGATATCAAACTCAAGGACTCTCTCATCTAGACGAGTGCTTTACCATTAGGCTACACCTAGCCCAGAAGATTCTTCATTCCCCTCTTTTCCTTCTAGTCATTATTCCTCTCCAAGGATCTTTAAGAATATACTCACTGGCTCCTTTTCCTGTGGTACAACGTTGGATGACCTCAGTTCAGAACTGACTTAAAGAAGCCAGATCTGGGTCAAGAACCTGGTGTAATTAGTTAAATCGCCACATATTGAGGCTCATAGACTAATTCTCTCACTGGGCAGTTTTCAAATTCTGTGGCTATAAATGTGATGCAATTTTGCCAGTGACTTCTCTCAGTAATATTGTACACAACATAATCTGAGATGGGACTCCTCTTTTTCTCCTATTCAGTTGCCTCAAACCTCTTGCATTGTGGATATATCAGAACTCTAAGAAGGATCAAAGCGAATATTCTTACACATGATACAACCTAAACTTAGTCCAGTAGCCTGACTCTAAGACCAGAGGGGGGAAAAACAAGCCCTCAGGTCAGCGTTGAAATTAATACAAAACAAAATTGGGCAGAATTACTGATCTTTTAACATATTATCCAAAGTAATGTTGATTTTATGTGACTTTCACCACCTAGACTTCAGAATCTAATTTCTGAGCAAAAGGAACTAATGATGCTTCGTGTTGCTTCCTTAGGCCTAGTCTAGACTACTGAGCAGTGCTTTCCCTCTTTCCTTTCCTTTGTATTCTTTCCCTTTTTCTTTTTCTTTTTCTCTTCTATATTCATAAGGACAGGGTACAGATGCACTGGGTATGTGGAAATGGGAGTTTAAGTATAATGGTCTCTCATAAGTGGACTACTTCTCTACACATTTTCCTTCCATCTCCAGATACACCTGAATCCAGTTTACCTTCAGAACTGGTCTGAGAGGGGACTGGTACAATTCTTTTTGACAAAAAATAGGATGTGCCTAACCTTCTTTCAAGAAATTTAACTTTCAGCTTTACCTTTTGCCCTTGAACATCGTTTTCCATTTCTGACTGGGTATGATCTTTTTTTAATTCCACATACAGAAATGTGGATTAAAATGAACATATCTCAGAGAAAGTCAGGTCTGCAATTTAGATTCATATGTGCTGAGAGTCAAAAATTGCTCTGAGCTTTTGACCTTAAAATAAAGAGGAAAGAGAATTTGAGGTATATGTATGTGTATGAAAAGGGGAGGGTTTGGAAGCTGGGGAGAGTTTGCAACTCCAGAGGATTAGAGGCCATGGAAAAACCTGGGTTTAGATTTCCTATTTCATCTTTCTGTCCAAGGTCAGTGCTGTTTCTCCTCAATTGTGTGGATGCAAATGAAAAAGAGAGGCACTGGAAATATGCACTGGCACAAACTATTTTTCCATAGTCCTTTGTAATATGGTTCTCTATCATGTTACAGGTCTAATAAAAAAATTGCCTCTTTTAAGTACGGAACATGTACCAACATTTTGGAATAATCTTGCTGAGAATGCAGGAAAGATAGCAATAAATACCGCATTGCATATAATTTATCTAGTTTTTTTTTCCTAAGGCGGTGGTGGTGGGGGCAATCATACTCCATTCCTGATGACAGAAGTCTGGTTTAGAAATAATTGTTGGCAGCATCCCTTTTCTATACTGAATACAATGAATTTTTTTTCCAGTATAAATGCTGTAATAAACTTGCTCTCTAAGGAAAGAACAGAGATGAATGAAGCTTGGCATTTCCTGGTTTATGCTCAGAGAGTGGCTATTCGTTGTATTTTATTCTCATGCTACAACGTAAAACATGCAGGTTTATCTTTTAAAATTACCCAGGAAATAACAATAAATTGCAAAAGGTAGTATAAAAATATGGAGGGTACAAATGGAGGATATACTAATTAATAAAATGTTTCTTCTTACTCATAGGAAATCAAGTTAAAACATACTAAAATTTTTCTTTAACATAAATCTTTACTAATGATCAATAATTTCATTTCCTGTCTCTTCATGTTTTTAATCCTGCAATGTGAATTCTGGTTGTTCTGATTTCTAGTCCACATTTGTTATCATTGGGCTAAAACATGGAAGACTTCATACTCTGCCCAGGGCTCTAACAAGCCTCCTCATAGAAAATAGTTTTCTATTAAAGGACTAGCAACAATAAGTGTTGTTGTTGTTGTTGTTGTTCTTGTTGTTGTTGTTATTTAGCAAAATCTGAAATGGGAAAAATAACTATTCTGGAAGGAACAGCTCATATATTCATATGCTTTATTCAATTAGACCTACTGTTTCCTGATGGCCATCCAGGGTGTGTAGCAACTCTATAAAATTAAAATCTAGAAACAAAAGACCCTCAACATATCGTTTCCACAATGATTGGAACAAGAAAAAATAAGCAAAGTAGCAAAATGTGAACTGAGGAATCCTTAAATTTGAGATAATGTGTCAGGAAATACTTCTTGTTTTAAATCATATTAGGTAGGAAACATGTACAGTTGCACAGGTGATACTCCAGACAAACTGAACTTTAATACTCTATTTTTTCCCTGTAATATGCAGGACAAAATGGCCTCATTTTTATTATAGTCTTTAAATAATTATTAGGCTTAATTGCCACAGTTCATAGAAGTTTTAAAATTAGCAAGTAGTGCTTATCTCTCTGCAGTGCTCAATGTTAATAAAACATGCTGCTCCATAAACACATTTCACATCATATTTGTCCATGATTATTTCATTGTTTTTCCAAGTACAGATGCCAAGAGACAAAGTGTTGCCGAATTCCTGTAATTACCAGCATTTTCCTCGATTTGGGTCCATGAAGTATGCAGTCAATCTCTATTGTCTTCTGCCTCCGTTTTGAATCTGTCCCCAGTATAGGAATGTCAAAAACACCATTTAGCTACACAGCCTGCTCAATTTAAAAAAGGGAAAATCACATTCAAGCTACTAATTAAGAAAAGAAGTGAGTTGTGAATAAAAAGAACTGCCTTCCAAAAGGCTTTAAAGAGAAACTTGCCACGATGCTGCTTTCAGAAAAGAAATGATTCCTATTTATCAAAGCTAAATTCCAGTGTAGCAGTCAGAGGCAAGATTTAACCAAGTCCTTAATATTTTGAAAGAAGTCAGGTGAATGACAATTCAGGTAATGTCCATTTCTTTTCTATCTTCAAAGGAGAGTTTAATACATTGATTTTTTTTTCAGTTTTTTTTCAGGGTTTCCATTTTTTGTTTTTAAGATTCTTTTGACAATTTTGATAAATGTGCATGCCTGGAAAAAAAAATTTACTGATCCTCTTTCATGCGTAAGCATTTGGTAAATTGTCAGGCGTTGCTTCATCTATGGGAAACAAATGATTACTTAATAGAGTCTTAAAACTATTTGAATTGTATTTTAATCACCATATACATAAGGATAATGATTTAGACAGGTAAATAGCAAACAGTAACATATTATTTTTCCATTTAAGGTTACATTTGGAGACTGCTCCAGCAATAAGGGTTTTAAAATGCCAGTTGTAGATATAGTGGTAGAATCCAAGTAGGCTCTATAACCATATGTACTTTGAGGCAAGAAATATGTCATATATTACTGAATATAAATTAATTCCTCATTGCTTTAATTCTACGAATGTTTATATGAAACGTTCAATATATTTAGCCATACTTTGCTGATGGTTTGATCTTAACTGGGTAAAACTGAAAGAGGAGACCAAATTGGCAAACTATTATTTGGACACCTTAGGCTTCTTGATGTTCCTGATGATGTTTTGAAAAGAGCACTCATGATACCTTGGCCGATTGCCCTTATTCCCACTGTCATTCTCCCAGAAATGAGAAATCCTTTAAAGTCCATCAATAGTTCACCATGTTTAGGATCTCACTTTTTCTGCCTTAGAACGAAGGTCCGGGCACTTACACAGGCAGGCCACTAGATGCTGCTAGTATTCTTTCCGTTGCTTCCTATTCTATAAAACAGACTTTCCATTTCAGGATGAGCATCAGCAGATATGGAGGTCTGTCTTCTCAAATTAGGGCCACTTGACCTCTACTCTAGCAATAGCTTGGTTGCTATCTACAGAATATTCCTTACTTTGTGCAGGAGGAATTTAAGGAGGTCCACTTTTTGAGACTTACCATCAAATCACCTTGCAAGATATCATCCTGGTCCTTGTCTGAATTCTGTTTTTTCCTCCATGCTTGTAAATAGTGGATGGACCACCTGCAGTGCCTCTGAAGGCTTGAATTTTTGGCAGCCTCCATCCTCCCTGCTCCCTTCCTGCCCTGGACTGGAGTTTTACTTCTCAACTTGATTTTAACAACTGGGTCTCTGACATCTTCTGAGAAATTGCTAATGCCTATCTGGATCTTCTGCTGGTTCAAGTATGCATTCTATGCATATATTCAAAGTTAATTTAGATGGCAGGGCAGTGTAGTTTCACTTCAGTGATCAAATAAATACAAGAGTTTCATTTGGTAACATGCGAGTGTCTGTTTTCTGTTAGCACCTATCCCCCTAACCAATCAATTTAGTAGAGTAAAATACAGAAGATACTCTTCTTCATTATAGGACATTTGTCTTTGCACAAGATTACAGAAATAGCCCTCTCCCGCCTTTTGTATGGTAGCATTTAAAACTGGATCTTATTTGAGTAAGTCAGGTTAATTAAAAAATTAAAACTAATAGGTGCTTTTAATTAAGTATTATCTGCTAAATAGTAGCATTATTTGAAATTAAAATAAACTTCAAAACTTAAATCATCTATGTTATTGTAAGATTTTCCCATTATAAAAATTTATAAATCTTTTAATCATGTACCAGTATTCTATAGAACTCTTTGTGAGCATTATCTCTTTTAAGCCACATAATCTCATTCAGTTGGTACAATTATCCATTCTTTCTCAGATAAGAAAACTATAACAGAAAGAGGTTGTATACCTTGCTCAGTGTCCCATAGTTGATAAGTTATTGCACATGAATTCACATGTAGCTTTATATCAGAGTTCAATCCATTAATCAATGTAATTCATACACCTTATTTTACCTTCTTTTGTCAAATTTGTTTAGAAGAATTAGAATAGATGATGATCCTTCATTTAAATAAAGACCTATGAAAAAATATAAACTGTGAAACATGAAATTTGTTGATTTATCTGTGGTAGTTTAAATATATTTTCTGTTTTGTGTCAGTCTCTTACTCTGTAAGATCCTACAAGTATTCTGTAGCTATGAAGATGGCAGCAACGTAGCCTCCTGAAATAAATTCTGAGATTTATCAGGTGCCAATGATTTGCTTAGTATCATTGGTTGGAAGAAGAAAATTTAGATGCAGGTTCTGCACTCAACAAAATTGTTTTCGTTAAAGAGACAAAACACATGTAAAATACAAGGCAAGAACATGGTGGGTCACTGATAAATAACAGTAGTGGTCCCAAAGTAAGAAGATATGTCTTCCACCTGAGCCAATGTTTTTAAATGTTCCAGGATTAGTGAACAAGGCTTCAATCAACATTTAAAATGTATGTGCCTTCATTGTCAGCAAATTTCACAGGGAAAGCAATATTGTGCAGAGCATGATGATATTGTAATAAATTTTAGTCTACAGTGGTCTACTGAAATACATTTAAGTATTTTTGTCTGATTTGGTGAAATCTCAACCTAATTTCTTGTGTATTAATCACTGTAGGTTGGAAGTCCATAGTAGTTCTTAAATAAGAAATGAGCTATATGCTTAGATAACATTAATCAACATCACCTTGTTAGTGATCTTTGTTTCTCAGTTCTTTTATTTCTATTCTTTTTTTTTTTTTTTTTTTCTTTTTTGGTACAGGGGATTCAAGCCAGGGGCTCTTAACCACTGAGCCACATCCCCAGCTCAGTTCTTTTATTTCTAAATGTTCGATGCATTCATGTTTAATGTCTCAAAGAGAAAATTGAGACACTGTCTAGGTAAGAGCTAAGATGAATTGTTCACAGGGGAAGAAAGTCTACTAAGGGAGATTGTTCAAGAAACAGGGGGTATGTAAATGACAGAAGTAAAGCAGAAGAAAAGCTGTCCCCAGAAGAATTAAAGTGAAAGTGGAAACTCTGAGTTAAATATCTTAGGACTAGAGAATAGATCCCATCTTTCAATGAACAATCCATCAGGACATGACTAATGAAAGATTAGAAATTTCCACATAGGTGTTATGTTTTGGAACCTTGGTTATGAAGTCATGGTGATGACCCTGGAGGAACTGTTTCCAGTGATTCAAATGCTCTAGTCAAAATGACACTGATGTTTTACTTTCAAATTGATACCTGGAAAAATATATATAACACCAATAATCTTAAGGACAACTTCCAAGTAATCAAAAAAAGAATGTAAAAACAATTACATAGACATACACACACAAACACACACGTAATTTTTTTGTACCAAGGATTGAACCCAAGGCACTTAACCACTTAGCCACATTTCCCTAGCTCTTTTTATTTTTTATTTCAAGACACAGGGTCTCAGTAGGCTGCTTACAGCCTCTCTTAGTTGCTAAGGCTGGCTTTGAGCCTGCGATCCTCCTGCGTCAGCCTCACAAGCCGCTGGGATTAGGCCTGGCACAAAAACTGTACGTTTTAATAAATAATTTATGGCATCCTTCAATCATTGTAAAGATTAAATTTTAAATAACTGTTCAATTAAGGGAAATATTGTATTTTGAGTGTGCAAAACCTAACTACCATAGAAAGTGAGATTATTCCATTTCAAAAGACCATGTTCAAGTAATAAGATAGTTAATTTGCATATTGACACAAAACATTTCAAAAATAAATAACATGTGTTTTAGAAAAGGAATTTCCAGAGAATATCGAGAATAGGCATAAACCTATTACATAAAAAGCAATCAAGAGACATTCCTAGTATTAGTGAATGCTTAATGAGAAGAGGGAATATGTGGGTTCTAGCTTACTCCTCTAGTTACTCCTTAGCAGTGTAATTGTGAGCAAGTACTTTCATTCCTTTGCATCAGCTTTAAGGGGAAAGGGGAAAAATGATATTATTTTAAAAGATTTGGCTAGGAAACTTCATCCTGAAAGTTATGTTTACCATTACTTATATTTTTAATTAATTTTTTCAATTGTTAAATTGACATTACATTTTAAACTTTAGGACTTAAAATGTACTTTGTGCACTTGCGTAGTGTATGTAAGACCCTGGGTTTAATATTCAGCACCATAAAATAAAGCAATATTTAATACAATTAATTTAAATTATATAATTTGTTTTTAGTATATTCACAAACTGAAAAATCATCTTTGCAACAAGCTATAGAACATTAAAGAACATTTTAAAAATAAACCATTTGATTTGTATAGTTAAGGAAATAATGAAAGTGTTAATAATTTTCTACCTTTTAATATTAACAAAATAACTGAGCATCTTAATTCCAACATGTAAAATACAGTTTAAAGCTAAATGCCAAAATGCTTGCCTGATCTCTGATTGATGTATTTTAAACTTGTTGAAGAAAAAAAAAAATTGGTCTTATTTTTCTCTACCTTTTGCAAATTTAGGCTCTGGTCACAAATAATAATAATCACAAAAAGTTCATACACCATACTGGGAAGAGCTAAACAGAAATTCTAATAAACCAATAAGGCATATGAATCACTAAAATTTGAATATAAAGAATAACTCTGAAAGGCACCCTCCTGAAGAAAAAAAAAACTTGAAATGTCTTAAACTTTTTGTGAGTTCATATATTTAGCTTTAAAATTGATACTTGTTTAGAGTCATATCATCTCAGGGTAAATCAAAGCCTGAAACCCATGTTTATATGTAAATATCAGTTTTTATATTTATATTTATTCTCCAAATGGTACAACACAGGTTTGTACTTTCAACGAGGCATCTTTCCTATAAGCCTTTGTACACATTAAAGAACATTTTTTTTTTCACAAAGCCAGTGAATTCACTATAACTCCTGCAGTTCTAAGTATGAAATGGGTTGTCATTGGTCTTC
Organism: Glaucomys volans; assembly: GCA_020662805.1. Taxonomy (NCBI): domain Eukaryota; kingdom Metazoa; phylum Chordata; class Mammalia; order Rodentia; family Sciuridae; genus Glaucomys; species Glaucomys volans. The sequence continues at coordinate 493,157 of JAJEJO010001479.1, read as the reverse complement.
CTTAATTAACACTGCTCAGATATAGAAATATTTAGATAAAAATGATTAAGCTTCTTAGAAATTTATTTTCTTCCTTTTTTGGAAGGAAGAGCAGAACTTTTTTGAATCAAAATGATAGGGAGAGCATAAAGTGACAATTTGTTGAATTTTAGAATATTTGTAGAGGATGCAGGTGTAACAAAAGGAGTAAATTGAATTTTGCATGCAGGTTTCTTTTCATTGGGTAAAGACAAGCAAAACATTTATTTTATTTAAAATTTTTATTTCTTATATTGATTGAGAGTTGAAGTTTATATTATTATGGGGTATATTATTTGTTCTGTGTGCATTAGCATAATGATAATCACAGCCAGTATTTCTATGAGGTCTTGACTACAAGCTAGGTACTGTTTATGTACTTTCAGACATATTAACAATTCTCATCAGCAAACAACTTAGGAGGGAGGTACACTTTTTCATATATGGAAATGAAGACATAGAAAAGAAATTTGCCCAAGGTCACCATAAAACAATAGTTGGAAACGATATTCGAACTATAGTAGAGTTAGTTTCTTTTAAATGACACATCTGGCTTTGTGTATATAAATATTTTTAAAAGTGTCAATACTTTTGTGAATGCAGGCAGACAGTGTAGGAAGTAGTACTAAGTATAAATTCACCTCTTTGCCTCATTTGTGTGTGTATGTGTGTATGCACAATATACTGTTTTCTTAAGAGTATTTACCCACTTTAAAAATTGCAAAGCATTGCTGGACATAGTGGCAATGCCATAATTCCTGCAGCTCAGGAGGCTGAGGCAGGAGGATTGCAGGTTCAAAGCCAGCCTCAGCAATTTAGTGAGGTCATAGCGAGATCCTATCTCAAAATAAAACATAAAAAGTACTGGGGATGTGGCTCAGTAGTGCCCCCTGGTTTCAATCCCTGGTACAAGAAAAACAAAAATTACAAAGCATTAAGTTCTCCCTTGAATTAGATTACTATTTTGAAAAAGAGGAACACTAAACCAAGATACATTGCTTAACCCAGGTCTTGTCAGCACCCAAGCTGGATCTGAGATTTAAGGATCCCAGTCTTGTTCTTCATATGGCACTTTGATCTTGAAATTAAAAACAACTTCCCCAAAATCTGTCAAGTATAAATCTATTTCTATATTGTCCAGATTTTTCTCAAAAAATAATAACCTTCATTGGATGGAGAAAGAAAGATGTATCATTTTATTTCAAAAATGGGCATTGTGATATTTGAAATATAGCATAAAATATAATGTCAACATTTTTAAGCAACTAGACAAAACTAAGTTAAGCTGATTTATTAAATTTGTTAAATTAAGCATCAATGTCTTTCCAGTATAATTTTCATAACTTCTTATGAAGAAAATGTTTTTCACTACTTCAGTGTGTAGTAACAGAAGCCTAAAGTCAAATATCATTCATCCTAATATGAATTTCCTTTTAAATTAGGATCGAATATTTAGTTCAGTTCATGTGTCCTCCATAAAAGAAGACTTATAAACACTTTATTATTTTTCTCTACTTGAAATTCAGATTCCATTGCTTTTCTTTCATCCTCTGTCTAGATGCAGTGCCTTCAGCAATAATGAGAAAAACATGGCAAAGGGCTAAATTTCATTGTGCACAACTGTGTTTGTCTGTCTGATGGTGCAGGTTAATGGGGAACCCTTTAGGTAATCAGAGGACTCCTAACAATAAGGTTCAGCAATTAGATAAATTCAACAGGGTCAGTGTCAAACCACAATTATACAATGGAGCTGTATTTTACCCTTCAAGGCATTTTCCTCTCTATGGAAAAAATGACTTTATGTGATATGACAGACTACTAGGTATTAATGCTTTTAAAATAAAAGATACCTAGCTATGACAAGCAACAATAAAGAGAAAACAGGTTTAAACACTTGCCTGTGTATTGATTTTGGGACATTTCAAGATGAGTTTTGAAAATAAATCATAATAAATCACAAACACATAATATGTGATTAATAAATCTGACAATAGAATAAAAATTGCAGCATTTCTAGAATAATAATTGTTGTGGATAGTTTTCTCCATTGTGACATCAGATTGAGTGATAGCGCTGCAGGAAACATTCTTTTGTTGCACAGGGGCTCACCATTCTGGGGTTTCTTATGAAATCTCAGGCAATACATGTGTAATGATGCCATCAGAGACTTTGCCAATATGCTGAGAGTTTGCTGCCATTTGCTGTATATTAAAACATTGCCATGAACACAAATGATAAATTTCTCAGCAATATTCATACCAGGCAAACTATGTATTTGAACAGTTTTTTTAAAAAATCAACTTATAATATTTTCATTAAAAATAACTAAAATACAAAGTATAAGCTCTTAAGACAAAAGAATTATGACTTCAAATAGTGTTTAAAATAGCTCTAGTGAAATGTAACTGTTCAAAAGCAATTAAGTGGCTTCTGTGGAAATTACTGTACATTTACATTTTGTTTTTTTTTCTTTCTCTTTTTTTCTTTCTTTGAATACTGTACTCTGTCACATACCAGGGAGCTGAAATGCAAAAACTTTGTTAAAAGCACTTTGAATTTGTTTCTGACAGTGACCAGAATATTTTGCCCTTTTAGGAGATGGAAGCTATAAATTGTTGGTGACAAATACAAATGAACATTGCTTGCCAAAACTAACAAATAAGTAAATAATGAAAATATTTGAATTGGGTTCTAATCTTATGTAAACCAGATTACATACTCTTTAAGGTTGGGAAGATCCAGAGCTTCGAGTTCATCTGAATAACAAATAGCAATTAGGAGTATTTAATGAATAATACATTTGAATATTTAAAATATACAATGTTAGGAAGCAAGGTGTCTGTAGAGGTTGCTGGCAGATGTTTCTGCTATGTGTGAAGCTGCCTAAAGTTGGGCTGTTAAAATATATTCCAGTTTTATAATTAGGTCATTATTGGAAATACAGGAAGTACTTAAAATGGTATTTGAATAACTTTGCAATATGTATGTTATGTGGCAAAGCTTAGATGCGGTAAAAACATGATGTATTAGAAAGAGACTTTACATCTTTAAAAAAGAAAGATGTTCAATTGCATTGTCAAAGGAACTATACTTATTTGAATTAACGGCTGCTGACTTTTGCCTGGGGTTTTTTCCAGATGTCAACAGAAAGGATAAACATAATCCTCAATTATTCTCCCTGCATCTGCCAAACACTAAGGCAACATGCAGGTGAATAGCAAAGAGAGTCTAGGGGAAAGGAAGCTTTACGATCTGTGCTTCATTTCTTCAAAGAAGAATTAATGCCATGTTAATTGAAATGTTTTATTATTTTATTTTTCAGAGTATTTTTTGAAAGTTCAAGCACTAGAAAATGCTCACTGTTACGTTTTAGTTGACAATGAATTGGGAAAAGTGTTTTCAATGGTTTTATTTTTAATGTTTTGAAAATAACAGCAGAGTAGACTGTCCTCCAAGACAAGCACAACAAAGTCAGGTGTCTTATGTCTTGAGATTGCAGAACACAGGGCTACCAAATCTTCCCCAACATTAGGGTTTTTTGATACCCCTCAAGGAAGCACATTGTAGGAACAGAGTATCAAACTTCTATCAATGTGCTCACTGAAAGTAGTAAGTTAATTCAACCCTGGTCAAGCACTTAACTTGTACTAGTTTTCAATAAAAAAAGGGAGAGGAGTAAGGCTATTCTGGCAAGTATCTTCACCACCCTAGAGGACCAATTTTCAGAAGATATATTCCTCCTCTAAACTGAGTGATATTTGCAGGTTTTGCTACATATAGCTGGAATAGCTTCTGTAGGGAAGAAAAATAAATTTATCTGGTTCATTTTTCTTTTGTATTATTCAGACTAAATTGTTTTTCTTCCTTATTTCTCGCCCTTCCTTTTTGGCAGCCTTTTCTGTTTTTGGTCTCAGATACTTCTTAAAATCAAGAAAAACAACCAAAGCATCTGCTTGAGTTAAGACAATGGTTTTCTTACATTAAATGTTCAGAGATATGCTGTGATATCAACTATTCTGGTGATAGTTGATCTATGCCCACCTAAGTAGCTAGTTCCTTTCCATTCCTGTATTTTATAGGATTGAAAAGGGTCAACTTCATTTTAAGTCAAACTTCCTTCTAAAGAGTATTTCTTTTAAGTGAGCTTTTACAGGAGATCAAGAAAAACTTTTCCCCTGAAGTTCATCTTTTTTCACTGCTTGTTTGGTCTTGACGATCCTGAAGTTATTGTTGGGCCAACCAAATGGAATTTTTTATTTGCTTAAACCAAATAATTTCAGTTTGTATTAAACTATGTGACCTAGAAAGGAAGAGATGTGGTTCATTAAAAGGACTCTAGAAGCTGTACTCACTCTCTGGGTGACGTCATTAAGTCCTGGGACTTCAAATCTTATCAAACCCATGCCTACTATATATATATGACCTGTTTTGGATTCTCTGGGCTCCACTTCTTTTTATTTTTATTTTTTCCTACTGGGGATTCAACCCAAGGCACTTAACCACGGAATCATATCCCCAGCCCTTTAAAAAAAAAATTTATTTAGAGACAAGGTTGCTTATGGCCTCACTAATTTGCTGAGGCTCCCAAGCCACTGGGATCACAAGTGTGTGCCACCACCCTTGGTTTAGTTCCACTTCTTTATGCATAAAAATTTTTGCTCAAGACATCAATACTTTAATGTCTTATTGGCCTTTTCAACTCATCATATCACACATGAAACTCTGGATTTCCATTTTCCATACACAGTAATCCTCTTTATTCTTTTTCCCATTTCACTATAAATTCACCCATTTCCTAAGTACATTAATTTTGGAGCCATTCTTGAGTTTTTCCTTTTCCTCTGACTTCAGATTTGGTGTTGGTCTCCATAGTCATTGCATATCCTTTCTCCCCGTACCTCCCACTGGTGCTTTAACAAGCTACTAGCCCCTCTTTTCTGTAATAATCTCCTGAAGCTTGTTGGAGTTTCATTTTCACACCCCTATTGCACAGTATAAAGAGAGTGATGTTTTAAAAACATTAGATTCATCAGAAGCACTAGTGACCTCCCATGACACTGAGATATCAAATCCCAAATCCTTAATCTGGTATAAAAACTCCTTCATAACCTGGCCTTTGGACATCTTATTGTCGTCATTGTTTTTCTATCCTTATAATCTCTGCCCCAGTCATTTTGCTTTTCTGGCAGTTCCTCAAAAATAGTAGACACATTTGCTTCCTGAGCCTCTTCCCTTACTCTTCTCTTCAGCCTGAAATGTTCTTCACAGCTCAGCTAATCCTTCATTTCTATTTCTATGTCTCAGCTCAAATTTTATTTTCTTGAAGAGAACATTTCTTACTAATACCCCTTCCCCCAATGTAAAATTGCCTTGTCTCCCATTATTTTTCTTACAGTTTGTATCTAGAATGCCCTCCAAAGGTCTCCTGATAAAAAATTGGTCCTTAGCTATTAGGAGGTGGTGCAACTTGAATAGAAGTGACCTAGTGGGAGGTCTTAGGTCACGGAGTTTGTCCTCAAAGGAAAGTGAAATGAGCCAGTCTCCAAAGCCACAGGTCCAGTGTTTCCTCTGACATGTGGATGCTAATCCACAATGGGGAAGGGATGCAAAAAGAGAAGAAAGATCAGTGGAGTAGACAAAGGGAAATGAAGGGAAGGGAGGAGAAACGGGAAAAGAAAAGACAGTGGAATGACTCTGACTTAACTTTGAATATATGAATATATCACAGTGAATCTCACCATCATGTGTACCCGCAAGACACTAATTAAAAAAAAAAATGTGGAATTGAGTGGGGGGATGAGGGGAGGGAAACAGAAAGTACTGAGGGGCTGAAAGAGAACAAATTATATTCCATGCTTTTACAATTATGTCAGAATGGATCCTGATGTTATGAATAACCAATAAAAAAAAGAGAGAGTAGGAATCCAGCCCCTTCCCATCTCCCTTTTCTTCTGTTGCCTAGTCCCCATGAGGGGAGAGCTTTCTTTGCCACACATTCCCTCAACCAGAGACAAACTATGAACTGAAACTTCTGGAGCTAAGGGCCAAAATTCGTCTTTCCTCCTCATAAGTTGATTATCTCAAGTATTTGTTCTAGTAACAGAAACCTGACTAGTATAATCCCCTTACCCTGACTCATTTTAAATAATAGTTTATTAACTTTTATTCCAAGCACTGCATTATAATACATCTGCATGTGTGTAGCATGCATACATCACACTTATCATTAATTGCACTTGCATGTATATTCATGGGAGAAGGAAATTTACTTCTTCTGCTGTTATGTTCACATTATCTAGAACAGTGATTGAAACATAGTAAGTATTCTGTTAATAAATGTTGGATGAAAGCCTGTGATGGCAGGGTTTGCCTACCCTGTAATATGGACTAAAATATGAAACAGCAATGCTGAAAAAATATTTTCTATTGTCTGTTTTGCTGACATCAGTATTTTAACTAAAAACTTTGTTATCCATTCTGGATGCCACTATTCCTTCGCTTCTCTTCCCAGATCTTCTCTTCATATGTGATTGTGTGTGTGCCGTGTGTGTGTGTGTGTGTGTGTGTGTGTGTGTGTGTTTGTGTGTGTTTGAGAGAGAGAGAGAGAGAGAGAGAGATGATTGGGAGAGCAAGGCCTGACTGATTGCTTTGCCTTATTGAATATGTAAGTAATGTCAATGAAAAAACAAAAATGAGAAGTTATGTACTGCAGGGATCTCTCAGCCATGTCCCGCATGGTTGAGAAAAGGGTTAACTGTCGGAGGAGGATGTTGGTTGTTTATCAATCAATTACTCATAAACTTATCTACTCAATAAGCACACAAGAACCAATACTCTTTTGAAATGAGAGGGGGCATGACAGGTCTGGTCACACCAGCTCTGGCCTCTAACAACATGGAGTAGCTCAACTCTTTTTTATTTATAATCACACAGCTAAAGGAGGGCAAGACTGAGAGGAGTTTCTGTGATGTACAGGATAGGGTGGAGTTAAGGGAGCCATTTTCTTAGGGGGAATATTCCAGAAGGAGACAGGGAATTACTCCTCCGCAGCACCACATACTTCCGGGCAGTTCCTAGAAGCCAGACATCTGTGTCCCATGGCTCAACCTAATCTGATTCTGCTAAATAAGAATGGCTTCCCACCATGTACTTGAGAAATAATTTCTAATGATTGATCAGCTCTCCCTTCTATTAAATGTGAATTTTTTTTTCTTTCTTTGGTGAAACAATGTTTACTGAGTAGATACAGAGTCTGCCAAGTTTGTGGATCTCCAAGTCTTTGAATTCACAGTCATGTTGATGTTATCTTTCTTAGATATCTATATTTTTACATAGGAAGCAGAGTGCTTATGCATTTTGTACCTCAGTTGTTTTGCCTTTCCTGTCTGCTAAGATGTTCAACATGATCGAAAGTCTGTGGGACTCATAGTCTGCCTTTGAAATGGAAATTCATACGTGGGAAAGAATTTCAAGCTTTTATTACAGATTATTTATCTGTGATTTTTACTAGTACTTTATTGGAATTCAGTTGTTTAAATTTGGTAAACAATAAGCAACTCCAGGCACATTTTAGATTTGGGAATCTTTTCATCTATCATTAGAACATGAACTTGCATGAACACCATTAATTACATCAATTCAAAGATAGTCTCAACCTGAAACATTAAGCCTCATAGTACAAATTACTATATTATGCAAACAAATAAATTCATAATTTAGGAAAAATTAAGTCATATTTCTCTTTCTTCTTACTTTGGAAACACAATAGTTTGGAATAATTACAAATTTATTTTTAAAAAATCTACTAGTGTTTTCTGTTCAATAAATTTTTATGTTTTCTTTCCTCTTTAAAGAGGCAAGAGTAGAAAGGATTTGAATGAGAAAATGGAAGTAAATCTTTCGAAAGTTCTTCCAAATCCCCATAGTTAAAGACTCCAAGAGTTATTGAAGCTGCCTTTGATATTTACATCCCAATTTGTAGCACATAGTATATTCTCAATAAATATTTGTTATATGAATGAATATCTGATATTAAAATTGATGACAAAATAGAAAAGGCTATTTAAGCCTGGAATTTCTAGGCTCTGAAACTATCTCAGAAATGCTATCCATCATGATGTCAAAAGTATATTTTGTTTTTTGTTGAGTAGCATCTGTTATGTAAACTAAACAATGCTAGTCTAAGTATACAGCTTAATCAGTTTTCACCTGTGCACTCTCATATAACCTCCATCCAGATCATGATACACCACATTTCCAAGATCAAAGAAGGTTGCCTCATGCCTCTTCACCCACTTCTATGAGGTAACTGCTGGTTGTAACTTCTATTACTGTTACAGACTAAATTTTTCCCCTAACTTTATATGTTGAAGGCCTATCACCCAGTTCATCAATGGGACTGTATTGGGGTTCAGGGCCTTGAAATGGTAGTTAAGGTAAAATGAGGTCAAATAGGTGGGCTCTAATACAATGTTGACAATGTTTTCATAAAAGGAGATTGGGTCACAGATGACACAGATATTCTCACACTTATTTGTAGAAATTCTTTACGTATTCTTAATATAAATCCCTTGTCAGTTATGTGAATTACTCATGTCTTCCTATAGTCTACAGGTATGTTTATGGAAATAGTGATGAAATATTTATCCCTAATGATATCAACTGCTCTCAGGGATATAGAGCAAGGGGAATTCTTTTCTTTTCTCTTTTCTTTTCTTTTCTTTTCTTTTCTTTTCTTTTCTTTTCTTTTCTTTTCTTTTCTTTTCTTTTCTCTTCTCCTCTCCTCTCCTCTCCTCTCCTCTCCTCTCCTCTCCTCTCCTTTCCTCTCCTTTCCTTTCCTTTCCTTTCCTTCCTTTCTTCCTTTCTTTCTTTGTATCAGAGATTGAACCTATGGGCACTTAACCACTGAGCCGCATCCCCAGCCCTTTTTATTTTTCATTTTGAGACAGGGTCTTGCTGAGTTGCTGAGGGCCTGACTAAGTTGCTGATCCTCCTGTTTCAGCCTTCTGAATTCTCCAATATCCTATCCTACCAATGAAAATGCAAAATTTTCCAACCCCTTTGGAAATATAATTGTTATGAAGGACTGAATTTGAATATTTGTAGACCCTCTGACCTAGTATTAAAGTATTAGTATAATCCAGTAAAAATACACTTGAGTATGTATCTAAAACGTGAACAAAATTGTTTATAGAAATATTATTTGTAATAGTAAAAACTTAAAAGCAGATCAAATGTCATCAGTAGAAATGACAAATAAATTGTGGTATGTTCATACTTTGTAACATTATATGAGTTGAAAATAAATGAACCATAGCTACATATAATAACATGGATGAACCTAACAAACAGCATTAAGTAAAATGAGCTAAATATGCATAAAGAATAATAATGATTCCATAAACAAAAGATTTTTTAAAAATGCTAAGCTATGGTGTCAGCAGTTAAGAAAGCAGTTACCTTTTGTATTGATCTTAATGTTGCAAACAAATTACTTTAAAATTTGCTTATAAACAACAGGAAACATTTATTACCTTTTGGTATATTTACCAATCCTGGGATAACTTTGTTGGGTCATTATAGCTCAGGGTCTTCCAGGAAGTTCCAGTTTAAAGGCCAGTTAGAGCATCCATCATCTGAAAACTTGAGTAAGTCATGCAAATGCACTTCAAAATGGCTTGAGCCCTGGCTTTTGGTAGGAGGCCTTCAATAGCTTGGGTGCATTTGGGAAGAAGGGAGGGAACAGTCATTGGGAAGAAGTAGAAGTTGGGGGATGTGTGAAATATTTTATTTCTGACACTGGTGTGTTTCCCTTGCCATGATTCATTGTGCTCGCTACTTTTGTGAATTTTTCTATGTATATATTATATTACAATAAAAGAGTTAAAGTATTTAATGCTAATTTTGATCATTTTCCACTAAAAACATAAGCCATTTGAAGAGATACTTTTTAAAAGATACACAGGATAAAAATATCATTAAGTGTAAACAGACTAATTAATCATGCAAATGTGCCATTTCTCTGTGGTTGCAATTGCTGTTGTGCTTTGAGTTAGTTTCTAGGTTCATAAGAACACCTAATGACTTGCATAAATTTTTACATATACAATATTCAAGGCAATAATAACTTTTAGAGTTCATGAAGACATTTAATTTCACCACTGCTCATTTCAGTTAGGTATATGATCAAATAAATTTTTTTCTTAAAATTCTGATTATTTTGACTCCTTGATGTGTCCATCTTCCCAGGATTCCTTGGACAGAGACATACTCTCTAGGGAATGTGGACTCTGTGGCTCTGGAGGCACTGTTTAGTACTGAGAAATTCTGGCATTCTCTCAAATATTGCAGATTACTCTGTACCTTACATTTGTCCAAAAATTACACTCTCTGTTGCATTCAGTCTGTGTTAAATTGTCCTGAGAAAAAGAAACACATAATAGAGGTCTTTCTTGGTTATAGAATATATAGGAAAGGGACATCTCAACCAATTCATTGGCCATTCTTAAAATCAGTCTTCCCAGTTCCACTTAAAATAGAGCTAGGGGACATATTTTAGAACAACAAAGACTCAAGTATGGTGTCTTTTACATTTATCTATTGCTTTGTTAAAGCTCTGGAATTTTTTACATGATGAATTCTGATTCTGCTGATATGTGACATTATAAAAGTGATAGGGGACACTTGAGAATTATGGAAGAGTGTACTTTGGAGGAGTCCCATTTTCTATATGTAAAAGTCACCAAGTTCTTTGTATAATTCTGAGCTGAAATGAAAATTAATATATGGTAATCAGAGTTCACCTCATGAGAATACTTACCTTGAGAATACCACTTTTATCTAAGTGTTCATTAGCAAAGGTAATAAATCCAATATTCTCTCCCAAATAATCATGCATTTGAAAACTATTGCTGTACCAGGATACAAATGTGCGTCACCTGAATTAATGAAAGAACATTTTTAAAGAATCTTAAAGATCAATTTTAAGCAGGTGCTGGGATTTTATTAATTATTTTTCCTTGCTATAAAAGAGAGCCGTCTCCCTTATCAAGCAAGGTTCATATAATTCATTTAGAATTTTTGACATTTCCAGATATAAATAGAGCATGTGAACAAGAGCAGGACATTTAGGTGACTCTTTTAGGAGAGTTCTGAAGGAAGAGGTTATGCACACTAATAATATGATTATCAAAATTGTTTCTGATGATATATAGTATTGAAAAATGGGTCTGATGATTTCTTAGCCTGCACTCTACCTAAGGGAAATGGAAATAGATGAAAAGATGTACAGCAGTTAAAAAGATCAGGATACTGAAGGAGCAGTTATCATTATTATAGTAAATTTGGTCCAGAACATTTGAAGATGAGCCTGAGCACTTGGTTGATAACCACTGCCCTGAAGAAACCTACAAATGATTTCCCTTGGAAGTAGGCTGAGGAATATAATTCCAAAAGGACCTTTTTATTATAGTTAATAAGCTTTACAGTCCATAATGATGTCCATGCACTTGGAATGAACAAATTCCTGAAGTGGACTTCTGAATTCAGTAGGTCCTGAGGATTTTCCTAAGCAAAAATCAAGCTTTGTTTTGTGCTTAACAATGGAAGTTCATGTTTGGTTCAAATGTACAATCCACATGTGCCATACTTAGAGAATACAGATTCTCTCATTCATATAAACCGGTGAGATTATACATAATTTGATAGGATCAGCACAGTAATTCTCATTTCATTTGCATTTTATATTTTGTACCAGGTTTGTGTTGTTTCACATACAGTAGTTATGACTCAGACACAGCTTTGTTTTTAAGCCTCTATTTTTGACTATACACACACACACACACACACACACACACTTCTATTTTAGGGATATAAATGTTGATCAAATTCACCTGTACAATGTTATTTAATTGTATATTCAAGGTCAGGGAACCATATGAGGAAAATATGATAATTAAAGATTCAGAAGTGTGCTTTGAAGCATTAATCTTGGCTTTGCATCCTTGTTGCAATGCATACTTGTTATTTAGCTTTAATTTCTAGTTTCCTCATGTGAGAAGTGTGAATGTTGGCAATAGTATCACTTAACTCATAGGATACTTTTTTAAGATTGAATGACATAATGAATGAAAAAAATGCAGCACTGTAGTTGGTGCACACTAAATCATGGACAGTTAGCAGATACTGTTGTAATTCTTTTTAGATCAATAAGTTTCATGAAAGGGGTAGTGATGATGGTGGAACTTCCTGCAATTGTATTTCTAACCAAACCAACTGCCTAACATTATGTACCATCAGTGACAAGAGCAAAGAGATTACATGAATCTTGGAATGAGCCATTCCCTCTGCCTGAGAAGGAATTTAAAACGAATTTTGAGCTTCAGTCTTCACAATTCATCAATATTATCTCATTTCCTTAGAATTAGGCATGTGTAAAAGGAATGACATATTAAGCAGCTTAATATTTCAGGGCAGTTTAGAAGAACTTGCTTAAGATAGATATTGCAGTCTTGATGAATTAAAATGAATTATTCAGAGAGCCAGGTGCAGTGGCACATGCCTGTAATCCCAGCAGCTCAAGAGGCTGAGGCAGGAGGATCAAGAATTCAAAGTCAGCTTTAGCCAAAAGTGAGGTGCTAAGCAACTCAGTGAGACCCTGTTTCTAAATAAAATATAAAGGAGGGCTGGGAATGTGGCTCAATGGTTAAGTGCCACTGGGTTCAATCCCCAGTACCTAAATAAATAAATAAATAAATAAAAGGAAAGGAAAAAATTATTCAGAGAACATGAACAATTCCAAAAGGCAATCTGGGGAATTTATAGTAAATAGTGGCAGCTTTTAAAAACTTCATTATCAATAAACATCTATAAGCATCTACTAGGGCAAGATCATACCTGGCATAGAATTTATGGAATGATTACTGAACTCTGAGTTTCTCTTTGGCTGGGGAGACATGTCATGCATTGTATAAGGGAATGGCTGTAGGACATAACCTCAGTGAAATTTCATAGTCACTACTGAAAAATGTGCTACGCATGGTTTCTAGTGTTCAAATGAGCAACTTAAAGTATGATTATGTTCAAAGATGTTACTAAAATTAAAAATGTTCCAATGAACGTTTTTTAAGCTTAGAAAGCAACACTTTCTTTAATGCTTTTTCTTCTATTACTTTATAGTCTTCATTTTTGTGATAGCTCTAGAACCAAGACACACACACACAACCATGTGTGTGCACATACACACACATATACACCACATACAAGAGGAACAGAAGGAATTTTCTTAGGAAAAAATTTAAAGATAAATTTATTTCAGACGACAGCAGGATAATTTAGATAGCAGACAGAATGACTGTTAATGAGTAATCCAGTTTCACTAAATAAGACTCTAACTTGCCACTGGAATTTACATAATTCATATTAACATGGTAAGAGCAGATTAAGAACAAATAGTGTGGTCTCATTCATACACTGGGGTTGGCTTTTTAGCAACTAAATGCATTCCTATAAATATGTAGGAATTTGTTTGTAGTTTGTAGTTGCTACATTGATCTCCTACCTGCATCTTTAAGAAAGCATTTCACTTATTTTGGTAGAAGAGAAATAACTTAAGTCAGTGCCTCTCCAAGTTTGTGCAGAGGCTTCATTTTGTAATGTTTTGTGAAAATGCAAACTGATTCATTAGGTCAGGAGAGTGACCTGCATTTTGCATTTCCAACAAACTCTCAGTTGATGCCTCTGCTTATAGTTCATGCACCACATTTTTAGTAGCAAAGTGTTAGACAACATATTTATGTTAAGTTTATTTTACATGGAAATATCTTAAATGTAGGGAAAGACATGCCTTTGTTATTACTGGAACCTGGCTGCCGTGATTTACAGAACTATGGAGGAAAGACGTTATAATTACTTTCTATAAACTTGTAAAAAGCAAATAATATATTAAAAATAGCATTGATCTAGATAAGACTTCTTCCAGATTTGGTAATCTATATCAACAGTGAAACTGTACTTTTTTGTTTTGAACATTTACAAGAATAAGCATAGTAGAAGGGAAGCATCACTCTGGAAACAAAACTTGAAATGTTTTATGTTCCTTTGCAACTTAAAATAAGAGGCTGCATTTCAAATCTTGGATTTTCTAATATTATTTTATCCTAGTGTCTTAGTTCTTATGTTTCATGCTAAAATTTTGAAAAAGTGTCTGCTATAGTTTATCTTTTATATAGTTCTTTTTTCTTTGCATCCTGGAACCTTCCTACCAATAGAACTAGTTTGAGAGACTGAGGTATATTGCTCCACTGAAGGAAGTCACACAAAATAATCTAAAGGGAACAAAGACTAAAATTCTTGGTTTTTGATCTCCCAGGTAGACTTTTATATTCTACTGCAAAGTCAATGTCTGAAAGTCAAAGCTCTTTTGAGTTGGAATAGATAGAATTTATTCAGAGAGAACAGTTTTGTTTTGTTTGAATTCCAAAAGATTGGCTGTGAATATCAAGAGCAAACCTAGAGGACTCAGAGCACAGAGTTTTTACAATAAGCTGTAGACTGGGGAAGACTGTATGAATGACATGAAAGCAGTGTGCCCACTCAAATAGAACCAGTTTTGATCAGCGGTTGGAAGATCAGAGGAATGGGACTAGAACTCAGAGGCTGCCTGTAATCATGGTCTGGTTGGTGTGGTAAAGGAGATGAGTTGAGGAGCAAATACAAACACAGACATGTTTGGAGAAATCTAGCAGTGGAAGGGTCCTCTGTGGTCTTGTGTATAGTTTGGTGAGAATTTAAGCTTTTTCTGGAAGACTTCTACCTAGAGAAAGGAGAGGAAGGGCTGTGGATACCTGAGACACTAGGACTTTTTCCAAGTCCTGTCCTCTTAAGTGTGGGAAAGGTGATCAGACAAACTAGAAACCTGGGTCAGGAGAAAATCTAGGTCATGGTAGACTGGAAGTCATCACCAGAAAATATTAGCATCTTATGAAGGAGAGATGGATTATATGCAACATGGAGAATGCAGAGTCCTAGGCTAGATGCTCAACGATACGAATAATCTTTGAGAATATAGAATAACTCCTGGAAGAGAGGAAAGGGAAAGTAGATGAGAACTGGGGTGGTGGAAGAATGCCAAAGAGCACCCTGAATTGACTGAATTGTAAAGAGAGATGAAAACTTAAACATGACTTGGTCTACCTTCATTTGCAAAGACTATGTTAGATTGCAATGGTTGGCAACTGAGGAAGTTACTGAGTTAAATTGAGTTGGAAGATGTAACAATTAAGTTCCAAATTATCAATCTGAGTTTTGTGTGTATGTCAAATGGTGCCAACTTTACTTATTTTGATTTTAAATAATAAGAAAAAGTAAATTTTTGTAGAATTTTGGAGTAGGAATCAGCCTCAGGAATAATCTAATCATGAGACTCCCCTTCGTACAATTTTGAGACACATTTTCTCATTCTCAGAATAAAATTCTCAATCCTTAACGTGGTCAGAGAGAATCACCCAATGGCTCCCTGCTATCTCTTCAGTCCTATCTTGTCCCATGACTCTTTCAGGCACGTGTTCTTTTTGGTCTCTTAAACTTGGCCTGCTCTTTCCACTTCAAGGACTTCTCGTGTATTCTGTCTAGAGGATACTGCCTTCCAATAGAAAACTAGATTGATATCAAGTTCCTTGTGAAATATTTCCCTTTTTTTCTGGATTGCTCCTTTACGGTACTTATCACAATTGCAATTGAAATTTGTGAGTAAATATTCACGTGTTGTCAGTCTTCCCTCCTAGACTGCAGGCTTCAGTGGTCCAGTACCACTGTTTAATTCAGTGACACAACCCCAGTGTATAGCACAGGCCTGACACATGGAACTCATTAATACTTGGAATTTGAGCAAGTGAATTAACAAATGATATCATTTAATCTTTATTTTACAAGTGAAGGTGGGGGTTCTGATGAGACTGACCTTTCTAGTAATGCTTAATTATTAAAAAAAAATTTTATTACACACTGAGGAGAGGAGTATTTTTCAGTTTGAGAAGTTATGACTCCATCTCTTACTGTCCTAGCCTTTTCTGTATGTAATACATTTATTTTCATTTATAAAAAATTGTTTATAAAAGAATTATTAGTCATATTTTTTTGCACCTCAGATGAAATGTTATAGCTAGAAATACACAATTTTTATTTATTAAAAGCAAATTGGTCTCCTTGGTTAGCTCATTAAGTTTTGTGGTTTTTTGAAATACGAGTCTCCACTATACCACCAAGTAACCTCCACAGGGACTTTTTCCTCATTTTAGCCAGAAACCTCACGCTATTTTGAAGAGATGCTTGCTGTACCTGCAAAAATGGAGCAATAAAGACAACAAGACAGCTATAAATGTCAATAGGTAAATAAGAGTCTCAGCTTGTGTTTTCTTATACAAGATTACATAACATTAAATTGTACTAAATTGGTACTAATTTAGTAATCTTAGCTTTGATATGCTTCTAGTCTCTAAAATTCTGTGAACTATAGATTCAAAGGACATTCACACCAGGTTTGAATGAAACGTGTTTATAGCACAGTGGGAGAAAAGTTTTATTTTGCTCCTGGTTTTCTCTAGCTTTTTGGTGTGGAAGCTGTGGAACCAACCAAACCTTATCAATATTTAGCATCATCTTTAAAATGACAATCTTTAGAAAAATAATTCCATATCAAGGTAAATAACCATACCTGTAGCTGCCTGGGTATGTTTTAAACACTGTTGGAAAAGGGAAATATTTCTTCTATGAAAACCATACGAATGTCAGGCAACTGTTTTTTTCCATAAGGCCTTATAAATAATAACTAATATTGTGCTAGGACAATAGAGGATTTTCTCAATCTCCTCTGGGTGCCAGGCAGAATACTGGCTGTTAGCTCAGATTTATGACAAAGTATTATTTTCCTGCTAAAACAGATGGATTTTGAATTGACATTTTGACATCACAGGAAAATACATACTGTCCTTTCAAACACTCTTCTCAGATACATCAGCAAAGCAACTATTAAGGGAAATGTATAACAGCAGGACTTCATTCTACTTTTCTTATTTGAGTGTTTATTTGTTTGAATTGGCCATAGATAGGTTCCTAAGGATTTGAACTGTGTCAGAAATGATTTGATTTAAGTCAAACAATGAGAACAATCATACTTTGTCACCACTCTTCAAATGAATTTCTTTGGAGAGGGGCCACCTTCATGGACGGAATGCAGGAAGTTTCGAAAAGCTTTCATGGTCATTGTCTTATTGCTGAGATGGGTTAAAGACTAGAAAATGATACAGGGACATTTACTAACTAAAGATATTAGCAAAATAATTTCAATTCCTATAAATGTGGATGTGGAAGCGTTTACAGATATGGATGACTTGAAAATAGCATACAATATTGCTAGACAGAGATGTTACCAGAATAATTCCTGTATCTGTAAATGTAGACTTAGAAATATGTTAGAGTTATGATTAAAGAAATATTTCCTAAGGGAAATAATCCCAGTGGGGATTTTATTATAAGAGCATGTGTATAGTAGAAGAAGACTGTTGCATTTATCATGTGGAGTTAATTATGTGTAGAGGAATATTCAAATCTTTTCTGTTTTTCTAAATGAAAACTTCCTATTATTTTGTGGGCAGCCTTCTCCAAGTTTTCAGTTTGAAGATGTTAGATTTGTTTCATGAACCATTTATTTAGTAAGTCCATTCTTCTGGATTTATTTCTCAGTTTTCAGTTAAAATATGAGATTGTTTCCAGGGCAAGGACAACACAACTTGATCATTTTGACACCCCCTTTGCAGTCCTTCCTCGTGGCCATGCCTACCTTGTACACACTTACTCCTGCCTGTTTGAGCCATTTTCATAAGCAGTAGGTGCTTGAACCTTTTCATTCAATTCCTCTGAAATCATTTGGAATAGTTTCGATAAAAGCTGTCAATCATTTTACCTCCCTAACTGGTTCAAAAGGCACTGTTTTCTCATTTGTAATCCTAATCCTTTCTATCGACTTCCATTATTTTTAATAGTACACTTCACTTCTTCCTATGAAAATACGCTGTGTAAGTATTGCTATTTCATTGAGACGATAGTAAAAGACATTATAGGTACCAACATTTATGCTGTTATTTTTGTTAAAATTAAGATTGCATAAATTTGAGAGTTTATCAAGAACTGAATTTGTAAAGCTGGTTATAACTTATCTTGTTTATACTAGCTTTATACTTTATAAATCATATTTCTAAATCTTGTGGTTAAAACTAGTAAAACTGTGTTTTAAGGTCCCCTTTTCTTTCATTGAAACTAGTCAGCAAAGTGAAGGTCAGAACTTTGATTCTTTTCATTCTCTTTGAGTGATTCAATTTGTCTATAGTGATCTCAGTGAATCACGCACTAATGAAAAATCCAAAATAAAACATCTAGAAAGTTTGGGTATTTAAAATTGCTTATTTATATAATTTAGACCTCAAATTCATATCGACCTTATAATTTAGTCAAATGGAAGACATTGACTATTATTTTTGGTGTTCCTAAAGCATGCCATTTACTTGACAAGCACTGTCATTTCAACCATCCCTATGAGGACTCCATACAGATAAGGACACCATTGCTCGCACACATTGAGTCTGAGTCGCTTCCATACTATTACAGTTCTGAAGATGACAGAAGTGAGGGTCAGACACGGGGAATTCTTTTTTTTAATTCAAAAGATGCTAACACACTAAATTATTGGATTAGTTTCTTGTATGTTTACTGCCCTTACCTATAATGCTAAGAGATTCTTTTAGAGATTTTGGCGAGTAAACTCTCCAAAACAATTTTTCTGTGTCCTAGTTGCCACTTTGCCTGAGTCTAGCAAGACAGAATCCCCTCCTCCTTCATTTACAAATATTATATGATGTGGATTTATTCTTTATAGATAAAACAACAAGATAACAGAAGCCTAGGAGTCATCATGACCTGCTCCTCCAAGTCTTAGGAAAGCTGCCTGAGGCAGATCAAGTCCTTTCTGTGAGCATCCACAGCAGAAGGACTAAATTGAAGGACATCTTGTTTTTAGGGGAGACTAGATTTTGGGCTGTTCCAACCAGTCCCTTCCTATCTCAGTATGTTGTATTCTCAGAAAATTTTATCATTAATTTGGAGAACTACAAGTGAGGGGAACCCCTTTCTAGGTCCCCACCTACAAAGTCCGGGTAGCTGTGTTGGTCAAAGGGGGTCACCAGGTATTATGAAAATCCAGGTATGCATGTTGGATCTGAGATTTACAATGTAAAATTTCCATAGTAAACAGTTTTCTTCATTTACTACTGCATTTTTAAGTGTTTCAGTAGGAGAAACACTTTGGTTGAAAACTAAAATTTGAGAGATAAGACTCAATGTTCATGCATCTCAAAATTTAAATTTTTGTCTGTTTTATGCAACTAACTCAATAAACCATAATGTTTTGGGATAGTAATTATAGAACTTCGGGTCCTGAAGTTTTAAATGATTTTATATGACTAATATTTTAATTAACAATTATTCAATTTACTTTTATCACTTGGCAATGAGTAAAAGTGGGTAATTATTTTGTAAGATTTTCTAGTATACTTTATTCTTTCTTTTATGGAACTGAATTGTGAGATTGGTTGAGCGTTCATTCTGAATTCAGGATGATAATTGATAATTGATCATTAGTATTTGTATAGAGTCCATAGGGCATGTGATAAAGATAGTGGTAAAGAAACACATCATGAGATTTGATACATTAGATGAATTAATTAGACCCTGATTTGAATCATAGAATTCTAGAGATCAATGGGTACGAAAGGTAAATTATTCTTCTTTTGGTTGAATAAAAGAAAGTCTACAGGATAAATAAATAAAAGTAGAGTCAAGATGGAAGCCAATGTCTCCATAGAACTGATCAATGAAGCAGTTGGGGGTCTGAACAGAAGCCATGTGAGTCCACATTTCACCCTTTGATGCAGCTCAGGGCTTTGGATACTTCCCAGGTGGACTTGGAAGAGTTTGTAGAGGAAGGCTGGGCCATGTCTATCCTTAAGAGGATTTGGGGGTCCGTTAGAGATAGGTTGAGTAGAGTTGTTTTCTGGGATTGACCTTTAATGGTGTCCTCCTTATTGGTGGAAGCTTTTCTCCTACCCCAGTCTGGTCCAGGCATTTACTGTGCTGCTGTCAGAGTATCTGCTGGGACTGCCAGTCTAAGACTATTATGCATGTGTACTGAAGCACTATGGAGACAGGTGCAGGTTCCTCCTCTCAGTGAACTTGTTTCTTTGCCCAGGTTAGGCTAAGATCCCATTCCTGGTGAGGCTTCAGGGACAAGTTCACACCTTTCATCCCTTGTACTATGTGAGTACACAGATTTCCCTTTGGAGGATGCAGCAGCAAGGTACCATCTTGGAAGCAGAACAGCCTCACTAGACATTGTCCTGTCCATTCTGTGAATTCAGATTTACCAGCCTTCAGAACTGTAAGAAAAAATTTCTATTCCTTATGAATTGCTGGTCAGTGATATTTCGTTATAACAGTACAAAGAGACTAACACAAAGAAGAGAAAGAGAGATGTCTCTCTACCATGCTAGGAAACAACTGAGAAGGCAGATGTCTGAAAGTCAAGAAGAGGCCTTCAGAAGAACTGGATCTGGCTGGCACTATGAGTCTCAGACTTGCGGTCTCCATAACTGTGAGGAAATTTGTTTCTCTTTTCAAGTCACACAGTCTGATATTTTCTTATGGTGGCATGAAGTGACTTATACGATCACACAGAATATAATTGGAAATTTAAAAACAGTTACAATAATGAGGTAACATGTTGAGCACTTACCATGTCCCAAATATTGTGTCATTCTGAATATGTCATCATATTCATAATTTTGTCTGTATTTATGTCAAAGTCAGATTCACGAAACTTACACAAGGCCACATAGCCAATGAAAGGGTAGTCAGGATCTAAACTGAGATCTTAAGAGAGGGTGATCTCTGTGTGAGGGGAAGTTGCTGAATGCTGAGGCACTTCATCCTGGACCAAGGATCATTTGAGGACATTTGTGGGTCATGTGCACCTACATGGCAGCATCCTCACCAAGAGTTTCAGTCACATTGGTCACAGCATTTATTGTACTAGCTGCTGGCTGGCCTCATGAACATCAGAGTTTGGGCCACATTGACCAAAATTATACAATATTATAAAATATTTTGAAATTGAAATAATGTATGACTTTATTTTCAAAGTGGTAACATTCTTTTATGACCATGTCAGGGTGAAGACAAGGTACCCCACACCCCAGAATGCCAGAACAGAGATCAGCAGCTGAAAACAATGACTAGGAGTCATTGCCTAAATAAAGGGTGTAGAAGGGGCTGTGGTCTTTACCCCAGGACTTTTGGGCCTCATTTTCTCTTGCTTATAGGACCTTATCTCCAGGGCCTCTCTTTACACACTTGCCAGACTTGTTCAGGTTCCTTCCCAGGTTTGGGTCCTTGCAATCCAAATATCATGTGGGAAGTAGTAGAGGGTGAAAAAAGTCAGACTCTGAAATTTGGTCAGTGACCTGGGGCTTACCAGGGCCCTTTGCCAGTCCTGGGATGGTCCAAAGTCCTGCTTTGCTTCACTAGTCTTAAGTATTCAGGCAGAAAGGTATGAGTTCACCTGCTGGGAAACAGAAAAAGTTTCTAGACTCCAAGGAGTTTTACAGAGTGGGATGCTGAGGTCCAAGACAAGGGTAGGAAATTTGTATCACCTTGTAGTTTGTATGGAACTGATCATACACACTAGTAAAGAAGGGCCTTTTATGCCCCCTACCCACACACGGGAGAATCTACCTTCCCCTGCTGGCAGGATGCTCCACATGGAGTTTCTTGTTTACTCATTAATGTGGCACACAAGCTTCCCCTCCAGGGGTTTAACTCAGAGGTGTGGTACAAGTCCTGGTCAGTTTGGGACTGGAGATGCTGGACTAATTGCATCACATTTGAGGATAGTGCGTTGGATCAAGGCAGATGTGAGTAGGGCTCCTTCCTGGTTGGAGTCCTGTCCTCTCATTTTCTTCCACTTCCTCTTCTGTCTCATGAGGTCAGCACACCAGAGTGTGTGGGGATTAATGAAGGTCAAGACCTTAATGTGAATCCAGTACATAATAGACAGCCAATTCATGATTTACCATTTCACATCTAATAAATAAATAAATAAAACAAAAAAAATCTATTCCCACTTGTCAGCTACATGCTTTTTAATTTTTAAGAATAATCCATGTGGGTAATGTAGGTTTACAGTAAAGACGCAAAGAGTTCAGTTTAGTCTAGCTTGAAGGGCTTGCTTGTTCTCATTTTATTATACCTGTGAGGCACTTGAAATTCTGCTATTCTTGGAAGTAAAGAAATTTCTCTAATTGTAAACTTCTTAGTAAATGGACAACAAAACAGATTATGGAAACATTTTTAGGTGAGCCTTTTTTTTTTTTTTTCTTAAAGGAAGAAAGTGAGTAGCCATATCTTGGATTCTTAGAGAAATTAGATCTCTGAAAGACTGATACCAGTAGAATCCATGGTGCTCATCTCCTTTGATGATACACAATATTTTCGTATTTGTAAACGGGTGCCAGATGACCAAAGTAGTTTTTTTTTAGTGTAAATTTTAATGTCTCAGATTGGAACATTTTTCTTTTGTCCTTTTTATCACATTCCAGTATATTGTTTTGATAACTTTTATATCACTAGGAACCTGTAATTCAAATTATGTTTATTTGAATAAATGCAAAAACTCCTATTTTTGCATACAGTAGTTAATAACTATTTGCTGCTTTAGAAAAAAAGGAAAGAAGTATCATGCCACTTTAGAGAATTCATGAGTCTTATTGATAAAAGGATTTAAATTAAAGGGCTATCCCCCCAAAAGGGGGATAATGAACCCCACAGGTAAGAAGAAATAGTGTGCTCAAGATTAAGACCCTCATACTATGAGATTTAGAGTCCTGAAGGATAAGGAAAATGGATTAAGGAGGACATGAAAGCAATGTGCCTATTGAGCTGCTGATCAGAAAATGACAGATGGATTCACTAAGAAAGTTGAAAAGGCACACCAGAAGACGAAAACAATACTATTATTTAAGATAATAGACACATTCTTCACAGATCGTTTCAGGAAAAACCAGCAGGCAAGTTTATCCCCTGATTGAGGTACTGAATACTTTCAATCAAAACACAATGGGTTCTCCTAATAAAAGTTTTCAGAGCAAAAGTAAAGAAAAATAGAAGGCATTATAGGTGGTAAACATTTTGCCTGTGCATTTGGCAATGCCATGGCATGGTTGCACTAGCTGTATTCAGGCAGAGGTTCTCAGAGTAGGAAAAGATGCTTGCTAATCCTTCCAGAGATTTAGTGAGTTCAAAACTATTTTCATAATCATACTAAAATGTTATTTGCCTTTTTCACATTCTTTCTCTCAGGGCCACACAGAACAGTTTTCCTAGGGGTTAAAGTATGATATCCACTAGATTGAATGTGAAAACTACATGTGAATGTACCTGCTGTTATGGTTTAGGTGTTCTCCAAAAGTTCATGTGTGAGACAATGCAAGACATTTTAGAGCTGAAATGATTGGGTTACGAAAACCTTAACCCAGTCAGTGAATTAATTCCCTGATAGGAAGTGACAGGGTGGTAACTGAAGTCAGGTAGTGTGTGGCTGGAGGATGTGCATCCTAGGGGTGTGCCTTTGGGGTATACATTTTGTGAGCTGAGCTTAGCTCTCTCTGCTTCCTGGTGTAATCTCCCAGGCTGCTTTCCTTCGCCACACTCTTCCACCATATTGGGCCTAAACTTGAGCCCCAGGGAATGGAGCTGGCCTTCCATGGACTGAGACCTTTGGAGGGGGGGAAGAAAGAAAGAAAGAAAAAAGAAAAAAGAAAAACCTGACAAAAATAGCTGCCATCCATATATAAAAAAGGTACTAATGGAATTTCTGGAAAACATAAATGCCACTCATCTAATTATTATTTTTGTATGACCTTCAAATATGTGTTTTTTAATTGAAAAACATGCTATTTGTATTAATGCATGATGGATTTATTACTGTTCTGTTAAATAAGTTAATAAATATTATTATTAATATTAATAAATATTTTAAAACATTCTCAGTTTTAGTTGTGGATATTGTTAAATATTAGATAAAATCAACATCAACTAAAACTTTTTCATTTAAGAGTAAAAAGAGATACTGAAACCAAAACATTGAAAACCTCTAACTTAAGGGAAATGGGTGCATTTTTCCTAAAAATTGCTGATGAATGGTAGAGACTGCAAATGATCATCATGTCCATTTCTCTTTTCCCTCTGGAATCACGGGAGGAATATGCCTCCTCGTATCTCTGCAACTAGGTGACCTATGTGACCATCTCTACCAATGTATATTGGGTGGCAATGACAAGGGTCCCTGTCATGGCAGAACATTTGAGGGCTGACATGAAATGTTTTAGCTTGCTCTTTCCTCCAAATATAGCTGTGAAGACCTGTGTTGACATGAGAATGCCAAAGATTAAAGTAGCCTTGAATACTGAGCAACTCTGGAAGAGGAGTGTCTCTGGAGAACCAACTGAACTGGCAATAGACCTAGCATGAACTAGGAATAAATGTGAGTGGTCAATCCCTGAAAGTTGGTTGTTGTTTATTACCCTTACCTAAACTCTCCTATCTTGGCTTATATTTTTTCACAAGGAAACCAGCATAGTCTGACAATTTTAGGAGCTCATTTTATTGATAGTAAAGAAAAAATTAACATAGCATTATAACAAAAGATGATTTGAGGTAGTTTTTACAAAAAATAATGTTTTTTATTTTTGATGTTTTAATGCCATTTATTTAAAAATAACATTGGGCTTTATTAATATATAGGTTCTTACTCCTAAGGACTACATGACTTTTAAATTTTTATTTATTTTTTGTATGTGTGTGTGTGTGTGTGTGTGTGTATGTATATTTAGTTTTAGATGGACAGAATATCTTTTTTTTCTTTATGTGGTGCTGAGGATCAAACCCAGTGCCTCATGTGTGTGAGGCAAGCACTCCACCATTAAGCCCCAGCTCTAGGAATATGTGACTTTAATGCTGGTTTTTGTTTTGTTTTGTTTTGTTTTTTGTTTTTAAATTTTAGATGCTTTGAGAAACTTGGCACTCAAAATAATAATTATTTACATTTGTGGAAAGCAATGCTCTCTTATGTATTTATTAGCTCACTGAATAAGAGTAATTAAGTGATCACTGTGCAACATATATTATTTTGGGTATAATACAATGACAAACACAGCCTTCCATGTCACAAATAAACTTACAGACAAGAAATTAAGGAAAGTCAAAGGACAAAATCTTCACAGCAGCTGAGTTGGCTACATTTCCAAAAGTTTTCCAGGATGTCTCTCTAAGGACAGAGGCTTTATTACCTGCTCTTAGCCATGAGGAATGCCGGAGATCATAGGGTTTTTTTTGTTATATGCATTGCACCTTGTAGAAAACAGATTATTGTTAATAAGGTAAAGAATCAGATGGATTTTGAATAGGACAATAATCATCTCCTACAGTTAGCTTTGGTCCTTTTGAGGACTTTTCCACCTCAGTTGTATTAAAAAGTCTAGAATTGTAAGCATGAAGAGATCTGTCCCTTCGTTATGGTATGAAGTCTTAAGTCCCCAGAGCTCCAGCATGTCATAGAGTCAACCACCAGTTTGGCCAACCTGGCTGCTTCAGATCCACTGACATTCTACAACCTACATGTCACTTTTGAGATTAAGAAATTTTTGAAAACTGTTCATGGATTCATGTGCAGAGATGTACCACACTGCTAACAGAGCCCCAGACTCTGCTCCAGGAGCCAATCCTAGTACCCCTTTGGTCTTGGACCAAGAGACTTCAATTTTCAACCACTTCTCTGCTCCTATGACAGAACAGTTTCTTTGTAACTGTGGGGAAATCTATTTTCCTTCATGTTTTGAACCTAGTCATTTACCTAAACCTAAAATCCTCTTCATTTCTTTTAAACAGGAGGATTCTTGGACAAATTTTCCCTTCAATTCTAATCTCTCTTTTCCTGAAGCAACATTTCCAAGGCCAACAATGTGTTGAATAAAAAATAGGAGAAAGAAAATACAAGTCAATATCACAAGGTATCAATCCATCACATAATAGATTGTGTTTGCAATATAATATTGTAAGATGTCTAATAGAGGTAGGCAGAGGGTGCTATCAGAAGTCCTAAGACTCAGTTGCAGCGGATCTCGGGGATGACTTCCAGCAAAATGTTATGTCAGAATTGAAAAAAATATTAGAATCTCATCAGTTGGAAGAAAAAAAAAAAAACTACAAGAAGGAATAAGGGAAAAGAGAGGAAGAGGAAGAAAAGCATTTCAGAGGAAGGAAGCAGCATGTGTAGAGACCCAAACAAGATGAAGAGGTAGAGAGTTGTCAGTGGTTCAATATATGGCTTGAGAGTACAGTTTGAAATAAAGAGTGATGGTGATGTGGAAAGGGCTAGAGAGGATCATAGCTCATTTGGATTTTCTCCATGGGAAAACTGAGCAGCCCTTTAGATTAAGTTTTAGTAAGATCTCTCTGGCTGCAGTATAAAAAATGGATTCAAGCTGTACAAGACTAGCTCTAGGAGTACCTGTTGGAGGTCTTTGTAATTACTTTGGCAAGAGATAATGTCAGATTGACCTAATGTCATAGCAGTGGGAAGGAAACAACTGAATGAATTGGAGAGTTACTGTGGATACAGAACAATTGCAACATCAAATTCAACCTTTGTCTTCTGATTGGCAGATGAGTGTGTGTTGGTGACATTCTCCAAGGCAAAACACACAGGAGGATCAGATTCTATGAGTTGGCACTACTATTCAAAATTATAACACCTCCTTATTTCCCACTCTATTTGTTTTGGGAATTTGACGGTATCTTTTATATTTTATCTTTTTCTGGTTTGTATAACCTCACTAGCATATAAACTCCCACTGAAAGACATTTTGTTTTCAGTTTTATCTCTAACCCCTAAAACAATGCCAAGCACATACTGGTTACTGAATAAATATTTGACAAATGATGGAGTGACTGATTGACTGACTAAATGAGCTAGAAGGGCTAATAGGAAAATAAATAAGTTCAGTGTTTGGGTCTGCTGAGTGTGAGTTGCCTTTTGACATTTCTTTGGTGATGTTGAATAAGACATGGATGTCAGAGATAAAGGAATGGGGTTCAGAGGATCTCTATTATGTGGAAACAGGACTTTGGGGGGGTGGTTCAAAATATAGATACCCTTTGGAAAAATGAGACTGTATAAAGTCTCATTTTATAATTTATCCCTTGATTAAAGAAAATATACTGTCAGTTGTTACTTTTCTTTGTAGCAACATTTGTGTGTGTGTGTGTGTGTGTGTGTGTGTGTGTGTGTATGTGGCGGGGAACTGGCTTCAAATTTGCCACTTATTGTGATGGTATGGAATTCAGTTAATCTATGCACCTATGCACCAGTCTGAGACAGAACCAAATTTTGTCAATGAGTCCTGGAAGATAGAGCTTAGTGGCAATTTTCTGTAGTAGTAGTTTCAGGGATTTTTTTTTTCCTTTAGATTAACAAAATTGCAAATGGAGTCTAACAAACATCAACCATTTCCTTCTAGCTTAAAAGTTCCCATAAATTGCAAAGGCATATTGTTCTCCAACCTTGCTTCCGAAAGAATTGTTTTGATCCTTTGTACCATTAAGTATTGCAGATAACATGATTTCAGATTCAAGCCCTTTTCCTACCTCAGGCTTAACATTGAAAGTCACAACTTTAATAGAATAATTCATTTTGGAGAGGCAGACAGCCAAGCAATCATGTCAGCTACTGCTTTTTATTAATAATAAATGTAAAACACCAAGGGAAAATATACATTCTTAAGTTAATCAGACAATGTGGCTTCAGGAATTACAACACAAAATCTTTCAGCTGTTTCTTGAAAACATTGGAGCATCAAGTTCAATATTGATTGAAAAAATGTGCAAACACAGGCATAGAATATACAATGAATCTCTTTGTATAGTCTACATAGTGAATGTGTTTTATGTCAATGTATGCACATGTATAGCAGTAAGAATTTGTATCCAGCAAAGTGTGACTTGTGGTTAAGGACTTGCTCAAGTTGAGCTAAATTGCCTTCAAGTACCTGCCTCACAGTAATGCCGTGTCATTTCATGTTGCTGTTTCTGATCCATTCACTTCTGTGTGGCAGGAACTTCCAAGGAAGGTCAGTGGTATATCTAAGAGATTATGACAGCTGAATTATGGTTTCAAACAGAGTTGGCTTTTATACTACCCTAGAAAATGAAATAGCTTTTGATTTATAGTCACTTTACATTAATATGCATTTCTCTCTTGTATTTCACTTGAAATTAGGCAGGCCAGGTTTATACATTCCACATTACTTCTTGAGGTGCCCACTAAATTACATATTTTAAACAAATCATTCTGACTAAGTTGACATCAGGTGCAAACAATGAGAGAGAATAAGTAGGAGGCTCTGAATTTTCCTAGATATTAATAGCAACATTAAAGGCATTGAGACCTCTGTATGACATGCTAGTCAAGGTGTATTTCTCTGTAAACGATCTTGTACCCAGCAAAAATTTTAAAAAGACACGAGATCAGGGGTTTATAATATCTGTCATGATTTTTTTCTAAGTTGTGAATAATTTTGGAAATACATTTTCAGATTTCTGGGTCTTTGATGATAGGAAACTTAATCCTAGATTTTATAAAAATGTCAATAGTGGAAAATAATACGTTTTCTATCTCCTAAAGTATACTATTTCTACTTCAGAATGGTCTCGTGATTTTCTCTGCTTTATTGTTGACTTACTGACTAGAAGCTTCATATCACTTTGCATCCTCTTTCTTTTTGATTATTTTCAAGGGCACTTAACTCAGACTTTAGAAGGCAGGGGGAACATCAACTGATAGTTCCAAGTTTTACCTCTGTAGTTGACTGTAGCTTTTTGAACTTTAAGCTATGTTATTCTGGATTATGTTACTCTTTTAAATCTAGGCTTTTGAGTCAAAGAAGCAATATAATGTATAACATAGAAAGACCAACCTACATTTGCTGTAAAGTAGAACTAATTCCTTTAATTGACTGATTTTTTTTTTACAAACATTTGTCATGTTCTTATTATCTACCAGGCATTATTCTATGAATTGAGAGTATGGAGATTGTTACAACAATGTCCTTTTCCTTTACAGTGCTCAGTTTTTACAAAGAGTTAATTTATTAATTACTATTGCACATTGAAATTGACTCCAAAAAGTCGAGTTTCTATTATCTTCTCAAATTGGCCATTTCCTTTACATAAAAAGAAGGGAATATTAAGAGAGAAAGAATATTTTTCTGTATATGAATAATGAATGGCAGATGAAAGGGAAGGGAGGGAAAAGGCTCACTGGAGGCAGTGATGCTGAGATGCTCACCCAAGCTTCAGTCACCACAGCCTGACCTGGGGGACAGGTATACTTTTCTTATATTTTAGTTCAAGTAGTGACTCATTACTCAGAGAACCCCAATGCTTCATGACTAATGTATGTATCTGAATTATGTGGGATGAGGCATTTCTTTGTAGTATTCAGAAAACTTTGAAGAAACTATCAAGGAAGATAAAATTAATGCACTTTTGCAGAGGAAAGAGACATAGGACATCATTTTTAAAAATGAGATGTTTTTCTCTGAAATGTGAAAGATAACTCACACTAAGAAGGGGTTGGGGAAGAACAGAAGTGCAGTTGATTAAACAATGGGGAATGGAGGAAAAGGGAAAGGTGACAGGAAAAGGAAAGACAGTGAAATAAATCTTACATCATTTTCATGTATATATATGAATAAACTACAGTGAATCTCACCTTCATGTACATTAATAAGAATGGGATTCTAACTATAATAAGATATATTCCATGCTTGTATAATTATATCAAAATA
Organism: Glaucomys volans; assembly: GCA_020662805.1. NCBI lineage: Eukaryota > Metazoa > Chordata > Mammalia > Rodentia > Sciuridae > Glaucomys > Glaucomys volans. The sequence continues at coordinate 463,134 of JAJEJO010001479.1, read as the reverse complement.
GATTCTGGGGTTGGGGATATAGCTCAGTTGGTAGAGTGCTTGCCTTGCAAGCACAAGGCCCTGGGTTCAATCCCCAGCACTGCATTAAAAAAAAAAAAAAAAGATTCTGCTGTCATGTAACTAAAAAGAACCAATAAATTTACCAAAGGCATAAAAAGAAGCTCTCTTCTATTGTAGCTACTTCTAGCTCCACTGTGGTGCACGCTTGAAAAGGACCCCTTAAGGAGTTAAAACACAAATAAAGAACAAAAATTGATGTTACACTGTCCTCTAAAGTGCTTTAGATTAATTTTGAAGATCCTGAAAACATTTAGACAGCTGGAAGTTTATGCAGGAAGGGTAGCTTGAAGAAAGGCAAGTGTTGATGAATGTACCTCTAGCTGGCAGAATCCAAGTAAATAATAATTGTGAATTATTATCATATCCTTCCTAGAATATTTCAAAGTCATAGAATATGGAAGTTCAGTAATGTATGATGGAGTGTGCAGAGCCATAAACTGAAGCATTGTCCATGAAGCCACTATAACCACTTGTAATGGGAAAAATCAATAAAAATATTTTTAATACCTAAAAATAAATAAATATTAAAATTAAATGAGATGAAATTAAGTGTACTTTAAAAAAAACTCATAGAAATATTGTTAGAAACACCTGACAATATTTGAACACAATTAAGTTCTTTATTAACAGAAAGTGTGTATTTACTCTGGAGCATCAGAAACATCTGCTCTTAGATAAATGACTTAAAAGAAGTCTGAACCATCTCAAAAGGAAATATTTCCTATTTATGACTAGCATTTCTGACAGTATGAAGCAGTTTTTGCTTCCAGAAACAATGACCACCCACAATATTCCTGCCCCTGTAGCAAACCTTGTTTGAAGGACAGGTCCATGATGGCTTCCATGCCTTGTTAGTGGCAGTCTGCATACTGCTTCCAGCTTAATCTGTTCTTCCCCGTATATTTCTGTGTTCATCTTTTAACTGGTATTTGCTATAATATACTTATCTGAACATTTCCCATGCTGACTGTGTACTATATTTGGAACAGTCACAAGTTGTTATTACATAAGAAAATCTCTTTGAGATTGAGTTCAAATGTGCAGTTGCACTAACATTGAGTATTGGACTTATCTGAGGATATTTAAAACTACAGATTCTTTGCTCTGATCTGAGACACATGCCTGGTTTTCTAGGTACTTGATTGATTTGAGGCAGGAGGATCCTTTCAGCCCAGGAATTCAAGGCCAATCTGGGGAACATAGCAAGGCGCTATCTCAAAATAAATAAATAAATAAATAATAATAATAATTCTTATCCATCTCTAGGAGTTAATGGGAAATTATATTAATACCTTAAAGTTCTTCATATAATTCCGTTATGTATCTGCAGTGAACACCCTTGGTGATGAAAGAAATGGTTTTGACAATGAATACTTCTGAAGAAATGCATTATAGTGGTGCAGCATATAGTACAATTATGGATGGAGAGGTCCTGGTTCTGTGTGGGTGCCTCACTTGGCTTAGCCAATGATATGTGGTTTCCACAATGCTTGAAATTAAATGAGTAGAGCAGATAGGGAAGAAAAATGTAAGCGAATGGCATAAAGGCACAATAAAAATAGTATGAGGGTTTCGTAGTACACAGAAAAGTTCTAAGAGTAGTGTAATAAATAGGTGCATATATGACCTTCACCTATATTGACAATCATAAACATCTTAAAATAGCATTCTCAAAAAGTAAAATAAGTAAAAAACCAAAGTGAAACCCAAACCACACAGTAACGATAAGAAATTTTTAGATTCTTCATAATGAAAGTCTCTGAAAACTATGGATTGGTTTTCATGTTCAAGTTGTACTTTGTCTAATGCATAAATTATACATAAATAGTGTATAAATATATATACATATGTATATATAGTTAAATAGTGGTGGTCATCTACCTAAAATGAACTTAATGCACTTTAACAGTCTACTTGATATGTACAGTTTCTTCTCATTCTAATGGTCTATGATTCTGTGTGTGCTGCTAATGAAATCAAATAAATATATGATTTTCTCTATATAAATATGTCTATTTTAAATAATACTTTATGAAATCCTCTTTTCCCCCTTTAATCCCACTTAAAATTTTTCTTTAAGAAAAAAATCATTTTTTTCTTTCAGAGATTACATGATGTATTCTTTTTTTTATCTTTTTTTAGATGTTGATAGATCTTGATTTTATTTATTTATTATTTATTTATT
>JAJEJO010001479.1:339048-455889 GCA_020662805.1 Glaucomys volans | reverse complement strand
TAAGAGTAGCTTTGTGGCATAACATATGGTCTATTTTAGAGAAGGAACCATGAGTTGCTGAGAAGAAAGTGTATTCGCTTTTTGATGAATGGAATATTCTATATATGTCTTTTAAGTCCAAATTAGCGATTGTGTCATTGAGTCCTATGGTTTCTTTGTTCAATTTTTGCTTGGAAGATCTGTCCAATGGTGAGAGAGGAGTGTTAAAGTCCCCCAGTATTATTGTGTTTTGGTCTATTTGGTTCCTAAAATTGAGAAGGGTCTGATTGACGTACGTGGATGCACCATTGTTTGGTGCATAAATATTTATGATTGTTATGTCTTGCTGATTTATGCTTTCTTTAAGCAGTATGAAATGTCCTTCTTTATCCCTTCTGACTAACTTTGGCTTGAAGTCTGCTTTATCTGAAATGAGGATGGAAACTCCTGCTTTTTTACTCAGTCCATGTGCATGGTATGTTTTCTCCCAACCTTTCACCTTTAGTCTGTGGGCATGTTTTTCTATGAGATGAGTCTCTTGAAGGCAGCATATTTTTGTGTCTTTCTTTATAATCCAATCTGCCAGTCTATGTCTTTTGATTGATGAGTTTAGGCCATTTACATTCAGGGTTATTATTGAGATATGACTTGTATTTCCTGCCATTTTAGCTTTTTGGGGTTTTTAGCTTAACTTTGTTTCTCCTTTGATTCACTCTTTCTTTAGGGTAGTTCCTTCCCATGATGACTGAGATTGTTGTTTTTCATTTCTTCCTCTTCAAATATTTTGTAGAGAATGTTCTGTAGGGCAGGCTTTCTCTTTGTGAATTCTTCAAGATTTTGTTTATCATGGAAGGATTTTATTTCGTCATCAAATCTGAAGGTAAGTTTTGCTGGGTATAAGATTCTTGGTTGGCATCCATTTTCTTTCAGAGCTTGAAATATGTTGTTCCAGGCCCTTCTTGCTTTTAGGGTCTGGGCTGAGAAATCTGCTGATATCCGTATTGGTTTCCCCCTGTAGGTAATCTGATGTTTTTCTCTCGCCGCCTTTAAAATTCTATCTTTGTTTCGTATGTTAGGTATTTTCATTATAATGTGCCTTGGTGTGGATCTGTTGTAATTCTGTGCATTTGGTGTCCTGTAAGCCTCTTGTAATTGATTTTCCATCTCATTCATCATATTTGGGAAATTTTCTGATACTATTTCATTGAACAGATTATTCATACCCTTGGTTTGTATCTCTGCACCTTCCTCAATCCCAATAACTCTTAAATTTATTCTTTTCATGATGTCCCATATTTCTTGGGGTTTTTGTTCATGATTCCTAACCATCTTCTCTGTTTTTTCGACTTTGTTTTCAAGATGAAATATTTTGTCTTCCTTGTCTGAGGTTCTGTCTTCCAAGTGATCTATTCTGTTAAATATGCTTTCTATTGAGTTTTTAACTTGGTTTATTGTTTCCTTCATTTCCTTGTTTCCTTCAAGGATTTCTGTTTTTTTTTTTTCAGAACTTCTCTTCATTGAAATGATTTTTTGCTTCCTGCAATTGCTCTATTAGCTGATTATTCATAACCTGAATCTGCTCTCTTGTCACATCATTCTCTTTTCGAATCATTTTAATTATGAACATTCTGAACTCCCTTTCTGTCAGTCCTTCTACCATGCTGTCTTTGGGTTCTCTTGGTATATCATCTAGGTTTGTTTGGGACACTTTCTTCCCGTGTTTTCTCATGTTGCTCGTGTATCTTCCCCTCTAGTAGTGCAAATCAGAGGGATTGCAATTTCCCTGTAAAGACTTAAAGTGTCCCTGTAGGTTTCCAGTAACTCACCTGATGTTTGAAAGGTGCTTGATCAAGCTGTGACCCAAGACACCTGCTGTCCTACTACCTCCAGGTTGGGAATGATCAATGCTTCTGGGCAGAGGCAGTCTGGTGTTGATAGACAATCAGATAGAGCAAGGTGCTAGACCCCGTGCCAGGGTGTGGACCTGGGCACTAGACCACGTTGGGGTGTGGGCACAAAACTGTGCTCAGTGATGGAGACACTGGGCTTGAGAGCCCAGGCAGGCCTGAACTCCTCGTTGGGGGCTCAGTTGGTGGCAGGTGGTCACTCTCTGCCAGGGAAGCTGTAAAATAGCGCCGAAGGGCCCAAACTCCCCACTGGAGCCGGCGACTCCCTCTGCTCCAGGCCAGACCTCCCCAGGAGACGTCTCGCAGTGGTGGGGAAGACCAGAAAACCGGAACTCAGTGTTGAGGACTCAGGCAGCCCCAGATGGTCGCCCTCTGCCAGGGAAGCTGCAAAATGGCACTGAAGGGTCCAAACTCCCTGCCAGAGCCAGCGACTCCAGCTGCTCCAGGCCAGACTTCCCCAGGAGACACCTTGCAGTACATGATGTATTCTTGACCTTGAACTGTTTCTTTGCTCTCGATGAAGACCAATGGTTACATTAAGGAAGGAAGAAGGAATCATTCAATAAAGGTACTGAGATCCCATTAATAGTAGCACATTTTCCACTAGAAGCTTGAAAATGTGTGGCTCTGGCAAAAATAAGGGCAAAAACGAATGTTCAGAATGACATTATTTTGTTCTGGATCAAAGGTAAATGTCAAAGGTAGACAACTTTTTATCATTTCTTTTGAATCACGTACTGTATATATTAAGGAGGATGCTGGAAATTGTCCAGATCCAATCTTGTGTTCCATATGAACTTATCTTTTATTTAATTTATGCAATATTCTCTTCTAGAGAAATGGAAATAGTATGAAATTGTTTGAAATAAAAAAAACTTTCCAATTGTGTTTCAAAAAGTCTCATAACTTTCTGAGATACCTTTAGATCTGTTCTTGAATAAAATAAAATAAAATCTGTTCATAAATAAAACAATATTTGTTTTGAATTAATCAAGTCTTTTCATTGATTTCCACATGGGTGTGTGTATATATATTCTAAGAATATATTTCTTTAAAAAACATGCAATACACATAAAATAAAATGAACATTATTTTATAAAATATTCAGGAAATTCTAAAGTTGTCACAACCACCAAGATGGAATTTAGAGTATTGCTCATTTGCTCAATCTTTAACTACTTCTCATAGTGAATTGAAATGATTTGAATGAGTTTCTGGTGGCTTATTTATGCTTTAGGTAGTGCTTTATGAATGCAGATATGTGCTAGTCCTGCAACATCACATGTCATTAGTGTTTAATTCTCATGATGTTAGATTATAGCCACTAAATGGAAATTTCTCTCAGGTGTTTGTACAATAAGGAATGCTTTCCAGGATACATATGCTAGTTTGAAGCATGCATTAAATCACTTCTGAAGTGGCTCTTCTTTCTTTTACTTGTGGCAAGATTGACAGAGTAGCTTACATTACACTATGGTAATTCACAGACCTAAACTTTAAAGCTTATTATGTGGCTCTAGGAACAACAACAACAAAAAACAAATGCTGGGTTGCCAGTGGCACTTGAACTACTGACTATAAGTGAAAGGTATTCATAAACTTCATAAAAACTACCACTTGAGGGGTGGTCTTCTCCCAGATTTCTAGAATACCTTCTTTCACCTAGACTGTACAACACTTAAATAGTAAATACATTTACTTACATGGAACAGGTATACTATTTGTTTAATAGCATAGAACTTATAATTAATTCTTTTTGTTTTCTTTCAAAATTGAGAATTTTGCCTTGAAGTGGACACCTTTTATGTTTGACTGCTTAGTATTAATTTTCATTTCTTATCAGTACCCTGCTTTACTTTTGAAAAATGATCTGTCTTCTATTGTTTTGTGGTCTGGAAGTTAGAGTAAATCACATCAGACTGCTTTTTCTTGACTTAGGAAAACTGAAGTGATCTCCACATCGCAATACTCAGGTGATATCAAGGGGTACCTGTAAAGCCTAGGTTTAGCCAAGTGAATTCTTCCTCTATGACTGTAAATCTTGAGTTGAATGAAACAGGATGGAAGGAACTGTGGAAGCCCATTTGTTCTGGCAGCTTTCCCTTGGCAGTGCCAGCCTTGTTTCTGACTCTGAATTCTGGTTGTCCATAACCCTATCCATTTGATAACTCCTGATATCCTTCAAATAAATTTATTTAGTTATCTGGAAAGGGTTTCTGTTGTTTGAAACAAATACAACATTGCTTGGTAACAGCATTAGGTACAATAGCAACTAGAGAAAGAATTAATACAGCATTTAAGCTTCTAGTGCTGACCTTTCTTGGTGTCTGGAGACTATCAATTAGTTGCCACCTTTTTTGAATCTTTTTTAAACTTTGAAAAGTCCTTTTGCTCTTGACCTTCAGAAATGAACAATTCTAATAAAATATTAAAAGATATGGACCTGATTTATTTTAGTAGAATGAAAATGAAAGGAGAGGATTTTTTTAGCTTGAAAATATTGATGTCTACTTTCCTCTAATTTTAATGCAGAAGCTGTCAGTATACATTAGAGACAACTCAGTAAATCTTTACAGAGAAGAGACATTGAAAAATATTCTCCTGATTATTCATTTCCCTCTTGAGACTAGGACTACACTACACATGATATACAATATGTCTCAACCAAAATGGAAAATGTAGCTAATTACCATTTTAGTCAAGTACATCAGGGAGTTAAAAAAAAAAAAAAGACAAATACAGTCCGTTTCTAATTATCCAGGGAATAAACTTCCATTTGTGAATTATACATTTTACATATCTTCTTTTCTTTGTCACTTTTCCGTGTGTGTGTGTGTGTGTGTGTGTGTGTGTGTGTGTGTAGTATCCCATCTCAACTTTCCTGTTGCTCATTAAGGGGAGGGAGAGAGAGAGAGAGAGAGAGAGAGAGAGAGAGAGAGAAAGAGGCAAGAGAGAGAATGAATATGCATGAGAAGGATTTATAGTCCATAGTCCTCTTGTAAGGGGTAGACAGAAAGCAATTGCTCCTATTTAAATCACGACCATTTCACTCAATTTTCCCGATAGGCATCCTTTTATAAATAAGCTGAGGAGCTTCTTTAATATTAATATTCCAGTGATTTTCTCTGAAAGAGTGAGCCTAGATATAGACAGTGGTCTTGGTGACAGTGCAGCTGCCTACTCTCTAAATATATGATCCTGGAAACAAGTCACTTAACCTTTTTCAGGACTTGATTTTTATGCTGTATAATGAAGTGCTTGTATTAAGTGATCTTGATGCTTTTTTTTCCCTCTAAAAAACAGTAGATATTGTTATAAATGATTATCAACATATGCATCCCTAGGATCAATTTTTTTAACAGATGGAAGTAAACATCTGAAAAGCAATCTGTTGTTTCAGTGGAAAAAATCCAACAATAAAGATTGTATATAATTTGCTGTTTCCCTGCATTAGTTATAGACTGTGATAGGGAGTCTCTTCATGCAGTGCAATCTTTACTTAAAATATCCTATGAGCAGGATGACTCATCTAGTTTTAAAATTGGATCTCACTGGCCAAAACATGGTATTTGAATCACATCCTTTGAGTTTTAGCTTGAAATTGAAGGCTTAGTGTTCGCTATTGCTTTTGAGTGGTTTACTAGTTTGGATATAAGACTTTTAAGCTCTGTCTATATGAGGAAGGCACTTTACAACATAAATCACTATATGATTTATCCGTCAATTCCAAAAAATATTTTAAATATTTATCTCAGAATAAATTTAATTTAACAAACATTTTATTGAGTGCTAGGCATGGTATTGGAAGATGAAAGGACTAAATAAAATAATTGCTTTTTTATGCAATAGCTAGCTTTAATAGCCTATTGAGTGAATATGACTTTTCCAACCTTCAACTCCTTTTCTCCACAATGCTTATGCATTAAATTCAAGATAACTTTTAGTCCCTTGATTCCTCAATTTTCTATTTCTCTATCCTGGCTTCATTTTCTTCTGCATTTAATCTTGAGACCATGAAACCTCTTTTTAGTCCCCTTTTCTCCAATAGCTTCAACAGCATTGTCTCCATGATTTTCTCTATACCTAAGCTTTAAGGCAAAACTGTCAACCTGGATTATCTGTTTACTATATCCAGGCCACTGATACCTGCTACAGATAATCACATAACCATGGGAGGATTGGAAAAAGCAGATTTATAGTTGCAGTTGGTGTATTTCTAAGCTTTCCATTGCTGTGATGAAATACCTGAGAAAATCAATTTAAAGGAGGAAAGATTTATTTTGGCTTATGATTTCAGAGTTTCCAAACTGTGGTTGGCTGGCTCCATTGCTGTGAGCCTGTGATGAGGCAGCACATCATGATGGGAAGCATGTGGTGGATGAAAGTTGCTTACCTCATACTGTCAGGGAAGCAAAGAGAGAAAAAGAGGAAGGGGCTGGGGACAGCCTTCAGTAGCACACCCCAAGTACCTATTCCCTTCAGCTAGGCCCCACCTCCCCAGTTTTCACCATCTCCTCTTGTCCCTAATTTATTAATCCATGGTAGATTTAATGTATTATAAGGTCAGAACCCATTTATTTCAATCACCTTCCAAAGGCCTAACCTCTGAACACTGCTGCCTTGGGAACCAAAGCTGGAACACATGAAATTTGGGGGACATTTCAGATCCAAACCATTAACAGTTTGATCCTTAAATCTTTCTGGAAATCTTTTAAGCTTTTACCAGTTTCTCTTCCACACATTATTATTCTAGGCTCCCACAACGCTTCTCAGATTCTCTTACTGTCCCTTACTATCCTTATCCCTTGACTCCTTAAAGTTGACTGTTTCTACACTGAACAGGCTAAAGTAATACTCACCTACTTTTCTTCTTTTTCCTTTTTTCACCCTGTATGCTGGGGATCAAAGTTGACCAATACCTTCTTTTTTATTTTCTTTTGAGCTACTGGGAATTGAACCCCTGGTCTCACTCCTGCTAGGCAAGTTTTGTGTCATTTTCCCCATGTCATTCCCTTCTGAGCTCTCTTGGCCTTCTTTTTAAACTTACACTCTCTCTCATACTCCAGGTTTCTGTGTTTTGTTTTTTTTTGTGGTTTAATCTTAAGTTCTATTATCTTCTCTCAAAATGTATTAGATAAGAAGGCATGAAATCTGTCAGATCCTCTATCACCTCAATATTACCATCAACTGCTCCATGGTTTTCTCTACATTAGATAGGAAGAACTGGGAGCCACATTTGTGAGAAGGACCATAGCTACAAGCAAATATAAATTGATAACTTCACAGTCCATACCTCAAGTGCATACTTCCTCTTGCACATCAGAGCATGTCTCCAGCAGTTCTAAGACACCTCCCATTGACTTCCCAGTGGCACCTGAAATTCAACTTGTACAAGATTGAGTTCATAAGTTCTGTGCTCTCAATCAAGTGAATGGCACTTCTGTTTCCCTTGATTTAATAAGCCCCACATTGGAAGTCATCATAGATTATTCCAGCCCTTCTCGTTCGTACTGTTTACTCAATCCTGTCAATCCTAAATGACTCTTCAATGAATTCTGTTCTCTCCACACTCAGACTGTGTCTCGGCTGTTTATCAAAAGTCTTGACTCTATTTTAACACTCTTACAACTGATGATCTGTCTCTCATTTGACTTCTTTTTATTCTTTTCTATATTTGATATTTTAAAGGTTTAACTTGTATAAATTATTCAAATCATTCATTCCCTTCAAAATGGAACTTAAACTATTTGGATATAAAAAAGGCCATATATTGGTATTCTTCCATTTTCTCCATGTCATTCCTTTCATGCAGCTTCTCTTAGGACCATAAATAAATGCATTTTCTTTGTGTTATCTGTGGTTTTAAACATAATTACCTCTCTCCCCATAATGACATCTCTGCTCTCTGTTTCAAGAATCATAAATTTAATCTCTTAAAAAGAACTTTCTACCTCTTAGCAGCCCACCCTCAACAACAATGAGCAATCATTGAATTCTTTTGTGCTCTTACAACACCTGGTTCTCATATTCTAACATACAACTAATTATGCAGTGTCATGTGCATATTTTATTGTTGAGCAAGTTTCTAGCTAGTTTTTGAGGATGTGAGATTTTGGAGCACAAGGATTGTATCTTTTCTCAGTGCCTAGCACCTTTTATAATACATACTGGGCATAGCTAAGATAGAATTAAAGAGGGATAAATAAATTAATAATTCTAGTGTGGGTTGCTCTGTCCCATGAGAGTATAGTTTTAAAAGGACGTGTTCCAAATTTATAGGGTGAGTGAGATGAGTCTGTCTACGGATATGGAGTTCTGATCTTATCTTCTTTCTACCTCAAACATAAATGACCCAAAATTTCTGCAATCTCATATTAGGGAGTATATAACCATACAAAATGATTTAAATAACTATTGAGGATTAACAAGTTTAAAGAAAAATGGAACATTCAACTTCAGAATAGTATAATATAATTTCTTTTGACAGGTAGTAAAATTTCACTTTAAAAACTTTAGAAGCTAAGAATATATTTATACCTATTTTTTCAGCCTGGAAGGGCCCCTTCAAGTTATCTACTAAATCTACTTTAGGTTAATGATACCAAGACATAAATGCTCTCCCATAAAACTCTTCCAGTCTGCAATATTGACTTTCTCATCCACTAACTTTATTCTCACTCTTGATTAATCTGATTTGCCCTTTGAATTCAGCATGGTTTTCTTGTTAAAAACTTGAACAATAACCATCGTGGTTCTAAATCCAGTTACCACAGCTTCTGGCTTCTTTTTGAAATAACCGTTCCTTGGTTGTTCTAGGCCAGTGTTTTCCAACTGTAGCTATACACTATAGATATGTGAAGAATTTAAGAAATACAGATTAGTAAGTTCCAGCTCAGACCAATTAAAGAAATTTGGGGGGGTGAGGATAGGGTTCAAACACAGTCATTTTTTTAAAAACCGGGGATGAGTAATATTAACAGCAACACTCTGGGTCAGCTCAGTGACACTTTAGTGTTTTAAAGTGAAATAAAATCACAATCCTCAAATCTTTGGTGTAGGGTGCTGGGAAGAGTCTGTAATTCAGTATAAAGCTACATTTCAATTGGACCAATGTTCCCTTAAAGGAATTCACATAAAAAGTACAGGAAAATATGTTTTAGAATGGTATAATAAACAATTTACAAAAATTACAAGATCACAGATTCTATATAACTGTGTTCCAAAGAAAACCAGACTCCTAAAATTGCACCTAAAACTTTTCTTTTGGAAAGAAAGCAAACAGTAAATGAACTTTATTTTTCCTCCTGATTATATTGCATAGAGGATATTTCCAACATTTTAAATTTCTGGGTCCTCCATTACATTTTCTTTTAAATTCAAATTTTAAGTTTCATCTAACTGATGGTCAATCTATTATTTTAGTTTTTGGAAATTTGCTAATAAAAAGCCATTAGGAACATATACTGAATTATTTTCATTAGTAGTATCAGTTCAGAGAAAAATTTGTTTCCAACATTTTTGTTTCTGGGGAACTCTAAAAACTGAAAAGCTAACTCTCTGAACACACTGTTTTTATTTAGAGGACAAAAATGAAATAGGTTTACTTTGAAATTAGAAATTGCTAATCCTATTTCCTAAAGTTGTTAACAGTGAGTCACTGTTTACAATTGGATTATCCACTGAACCAAGGGCTGTGTACCATGTGCGATGGAAATTGAAAAAGCCTGTATGACAAGCTGCCATTGATTTTATGTTACTACACAATGGTAAATGCGCCACCTCTTTAACACTACACTGTACAGCTCTATTAAAGTGCACTTTCAAGATTAGAAGCACATGAAAGTAAATCATTTAGTGAGGAGAAAATTAAAAATACAATTATTTATGAGATTGACTTAACTTTTGGCTGCCTCCATAATAATTATCTTTTAAGCTGAGCATTTTATAAAAATGTGCAGGTGTTATCAAAGCCATCATGCTGTGCTGGGAGATAATTGCTGTTTTTATGTTTTTTTCTGTCTCTGGATAACACATGGAGTCTGAACTGACCTAGTCTCCATTCCTTGTCTTAGGATATAGGCATTGTCTTCAGACCTCTTAAATAACAGTATTTAAGGTTCTTCAGAAAAATGGAATTCTGTGTACACACACACACACACACACACACACACCCCATTAAATATGAAGGAACTGGCTCATAAAAATGTGGATGGTGGTGAGCCCTATGATCTACAGGATGAATCAGCTACTTAGAGACCCACGACAGCCAATGGTTTAGTTCCAGTCTATCTGAGGACCTGACAACTTGTGAGCCATGATGTAGTTCCAGTCTGAAGTCTGGCAGACACAAGGCTAGTAAATAATAATTCAGTAAATCATTCAGTTCAAGTTGGACAGCAGTAAAAAGGCTTATATTCCAATTCTAAGTCCAAAGGCAGGATGAATTCTCTCTTATGTGGAGAAGGGTGAGTGGTGGTGGTATTTTTTTTTTTTTTTTTCTATTTAGGCCTTCAATTGATTGGACGTGGTCCACTCATATTAACACTGTTTTCTTTATTCAGTCCATTTAAATGAGACTCTCATCCCAAAACACCCTCACAGACACACCTAGAATTGTGTCTGTCCAAATATCTGCATAGTCTGTGGGTCAGTCAAGTTGACACATAGAATCAACCATCACAAACATTAAGCATACATATTCCTAACATGTGCAACTGAATTCTATTTTTAATTGGGATTTAGAAAATATAGTTTGAAACATTAGAACTCATTTCCACATTTAAATTATAGCTATAAAATAGTCCATCAAGACTTTGGCTAGAAGAATGTTTCCCAACTTCAACTGCTAGTATAGAACATACAAATATGCAGTGGAGCAGGAAGTGGATTTCCTTTTTGGTAGAAGAATAAGGCCTTGCTGATGTGACCCCTGTGCCAGTCAGTCTCATCAAACTCAGGAGGACCAGTCGTGAATTCTGATCTGACAAAGTCACAACTCAGCAAATGCTATGATGACAACTATCACATTTGTTTATTCTTAGCCTACTTCATAAATTCTGCTTGATTAGTGTACTATTTGCTCTTAGATCCTTTCTCCCTCTCTGTACACACACACACACACACACACACATACACAAACACACACACACATGCACATCTCAAGTACATTCTTTCTTTTTCACTGTCATATTCTACTTTTATTTAATTTTTTTCAATAATCAGATGTCAAATAAAGAATATTTGACATAGTTGTACACTAAATTTATTTTTTACAAATGACATTAAAATATATACATTGTAACAATTTTAAAAACATTCATCTCCAGACCACTTAAAATAAGCCTGGTATCCACCAGTGGTTTGAGACAAATTAATGTAGGTAAAATTATTTTTAAAAGGTCCAATATACCAATCACAACTTGAAAAATTTCAAGCAACTACTTTTAGAAATTTATGTTTAACTTTATTTTATGAACTATATGCTATGCTATAAGAAAAAGTATGTTAATTTGATTTTATATAACATTAACATTTTATACAAGTAGTTAAGGCCAAATATATGAGCATTGATGTATTCACAAATATTATCTATGATATTAGTATATTATGAATTAGAAAACATAAGCCAAAATTTAAAGGATGGTACATAAACAGAAGGTGAAATAGATATTTATTTAAACATTTGCCCCCTCAATCCAGTTGCTGGTCTGGAGCAACCTCTGGTGCTTGCAGCCTAGAGGTGAAATCTATGAATCAACATTGGAACTTGGCTGCTTCAATGAATCAGTCATTTCACATTTTTAAAAAAACTTTTCATTTTTTATGTCTTGATCACTGAGAAGAAGTTGTTTGTTTTATTACCTCCTCTGCATGATTTCCAATTATCTGGATACTTTTATTTTGATTGTGGGTAGCGGTAGGACAGCAAAACAATGCATTATGAAATCAAGAGAACAACTGCTGAAGTACCAATGTGAGTCAATTTAGGTATGCTCATTAGTGGTACTTGAGAGCATTGAACACAGATTTATTTTTCTAGGAAAGTTATAGTTTTTTTTTTTTTAAGTAGATAGCTGAATTGGTAAAGAGACATTGCAGACTGCCAACTCAGTGTTACATTATTTCACAGTTGTTTACTATGTACTTAAGGGCAAACAGGGAACTTTGAGTTTTTGCTTATGAAGACAAAGGGAAAACCTTCTTTTTAAAGTAGCATGTGGCTTATAGAAGCATCTTATTAAAATGGCATTCTCCCTGTGGGCATATGTGTTAAGAACCAGTTCACCCAGCCTAAAATCAATTACTTCTGCCTATGGCAATGAAAGTCTGAGTTTAAACATAATTCTCAGTGGTAGTTAGCATTCCATTGAAGGTTATTGCTTCTATCCAAGAGAGGAGTTACCCAATTCAATCAATTCTCTGACTGCTAAACCTCACATAGTAAACAACTTAGATTACAAACTGTGCAATTATTAAGTATAACAATTAAGACACTGGGTTTTAACTAGATAATTCACAGAGTAATCAATGGTTAGTAAGAAAGTGCTGGTGTTGAATACTTGAACTTTTGTTCAATAGTCTTCATGAAGCAATTTTGAATACCAACTACATCCATGACTCTGAACTTGCCCTGTTTCCATTTGTTCTGAACGTTGTAGTTAGGATGTGCTTTCTAAAGATGAAACTTAGGTAACTTTCTTGCTTAAAATGTTCATCTGCTCTTCCATGCTCTCTGGTATAATTCAAACACACTTCATTACCTGACCCCTGTTGACTTTTCTAGCCCACTTTTATGTAGTAATTTTCTTGATTGCTTGCCTTTCCTTCCACTTGAATTCTGCATTCCAGTCATTTGCAATTGTTTTTATTCTTTAAACACAATATAGCCTTTCACTTTTGTGTACTCATAGACTGCTATCTTTGTTAAGGACTTTATTCTCCTGTTTATTGCCTAACTCATTAACTCATTTCATTTTTTTAAATTTTTTTAGGTTTTAATGTCAATCTCATTGAACATCTTTCTTTCACTTGCCAACAGCAGATTAGTGTTCTTTCTAGAGAGTCCCATAGTGCTTGAGTTTACACCCCTAGCAGGTCTCTCCTTATGTAACTTGCTGCTTTATTTAATTCTATGTTTAACTGTCTAACTCTCATATTGTTATATTCCTAGGATGGGATGCTAGGCAGGTAGTAGAGGTCAACAAATGTTTATTGGAAAATTAATTGAGTAAGCTGTAGTAAATATAAATTGATTTTTCAATATTTTCCTTAATGTAGAAGTGGTTCTCAACACACCCCAGAAATCTGATCCATTTTTGTTAGAAGCAATGACTTACTTTGTATTGGTATTGGTGACGAATGGGAGTCCCAGTACAATACCCCTTAATATGAGGTAGGTTGATGGGAGTATATTTTCTTGCAAAGCCTATAGATGATTCTGATATGTTCCTCTTCTGTAATATGACTCCTGGATTAAATTTAATAAATAATTTAAGAACCGTCATTTGAGCTCTTCCTAAGTCAATTACATGTTATAATAAAATTTGAAAATTTTTATATTGAAAACGGGATATTGATAAAAATCTTATCATTCGGATGTTAAAAAATAGAAAAATAAAAAGGTTAAAAATTGCTTGTGCCTCCATTTCCCCAGTCTGATCTTAATAGTATCATTTATTACCTGGCAGTTCTTTTACTTTCCCTCAGTGTGAAATCTAGAGTACTGCTGACAGTGGTTCCTTTAAGAACATTAGTTAACTCCGGACTCCTGCTAAGTTTTCTGTTTAATGGAAATATGGAGACATGTCGTAGATCCCAGGGTTCATTCAAATAGTACGAATTTTAAATTGTATTTAGAACTCTTATGTGTAAGTACCTAACTGTACCTTTTTTCTAGCAACAATCCATGAAAAGATTTGGTTAATGTAATCAGATCAGAAAATATAATAAATTATGAATATTAGAAGGTAAGATGTTTAAAAGTTTGAAAATAGTAGCTTTTGGAATCATCAACTTTTAGGCAATAAATAGGAGGGCGTTTCAGTTTTCTTTTATATCAGAAAGAAATTAGCTAGGACAGTTTTAATACTAGATAGGACTTACTAAAGTACTTGGGGAAGAACATGGGAAAATGATTCTAATAAACGCTTTTAAGATATTATATCTTTATCTTAAAAATCAACTATTTGAGGAAATAATTTAGGAAAAATTATGGATTAGTCAATTAACGGTATGGAGTTAGTAAAATTTCATTTATTTGAAAAATAAATTTGACTCCTACATCACACAGTATAAATTCGTTGTTGATTTTAATGTAATAGTATTTATAGTACTAGAGGAAAATATAGCTACATTATATGGCTACTTACATTAGTGAGCCATATAAAAAAATAACATCGAAAACCCAAATCATCATGACTATCACTAGCAAAGAAAACTATACATTATAGAAAATGATATGTAATTTATATCCTTTTCGATAAAGGCTAAAAAATTTAGCAATATTATCACAGCCACAGTTATCAGCAGTATGGGAAAAAAATGTACTCTCATACACAACTTGTGTATATGTCTCAATACCTTTAAAAACATTTGGTTCTTTGTTATATTCTAAAGACCCAAGCAAAGTAATCGTAAGGATGCATGTATGCATATGTTCTTGTAACTCCAAAATGTTAAATTCCATAGAAGTTGAGAATTAGTCTATTTTATTCAGTTTATGCAAAATATATAGAAAAGTGTTATATAGCAAGCTCATAGTGGGTAATTAACTACTCCTCTTTTGTACACTTTGTTGCAGGCAAACTGAGCCCCTAACCAATCCACAAAACTAACTTCATTGCATTGTCTACTTTCTTTTTGTAGTGCTGGGGATAAACCAAAGGCCTTGTGGTTGCTAGGCAAATATTCCCCCAGCAAGAATCATCCTTAGTACCTATGTCTATTTTAATATTACTTAAAATATTATTTTTTCTTCTGGGAAAAAAGAAAGAAAGCATTTCTGTTGAAACTCTTTTCATTTACCTGAGATGCCTCTTAGTAATGTCTTTAATTTTTGAAAACAAAAATCTTAATTATTCTATCATTCATTTTTATTTCTTTCATAACATTTAAATGTCTATACATTTTATTTTTGTTTTTATGAACATTTGGCTTATATTCATAGAATAAGTTTTTTAGAGGACATGGATCAGTATTTTTTCATTTTACACCTTGAATAGAGCAGAAGAGTTTTTGAATTACTGAACTGGGAAGATGTTTTCAGAAAGGCTCAATTACAGACTTGCACACATAGAAGCCAAAAAAGGAAAAAAAAAAAGATGTTTATACACTGGCTTATAATTTGGGGGGCGTCTTTTAAAATATTTTGCGAGTTAAGTTTTTATTTTACCTGCCAAATACAATTGATGTAGATGTAAATTTTTACTAACTCAAGTACAGAGTATTGATTGGAATTCAGCACTTTTTGACCACTGTTTTATTCATGCTGAGGTGTTGTTTATTTTGTTTCACATTAATTGATATGTCAGTGATCTTATCAGATTACACATACCTGGGGAGTCCCAGCAAATATAATTTTGAAGCTAGCATGAACAAGAAACATATGCTCACAGAAGTTTTTGTGATTTTTCTCTAACCTAGAAATATCTGAAATCTTTCTGATCTGATTCATTTGAGAATTTAAGACCAGCAAGTTTAGATAAGTATCTTAGGAATTATGACTCTGTTTTCTCAAATGTGGCAGGTGTGCAGCACGCTATTTTGGCTTGCTTACAGAATCTTAATCCAAGCAGGAAGTATGCCACTTTATCTGTCTCAGTCATTAGTTCTACTGACACCACTAAGTTGGGAGATCCAAATGTAATCACGGATTGCACACACCTGTTTAATACTTAACCGCTCTTGTCATGGTGGTCATTTAAGAATAGGTGGTTCTAAATTCATCCCCATTTCTTTAGCAATTTGTTGTCAGGCTGGCAGTTTTCCCCACCTAGACAATTGTCTAACAATGCTTCTACAGCTACCCTGTCCTTCTACTTCTCCATTTGCAAGCACTCATTCAGCAGTGAGTTCTTTGTTGCTTCCGTTGGACCCCCCAAGCACTCTGACTTATAGTACCCAGGTGCTCTATGACTGGCTGCTTTTATTTTTATTTGTCCAAGAATGGCCAAGAAGTTATGTGTTTGTCTTGAGTTGAAAAAACCAGTCAAAGAAAAAGAGCCTACTTCATGGTTAGAAACAAGGAAGTTTCAAAATGTGTTGCCACAACTCTGAACTGGAGAGAAACAGCATTGATTTATTATGAACGCTTTCTTACTCAGATCTCATTACAGTGCTTAAGAGGCTGCCCCAACAGTCCTTAGGTATCAAGAGGAGAGTAAACTACAGCCCAGGGAAAGGGTTGAGCAAAGCTGTCCTATAGCATTCAGGCCTTTAACTTTATCATCTACCCAATGACAATAACCACAACCCCTCTACAGTAACAGGTGTTTTCTACTAGCAAGGCTAGCCAGACTGCACATTTGCCTAATGAAAACTGCTAAAACACTTCACTCCTTTTTAGGATGTTATTCATCCTAAATGTTGTAATGTTACAAATACCATCATGGGCATTTTTTTTTTTAAAAGTTGAATTGTTTTGTTATTTGCCTTTTCTCTTTGTTTTCGAAGCTCAAGCATTTCAATGGTTTAGGAAAATGTTTCATGGTTTTTTTCTTTTTCTTTTTCAGATTAAGACAATCTGTGCCAATGGCATTCATCACTTAAGAAAATGGTATTTTTCTCTTTGAGATTCCAATTTCCACTCATTATTAGAGAGCTGAATTCTGAATCAAAGATTGTGGAGAAGAGATGTGCAACCTGAATAAAACATTTCCAGAGGAGCCTGAATAATGGTCCTGAATAAAGGGACCTGAAATGTTCTTGAATTGTAATTGGAAAAAATTCAAGTGTGCGTACTGAGGAGCACATGTACCAAGAAGAGGTTAGTTATTATTATTCTCAGTGCTATTTAACATTTGTGGGGCCCCAGTAGTATTTTTAGTACTGAATTGAACACAAGTGGTCTGATAAGTGACCTCCCATCTAAATTACCAATGTGGCTGTAATCTGTAATCATTCTCTGTACAGAGAGAGGTGACACTGACAAACAACCCCGGAGCAGGGAGACTATTAATGCAGCAGTATCATCTAACTCACAGAAAAACAAAAGAATTAGTTCAGTCAAAGATGGCCTTTGAAAATATCAGTGGGCACCCTTTGTCTCTTATCAGATTTTTGTGGCCAGACATTCAGCATTTAGTGAAAACATTTTGTTGGACTCATATAGGTTACTGAGAAATTGGAGATAGGTTGAGGACGACTATAGATTAGGTTCAGTCTCTGACCTCAAGGAGTGTACTGTCCACAGATAATAGTGGTTTTCTTCTTCTTTGTACTGTGTCAGTAATGTAGAACAAACAGCAATGACTACTTTGTTGAAATTGCCTCTGATAAGTAATTCTGAAAAAGCACCTTGGAAAAATTTCTGAAGTAGTGGACTATTATAGTACAAAGTAAATTATAAATAAAAGAGCATGCACCTTTGATGATTAAACGTAAGATGGAATTGAGAAAGGGAAATGCATGTGAATCATAGTGGAATTTATAGAAAGGAATATATACTTCTATGTATAAATCTCTGTGCCAGTAACTTTATATATATAAGGATAAAAAAATGGTCCCATCTCCTAAGAAGAAACAAAACACCCACCAATAATGAAAATAGAGGTACACTGAATTCTAAGCTAAGAATTATTGACTTTGTTCTCTAGGCATTGGGGAACTGTTGAAAAATTTTTAGCAGGTGAGTGGCATGTCCAGAATTGCATTTTATGAAGATTAACCTGATGGCATTTTCAGGATTGATTAGCGTGAAGCCTGTATTGTGACAGAACAGATTGTGGTAATGCAGCTCTGAAATATGGTAGCGGCAATGAGAATAGAAAGGAAGAAATTGATTTGAGAGATCCATGACAGTGGAACTACGGGACTTGATTATTAAATATAGGGCCTGAAGTAGGGAGATGTCAGAGATGACTCCAGATGCTTTGAGCCTGGATGAGAAATCAAGTATGGAGGAGAAAGAATGTCCTGACTGTCAGTGGTTTATTATTATCTCCTGGATGCTGTGAATCATGTAATCGATTGCATTCCAAAAATCCTAAGTCCAAATTCAAGTTCCACATCTACTAAGCATACTGTGATATCCTGGCATCCATTTTTTGCACAGTAATCCATTGCCAACCGCAGGTGTTAGGTTACAGAGAAGTATTGCATGTGACAATAACAAGAAACTGCAAAAAATGAAATTTAACACATCAAAAAATTGAAACTCAGTAAATGAAAATTCTAGTAAAATTCCACTTCCAAAATACATCAATCCGAGTTAAAAACCAACTTTAATTTTATCCATGCCATTTAAGCCAAAGCTCTACTTACACACACACACACACACACACACACACACACACATACATACACACACAGAGGGAATCATTTTTAGGTATTCAGGTAGTATTTCAGAAGTGTTGTAACTTGCTAGGGAAGATTGTCTTAGAAGTTTTGTATTATGCAGAGTGCATTTCTTTTTAAAGTTTCAAACTATTTTTTACTGACTTGAAATTTAATGTAGCTTACATTTACATTCTCCTTTGCAAGTTTAGCAAGTCTCAGCTAAATGCTTGTGTAACTGTTTGGCATATTCACAAATTACCAAGATCCTGAAGGCATTTATTTCTATTCTCCTATCAACATGTTGAGAGCTTGGAGTTTAATTGATACCTTACACCTGCAGTATCCCTTAGACTTATTCAGGTTGTCGCAAAAGTGGTGACCTAACAATTTCAATAGAGCCTTTTGCTTTAAGGGAATCAAAACTATTCTATGTAAAAATATATGCAGGTTTAAAATTTTTATGAAGAAATACATAACAATTTTTAGAAAAACAAATTGAAAAGACATTACTGTACTAACCTAATCTATGACCTCAAATGTTTTTCTGCTTCTTTTTTGTGTTGGATTTTTCACCATATTAAAATTTTTGTTTACTGTTATTGTATGAGTTTCTTTCTGATTTTCATATATCATTTAGCTGAGATTCTCAAAGTATAGAAGTGTCGTAGAGATACATAAAAGTCACTGCGTAAATGTCACTATGGCACCTATGGAAATGTTACTCCAGTGTTTTTGGAGAATTTCCAAAATTTATTCTTAAAATAAACATTTGTTTATGAGTGATAAAACTATCGCTGTTGATTAAAGGCAACATTCACAGGAATTTAAGGGAAAAACCTCACAAAACCTTTTTTTTTTTTTTCTTTTTTGGTACTAGGGACTGAACCCAAGGGTGCTTAATCACTGAGACACATCCCTAGCCCTTTCACTATTTTTAATTTTGAGATAGGGTTTCACTAAGTTGCTTAGGGCATAGCTAAATTGTCCAGGCTGGCTTTGAACTTGAGATCCTCCTGACACAGCCTCCCAAGTCATTGGGATCACAGGAATACACCACCATGCCCGGCTAAAACCTCAAAATTTTAAGTGAATGTCAGGTATGGACCAGACAGCTTTAGACATTGCCTATGATGTCTGGAGGATTTGCTAAAAAATTAATGTGCAGTTTGGTATCCAAAACTTCGATGTTGGAATTAAGACAAATCTGGACTGGGTCTAATTCTAATAATTTTTATTTTTTAAATTTTTTAAAAAATTTTGATTCATTATATACAAGTGGGGTACAACTATTATTTCTCTGGTTGTACACAAAATATAGTCACACCATTTGCATAGTCATAGATGTACCTAGGGCAATGATGTTTGTTTCATTCTATTATTTTTTTCTTCCCCCCACCCACTCCCCACTCTTCATTTTCCTCTATACAATCCATTTTCCTCCATTCTTGTCTCCCTTCCACCACCCATTATGTATCATCATGCACTTATCAGAGAAAGCATTTAGCCTTTGGTTTCTTGGGATTGGCTTAGCTCACTTAGCGTGATATTCTCCAATTCCATCCATTTACCTGAAAATGCCATAATTTTATTCTTCTTTATGGCTGAATAATATTCCATTGTGTATATATACCATCGTTTCTTTATCCATTCATCTATTGAAGAGCATCTAGGTTGGTTCCACAATCTAACTATTGTGAATTGAGCTACTATAAACATTGATGTAGCTGCATCACTATAATATGCTGATTTTAAGTCCTTTGGGTATAGGCCAAGGAGTGGATAGCTGGGGCAAGTGGTGGTTCCATTCCAAGTTTTCTAAAGAATCTCCATACTGCTTTCCAGAGTGGCTGTAGTAATTTGTAACCCCACCAGCAATGTATGAGTGTACCTTTTCCCCCACACTTTCGCCAACACCTATTATTGCTTGTATTCTTGATAATAGACATTCTAATTGGGGTGAGATGAAATCTTAGGGTAGTTTTGATTTGCATTTCTCTTATTACTAGAGATATTGAACACTTTTTTGTCTATCTTTTGATTGCTTTAGATCTTCTTCTGCGAAATGTCTACTCATTTCCTTAGCTCATTTATTGATTGGGTTACTTGTATTCTTGGTGTAAAGTTTTTTGAGTTCTTTATAGATTCAGGAGATTAGTGCTCTATCTGAAGTGTGTGTGGTAAAGATTTTCTCCCGCTCTGTAGGATCTCTCATTACATTGTTGATTTTTCCTTTGCTGAGAAAAAGCTTTTTAGTTTGACTCTATCCCAATTATTGATTCCTGCTTTTACTTCTTGCACTTTGGGAGTCATGTTAAGGAACTTTGGTCCTAAGCCAACATGATGAAGATTTGGATCTACTTTTTCTTCTATTAGGTTCAGGGTCTTTGGTCTAATTCCTAGGTCCTTGATCCATTTTGAGTTGAGTTTTGGCAGGGTGAAAGATAGGGGTTTAGTTTCATTTTGCTACATATGGATTTCCAGTTTTCCCAGCACCATTTGTTGAAGAGGCCATCTTTTCTCCATTGTATGTCTTTGGCACCTTTGTCTAGTATGAGAAAGCTGAATTTATGTGGATTTGTCTCTGTGTCCTCTATTCTGTACCATTGGTCTGTCTATTTTGGTGCCAATACCACACTGTTTTTGTTACTATTGCTCTGTAGTATAGTTGTGATACCCACTGCTTCGCTCTTCCTGTTAAGGATTGCTTTAGCTATTCAGGGTCTCTTATTCTTCCAAATGAATTTCATGATTGCTTGCTCTATTTCTATGAGGTACATCATTGGGATTTGATTCCAATATTAATTAACTAATGACTGTAGTAATTTATTTATTTTCTCTTAATCTTAGCTTCATCACCTATAAAATGGGAGAATAATATTTACTTCAATGGGTTTTTACAAAGATGAAATAAGATGTTGTGTGTAAAATACTTAGCAAGGGCCTATCGCTTGATTATACCACATATATGGTCTCCTGTATTAATCCATGCCTACTATGAACAATATGGTGTTATAAAAGAATACACCCATTTCATTTTATTAATTTTAAAACACCTTTCTAGGAAAACTCACTAGTGGGATAGTTATTTTTCTCTTCACTGTAGTGAAAAAGCTTTGTTCCTCTTCCTTTATTGCCACTTAAATTTCTGCCTTATCATTGTGATTTAATTATTTGGTTCCCTTTGTTACTTGAGGAGAACTGTGAACAACCTGAATGCTTGCTATGAGAATGGATGTGAATTTCTAAGTGTATGTGTGTTTTGTGTAAAATCATGGCTCAGCCTAGAATTAAAATATTGTTAACAGTAAATTTTATTTGTATGTTTCCATCTCAGTAAGCAAATTTGGTATTTATTTGATAAATTATTCATCTTTACAGTAAATCACATTTCTATTTTACACACACACACACACACACAGTCTTAATATGGTGCCTAGGCTGGTTTTGAACTCCTGGACTCAAGCAATCCTCTTGCCTCAACTTCCAAAAAGTAATAAATAAATATTAATTAGAATATAATATCAAATTTTATAAATGATTCTACTTCATGGTATAATGGATGGAACACAATAATTGGTAACTATGGAAAGAGGAATAGAAGGGTTGGATTATTTTTGTAATTAAAGTCCTATTTTAAGTGAATTTTTTAAAAATTAAAACATTTCAAATAGACTATGGTTCATTTAGGCATTTATTTTCCAGTGTACCATATTATTTCATGGGCAAAATGCTGATAATATCCACATATTTTTTCCAGTTTCCTGAATAAAACTAATTTATTTTTTTGAGATAGACACAAATTTATTTGAAATCAAAATTCTACCTTAATAGAACTTCATTCCTCAAGTGCCTATGGATGCAGATCTTATTTGCAATGCGAAGTTAAATACTGTTGAGGGCAATTTGTTTTTCTTAATCCCTGAGTTTTTCACTGCGTGATATAAAATGGTGACAGATATAGATTTCTTATGTACTTGATGACACCTTATCCAACAACCTTTTTTCTTTTAAGGCACCAAATCCAGCATGAAGTCAAAATAACTTGGGTAAAAGTAAATATGGTAAGTCCCATTAAATACAAATAGAGCTTTTAATCAAATTAGAAAATGTGATTGATCACACTAAGACCAATTCTTCTTAGAAAAATGCATGGATAGAGATGATTATTTTTGTAATCCAGTCATAGCGTCCACCACACTGTAGTCTGTGTTATCTTGGCAAATCGAACAATGTATATTTATATTTTTTTCTGTGAATAACACACAGAGTGGAGAGTGGCCCAAGTCTTCTGCTGTCTTTTGACAGGTGACCTTCTCTTCAATGTACCTTTAATTATGTAAGTGGGAATGAAGACAGTTATAATCACCACTTCCATATTCTCTTTGTCATTGGAGAAGAGATATAGAATACCTGGTTCTTTACAGTTGAAGTATTTTGAACATTTTGAGAGTTTCCTACACATGGAAAGATTTGGAGAACTTCTTTCTTCACCGAACTCTGTGAGATTACCTGAAGGACTTGAGCTTCTGAGACCTGAAATCTTGGAACGTGGTTTCTCAAAATGTGCTGAATTAACCACACTGGCACCAAAGCTAATTTTATGTGGTAGATGAAGAAACATTTCTAAACTTTAATGGCTGAGGTGTTTTATTTAAACACAAGATAGGAAAATAGAGTTAATAAAACCAACCAGAAATTTCATGGGATAACTAAAATTAATCTAAAATAGGTAGTGCCTACAACAAATACATGTGCTCTTTTCAATGCATTGATACATTTTGCAAGAATATGGTGCTGGGGCTACAGTTCAGTTGGTAGAGTGCTTATCTTGCAAGCACAAGGCTCTGGGTTCAATCCCCACCACTGAACACAAATACATATATATATAAAGAATATGGCCTACATTAGGAAGATTTTAATCAAATGCTAAACTTTGAGAAATACCCCTAATTTAGTGGAAGATGGATTAGGAAAATTATCTATTCTTCGATCTCTTTGTATATCTTCTTTTGGTGATGGAAACTGAGTGTTTTCTTGTTTTCATTTCCAACAAAGAAGAGTAAGTGCATTAGAGTAATATTTTTCAATAAAGGCAATAAAGACAATGTTGTATGTTTTGTCCACTAATGTATATCCTTTGCTTATTTTTGCTAAAGGCAACACAAGAATTGTTTTTAAATTGTTTAATGTTTAGAAAGCTAATCAGTTTTAAGTGGGGATTTCTTATTCTACATTAAAAAATTTGACTTATATAGAGATTTGGGTTAGTATTTTGCACACTTGTTCTTTCAATTGTATATTCAACGAACACTTATTTGTTTTCTATTTTTCTGTTTTAGTTAAATATAAAAGACTTATTCTGTTACACATTTAAAAAATTATTCATCTAGTTTGGGTTGATATCAAGAAAAAGAGAACTGTCCACAACTGTTAGATACAATTGTCTTAACAGACTTTTATTTCTTTGTCATAAGCATAAAAAGTAATGTTTGTCAATTATGTATATATGCCATCTGAAGGAAAGTCTACTGAGATACCTTCCAAAATTCAATTTTCTGGAGATGAGATTATCTGTATTCATCCTTCAAAGTTTGGGATCCACTCATGAAGTGAGTAATTACAGATCAAGTGTTTGTGCAGAATTACACATACACATGCATGTTAAACGTACTCCTTAACTAATTAAATGTATGAATCTATAATTTGGGGAATAGCTGACTGTTTTTTTTCCCCTCTTCCATTCTGAACAATAGTCATTTATTTCCCCTTTTCCCTCCTTACTTCAATCCCCTTCCAAGGCATACAAACATAGATCCTTAACTCCCTGATCCAAGACCTCTTTGAGGAGAAAAAAAAAACAAAAAACGTTCCTCCAGTATCATCATGTCTTCATTTATTCTTGGAGACCACCCAAGTGCAATGTTTCAATTTTGATTCATTTTCAAGCATGCTTAAATGAACAACAGACACACACACACACACACACACACACACACAAAGAAGCTGGAACATGAAGTATCTTGTTCCACAGAATGCTACAGCTTGAGTATCTGACTCAGTCAAGATATTCGCATTGATATATTTGATTCATTTTTTGTTGAACTGAGCAAAAATTGTTAGAGCAGTTGTCAATTTCAGAATAATTTTACAGCTATTTCAGACTGCATCCTAGTAATGGGAAAAATATAAAACACACACACACACACACACACACACACACACACACACAGGAAAGCTAAATGCATCTTGCTCTAATGCAGAGATGAATAACTCTTAAAAAAATCCCAGTGTGGCATTTCTTGGCATTGGTCAACAAACCTGAAAAGCAACCTGGGACAAACAAGGAAAAATGGGGGAGGGATGTTCCCATAAATTCAAAATTAAGTTCTTCCTTCAATTTCCGTGAAATAAACTCCCCGTGGTGAACATCTGGCAGGCCATTAACTTTTGTTACCTTATTTTATTAAAAAATCTTAAGGTGAGAGAAATTTCTCCATGTGGATATTTGATTCAGTTCTGACACAAAAGTCCAGGCCTGTTATCATTTGCAAAGTACCAGTGATGCAACAGGGCATATCAACCTTCCAACTTGTCCTCAGTTCTCCATCAAAGACTGCAGTTCTTTGTCATTTTAAAAACCATTAATAATAAGTTATTTTTAATATATAAATCAGCTGATCAGTGGCCTGTTTCTGCTAGAAGAAAAGCGACTGTAAGATTCTTCATATTTCATAGCTTCTTGCTAGCATTTTTTAATGCATTATTTTCTGCAGGAGCTTAAACATCAAAACTATTTACATAGAGCTTTTTCAGTGATCCATCAGAAGGATGTGAATTGTTGATTGCACCATTTTCTTTATTTGCACAGCTGCTGTAACCTTCAATCTAAATCATTTTCTTACTGTATCTTCCTTTTCTCTTACTTTTTTTCTCCTTCATGAGCTAATTGTCACCATCTGAAACAACCATTCATATTCCATCATCAAAACTACTCTTCACATTATCTTCCAATACTTATTAGTCAGGTTATTTTCTATGAAAGTGCTTGGTGAATATTAAAGAAACAACTGACAATGAGGTACTTATTATGGAATATGATTTATGAACTTACATCCTTTATTTCTTTGTATGTATCTATGTGTGTATCTGGTTATCATGTATCACATATCATTTCTCTCTTAATCATTTAACGTATGATATTAATCTAAGAAGCATCAAGTAAAACAATGTTTCTTTAACTTGATGGGTGATTCTAATAGTTTTTTCCCTAAAATAACACACAAGTATAGTTTCCATGTATTATAATTATGTTGACTCTGAACAACAAAACATAAATATTTATAACAAGCTTCTAATCAATCCTCAATATTTTGTGAGTAAAAACTTACTAATTATCCTCCTCTTTTAATTTTACTAAGTCTTTGGTTGATTATAGGAATGCAGAACTGCAATATTGACTTCTGAAACAATGATGATGGCTGTTTCAGTTTATTAAACACTTTTGATTATATTGTTATATCTGAAATATAGATTAACAATAATTAGCTGAACCTAGAGTTTTGTTTATAGATTCTAGTATAACTACATAGTGAGTTACATTTAAAGACAAAGAAAATAATGGGTTAATTTATGTTTTTCCCAAATAGTCTCAGATTAATTTACTATATCTATAACTATTCCTGTATAAAATGTGCTGTTTGCAAAGTGATATTTACAGAATTTTTTGACTATGATAGTAACTGAAGAAGTTGAGTTAGAGAGATACAATTATGGAAAAGAGGAGTTATACAGGATAGATAAGAGTTTGAATATGGTAAAGTGAGTTTCAGATTTCAGGGGATTTTCAAAAGTGGTTATATAAAGATAGAGTACAAAAGTCTGTGATTCTATACATGCTACTCTTTTCAATATACTGATGATTTTATTATGTTTCTTCATAATTTTAATATCATTGAGTCCTTTTCTAACACACATACAAAGTATTTAGCCATTTAAAAACACACATACAAGGTGGAGTACAAAAATAAAAAAAAATTTTTAGTATAATTGAGTCCCATAGTACCAGGAGAAAAATAGAAGAAACAAAGAGTTTCACCTTTGTATTACTTTGTAAATTCAGGAACAGGGCATATATTATTCCACAACCAGGAAATATATAGAATTAAAATTTGAAAACCTGCTTTTAATTTCTGAGCAGCAAATTACAGTTCCTTCTGCCAATGTAACACTGCCTCTTCTTTATCTATTTACTGCTACTTATTTTGTGTTTAAATATATCTTAGAAGATATAGTTTAGGGATAGAGTGTTGGTCTAGCCTGTGGGAGAGCCTGGATTTGAACCCCAGTATAACACATGTGCAGAGATATCTTGAAGTTTTTTTCTTCATTGAGTTTATTTAGATCTTTTAAATTGCTTCATAGTTTTCCATAGTAGAGATGTGACATAATTGTATTTACAATTTCCTCACTGTTATTTTGTCCATATTTTTTGCTAATAAAACATGCTTTAATGAACTTATTTTTAAACATATCCACGTATAAAAGTATTTCTAACCTAAGTATTTCTAGACACAGAATTGGTGGTTTACATTTATGTCCATTTTTACATTTGATAATCCTGCCTTAGTTACCTCCCCGATCATGAATGTAGAAGTAATCATTTGTCTCCACCAATGCCAAATAATAAATACTAATTATTACATTATTTTTGGAATTTCTTTCTTGGTTTATTTGTAATACTGATCATCTATGCAAATACTTATTCTTTTTCCTCAGAATTACCTGCCTTATGTTTTGACCTTTTTCTTTTTTTTTTTTTTTCTCATTGATATGGAGAAATGTGTTACATAACCTAGTTGAGATATAAACAAAGATGGCAGGGTGGGATAACTTCCCAGTCATATGTTCTTTTCAACTACCGTGCAGGTATCTTCCTCATAGCAAGAGTGAAATAATTGTTAGCTGTTCTTTGTAAATGTTCTCCAATTATACCTCTAAATTCATAGTACTGTTTCTATAAAAGTCTATTAAAATTCTTCGTGGAGCACAAAAGTACAAAATTAGATAGAGAAGTGCCCAAAATATAATTCTATCTATTTCTATTATATAATTTTCAGATTTCCAAAGGGAATTTTTAAGTCTGTCTGTGGACACTGGTCACATTTTAAGAAGATACTCATTAACTCATTATTGGTATCATTTAATCAATAATGACAATGGAATTTTTCTTAGGCTTCCTCTCCAAATTTGTACCTATCTCATTTTTGGTTCTTATTTTACTTTATGTTTGTTGTGATTTAACAAGATAATTGACGATCATTAATCAATTTACTTGCAGCTACTAAAAGTATACTGGGAACATATACGGAAATTTATTGTCAAATCTAATTGTGAGACTTGTTCAGATTGCCAATAAGTTTTGTAGACTTGCATGATTAATTTTATTTTCCTTGACTTTATTTGAAATTTTAATTTCAGGTACATTATGTACAGCTATTTGTGAGTATTGACCTATTTTATAAAACAGAAGAAGGCTATTTTATGGCAATGGAAGAAAGATGAATCCAAATCTTATCACAAGATATACCTCATTTTTGAAAAATAAGAATCCAAATCTATTGTACATGTGGACAGGTTTTGACAGGTGGTTTTCTATCACCAAAGAATATGTAAGACTTTTCCCTTAGTATTTTCTCATCATTGTAATTCCTTAAAATTCCTAATAATCTCTAAAGATTCTTACATACTTTCATCACTTTGCTCTTTTAATCTCCCTTGAAGTTGCTTATGCTATTGCTCTTTTATTTCAAAACCTGCCTCTTACCCACTTGATCTGCTAATTGAGGTTTCACCTTCTCAGTTCTTTGAGCTGCTTTGTCTTGCCAGCTGACTCTGTGTGCTCCCAATGTGCTTCTTTGCACTCATGTTTTGCCTTTTCATCTTTCAATTTATATCATGTCTCTCATTCCTCTTTTCTTCAGCTGCACTGAGCTTGTTTTATTTTGTGTGCATAGACAGAAAATGCCCTCATGACAAGAAATGTCAGTGCTAATCTTATTTTCCAATTCTAGTGTATATTTTATTAATTTTTTTTTCATTTCTTAACCTACATACTGACACAGTGCCAGACTTATTTCAAGATTTTTAACTCAGTCAACACCAACTGGCATGTGTTAAACTAGGAGAAGAAAGAAATCAAACAGAATAAGAATTACTGGAAATCAGCAGCACTTTCTGGATGAAGGACTTTGGTAATTGAATTGTTACACAGCCACTAGGTGTAGGGAATGGAATACAAAATGCCCAAGATAAAACTGAGGAGAATTATTGAGTATGTTAAATTAGATTTGAATAATTTGCTCCTGTGATAGAAGCTATTCCTATAGGAAGGAATCTTCTGACTGAACCTGAAAAAAAAATTACTGTCGGACATAAAGTTCATTCTGAACGCAGTAACATTCACAGGATTGTAGAATGCTAGGCAGCATAACCCACAGCCTAGTTGGATTGACCACCAGCATCAGTAAACAAATATAATGCATAGGTCTTTCCTTCAGAGAAACAGTTCTTTTGTGTTGTTGTTGTTTTCCTGTATGTGTGATTAGGAAAGAGCAAATACAGAGATTCAAATATTTTGTTTCTTACATTTTATTGAATGCATTAAGATGAAGCTGGAGTTAAAAAATCTCCTGAAAAGATATTCTCAGCACTTCTTCTATAGCCTTTTTGTATATATTGATGTAAACGTTTGTTTAAACGTTTGTGGGTGTGTGCCATAAGGTGAAAAATCCAAAATGATAGAGTCAAATAGGATCACTTTCCTCCAGAAAGAACTATTGATTTATATTGATTAAAAATGAAATTAAATATTAAATGCAATGAGAAATATAGGCTTCAACTGGATCACAATAGTCTATTGCAATGATCTTTTTCAAAATCAGAGATCATCTCTGAATAATTCCAGTGTTTCCAAAATTATTTATATCTTATAGTCTTTCAAAATGATTTGATCTTGTTTTGACACTTGGAGAATGCAGTGTCTCCATTTAAGTGCCTCAACACAGCCTTTGAATGCCAGTTCTTGTTTTTCAATTGTAAGGATGGTTTCCTGGTTTTCCACAAAAATAACAGCTTTGGGTTAGGTTTTTGTATTCTGAAAAAAAAAAAAGCCTAAGATTTCATTTTTTATATAAAAACATGGTAATTTAAAAAAATAAATGAAACAAAATATAGGGCTGAAATTCAAATTATTCTCATGTAAGTATGCATAGATCTCTATATAGTCTAGATCACAACCATATTAATCTTTTTCAATCCATCATGTGAAGATATGGATCTCATCAAAAATATGTTGCCATTTTCTTATATTTCAGTATAATTTGAGTGCTTCCATTTCATAAACTGTTGCTGCCTCGTGGGTTTCCTCAGGTTACGTCTTATGAAAGAGGAGAATTTGTACTAACGCCACCCCAGTCTCCCTGCATTTCGCGAGGATTAGCAATTGACTAGTAGACAAGTGATATGGAAGGCTGAGTGCACATTGCACTTAGAGAGTCATTGTTCTTTTAAGTGGGACAGGCTTGGAATCAAAGGCCTGCTGTATCTGCTTCCATTGCTTTTCACTTTATTAGTATAATTGAGAAAGATCTAGGACCAGAATAGCAAGTGATGAGTCAAGTCCTCGGCTCAGATGTAATGTTGGAGACATGGTGAAAAACTTGCTTGCTACAGGATCTGAGCTTTATCTGTCCTGGCACTTCCCTAGATTTCATATTTTCCAAGTGTCAAGACAACAATACAAGTAGAATAACATTTGATATGACTGGTGCGCAAGATAATGTTAATACAAAGAAATCACGACACACATGATGGTTGGATCCATATATTCAAATAAATAACAGGAGAACAACAGTAGCTAAAGAAAAACAACATCTAATTTTTTTTAAATGCAGAATTCTGATAAAAATAGATTTTGTTATATATTATGTTACAGAGATAGGGATTCAGAATGCTTTTCAAGTCCTCATGTTTGTTGATAAGATAATCAAAGAAATAAGATAAAATTTTTAACCTACACATACTTTTAAAATTTTATCCAAACTAGGAAATGTTTCCTTTCCTGTTTAACCGACAATGATATTGTGTTTTATATGACTGAGTATGTCTTCCTTCTGGAAACTCAGATTATAATAATATAATATAATAATAATATAATAACATGAACATTATATCAGGCCTTAAATTTTGCAAAATTTCTCACATTCATTATCCACTTAGTATGTCCTTACTGTGTGGGCTATGCATTTCATTCCTTAATATTTAAGGACCAAAAGAAAAACAGATTATCTGCAATATTCTGGTATTTCATACTGTTTTCATACTGTTTTCTGTAAGTCAGGGTATTGATCTCATAAAACTACAAAGCTAGAAACCATAAAGAAAATAAAATAACTAATAATTTTGAGTACATGATAAATTTTATGCTTCTGAGTGGGGAAAGAAAATCCACATGGAATGATAAGGAAAAAATTATGTAATGGCTGATATTTTAAAATATTTATCTCTCCATTTATTTCTTTAACAATTTTCTCCTGCTAATTAATTCTTTTCATACAAACAGCTAAGCACTAAATTTTGTTCCAGGAGGGGAAAAAAACCACAGAAAGCAGAGAAATCAAAGTACATTACTTTCTGAGTTTTGATCTTCAAATATCCAATTCAAACTGGTAGCCAAGAATTATGGCTTCTCCTTGTATCTTATGTTCCAAAAAGAAAAAGAAAATTGGAAGAGAATTCTCTGTGTGGTATTAAACTGGATTCCTAACAAAGGAGTATTAGAAACCACTGATTGCCAGGAGTGGGATTGCATAAAGCACAGGATTTTCAAGGGAATTTGAAGGTATGGACAATCTGCCTTTCATTTTCTCAGTGAAGCCCAGACAACATGAGGACCCAGTGAAGAGATCACTGTGAGGTGTGTCTACTCAGGAAAAAAGAGATGGAGTCAAGAAATTTCATGTACTCTAGTATGGTTCCCAAATAATAGAATGAACTGACATTTCTCAGGCCAGGTTATATTAATAAATGAATGAAGAGCAATTTCTAAAGAGGCCCTGTAGTTTGGAAAATGAAGACTTTATAATACCTGTGTGTACTAATGTTTGTAGATCTGATAGAGCAAAGGGTAACTAAAGTCTCTGCTTAGATGGTCCTACTCCCAGTCCTGGCTTAGCCCCTTGGATCCTAATGTAATCCTTCGGTCACATTGTGAAGAAGGCCAAAATGATTGGTATTGTGTTTCTATTGTTCAGTTGAGTGGGCTAATAAATAATGATTTTTGATAATACAGATTTAGAAGATTGAGGTTCTTACCTGTTACAGAAATAAGACTTCCTTTCCTTAATACTGATGAAGATTCCTTAACAAGAGGTAAGAGAGATCAAGACAAATCCAGCAGAGTTTAAAGGGTGCTGGAAACGGGAGAAAGAGGAAAGGCTCACAAAGCACCTTCCAGCAGGAGTCTTAGGAACAGCTTCAGAAACACTGGGTAGTATATGAGCACCCTTAGAAGTTATTTTTTTTCCCCCTTTCACTTTCAGGTTAATGCCTAGGAAGTGGCAAACACCACCCCAGGGCAGGGGGAAAAAAAAATTCTGAATGGAGGAGGTCTTAGAAAACCTTGGCAAAGCATGCTTATAATTTGGGAGGCTGACAAATTTGAGGCCAGCCTCAGTAAATTAGTGAGTCCATCTCAAAATATAAATATGAAAGTAGTTGGGAATGTGGTTAAGCATCCCTGTGTCCAATACCTGGTCCAAAAACACCCCAAAGAAACAGAACTTGGCAGAATTTCTTGGTGCCTGGAGTAGAATTAGAAGAGGGGAAGAGGCACATAAGTGGCAGGAGGTGAGACACAATCTCAGCTCTACAGAGTTTAATGGAGTGTAAGGAGAGACTGCACCTGTCGACCCAAGAAGGAGATCAGAGAAAGAATGACTTATAGGAGAAAAAAAATATTGTGGATCATGTTTTTAAGGGATTCAGTCCATGGATCAACTCCATTGCTCTGGTCCTGCTGTAAGACTGAAACTTCATGGCAGAAGGGTGTGGCAGGGGGAATCTGTTCAGCAAATGGCAGCCGGGAGGCAAAAGGTGGGGAGCAGAGACAGAGGAGTCAGAGAAAAGATCAACCCTCCCAGGGCAATCCTCAGTGACCTACCTTGTCCAGTTAAGTCCTACTTCCTGTTCGTCCATTGAGCCATCAATTGATTTATCTACTGGTGAAGTTAGAGCCTTCATGATCCAAACCTTCCCCAAAGCCCCACCTCTGAACACATGAGACTTTGGGGGACATTCTAGGTTCAAATCACAACACTGGCTTACCTTGACAGTTTGGAAAGAGGAATGATTCCACACAACTTGTGTGAGCTAAGATTGAAGGCTAGATATGAGCAGAGATACTTCAGCGATGTTCAGGGTAATGACCCAGGCAAAATGCTGCCTCACACTTGGGTACTTAATTCTCTTGAGCTATGTTCACATCCCAGAAGTAATGAATGGGAGAAGGCAGAGATGTAGTAAGTTGCCGAAGATTTAGTCCTTCACAGGGAGAAGTGTGGTCTGAGAATTGAGCTATTTTAGAGAAGATTAGAGGAATATTCCTTCATCAATAAAGTGTATAGAATATGAGTCATAATATGTTTTATTTACATATCTTTACAGGCTTCGAAACATTTTTGTATTTCAAGTGCACATCACCAGAAACAGGTGGTAGCAGAACAGATTTTTAACTATACAGTTAGGTTTAAAATTGGAGTCTTTAAAATTAGGACCTCCTGAGGTTAGGCATTTTAAATGTTTCTGTAGGTTTTAGAATGTTTTTTTAGTCTGAAAATATATCTGGATCTTAATATTGTTCAGATATTTCTGGTTAATGGCAATTCTTGATCAGAATCATTGAGGAAATCTGTATAATAATGAAAATGTTTGGTTTAAATTTCAGAGTTAGGCTTCAAAAGTCAATTCTGGTCCTTATCGTTAAGTGGCTTTTAAAATAGATTGTTCTTATTATTGCTTACTTGTATTTCTATTTGTTTAAAAACAAAAAATACATAAAAATGAATTACTTTGTCATAGGAAACTGTGAATTCTGCATTTTGTTCTCCTAAAAAGATCCCAAAGTGGAGATTATTTAGCTGGAGTAAATGTCAAAATTTAATCTACATAAAATTAAAAGAAGGCCTCTTCATCTTTGTTATTCATTTAAAATGTTTAAAAATTATTTGAAGCTAAAATAAAAATTTATATAAAAACTCATCACATATACTTGGTAAAAGAAGTTTCCAATTACTCTTAATGAAGTACTTAGTGTTACTTATGTTATTACTATGATATAACAATGAAAGCATGGCATAAAACAATGAATAATTTTGGTAAGTAGTTTAAGGTAGTAAATAATATTTTACTAGTCTTAAATATTTTAGTTTTTGGTGTAATTTAATAATGTACTATGCTTCATATGTCTTAATGTTATCATGTGCTGTTTTCTAATTTTTTGAGTCTCATATTATGACTGCGCTTTTTGGACTGAAACAGATTTTTTTGTACTTTTGCTAGAGTTATGCTTTTGTTGAACTGTTTTAAAAATGCACATTCAAATAAATTTCCTTCTTTTAATTGTCCCATGTAATGATGTTTCTATAAAAGACACCATTTTAAATGGGCTGCCTATTACTTCCATGTCTAATTTCTTTTCATTCAGCTTAGCTGATGATAGCATAATTTTGAGTTTCACAAGAGTATCAGTTGGTTTATTTCAGTTTGAGGCTAAATTTGCAGGAACTTATGGAAACTAAGGAAATTCACATCATTCAATTATTTGACTCTCCCTATGATCAGATATTCCTCTTAAAAGAGGACCTGTTTGTCGTAAGAGCTAAACACCTGCAAAGTGAACTTGAAGAGAAGATGAAAAACAGATAAATACATTTAGAAGTCTGACTGATATTTTTAAAATTTTTTTAGTTGTAAATGGACACAATGCCTTTATTTTATTTAATTTATTTTTATGTGGTGCTGAGGATCAAACCCAGTGCCTCACACATGCTAGGCAAGTGCTCTACCACTGAGCTATAGCACCAGCCCCAGAAGTCTGATTGATATTTGAAAAGTTCAAGCATGATCATATTACCTCTCTCTTAAAACATATTCAGGAATGGGGAGGGAGGAGGAAAAGGGTTAGGGGCAGTACTAAGGACTGAGTTAGAATAAATTATATTCCATGCTTTTATAATTATGTTAAAATGAATCACATTGATATATATAACTAAAAAGAACCAATAAAAAATAAAATATTAAGGTTTCTTGTGGCATTAGAATAAGGTAAGAAAAAAATATCATTATCTATGAGGCCTAGCATGACCTGTCCCTTTTGTAACCCTCAAACTTCACCTGATAGTTCTTTGTCTCCTCCAGCATTATTGTCCTTTTCTGACTCCTTTAATGTCTCATGCCCTTTTCTGCCTTGCTGTCTTTGTATGTAAATGGTTCCAAATGCCTGAAATATTCTCCTTAACACTGCAATCTGGCTAACTTACATCTTTCAAGTCTTAGTTTAAAATATAATTTCTTCTATAAAGGCGCTTCTGATGCTCTAGACAGAATTAGGTTATTGCTCATAAGTAGTACTTTTTCATGGTTGTTCCCTTTGTCTTACCTCAGAGCTGAACACATTAAGGACATTCAAAGAATGCTTCTTGACTGAGGGATCTTTGAAATCGAGAAGACTCTCAGATTGTGTTTCTGAAGTATGGAATCATCTTTATGTGGAGTTACTAAGGTCTCTGCTGTTTTCATGATATCATCATATTTTCTACCCCAAGAGCCACAAGCTTCCATTTCATATTAGTATCTAGGTACAACTCAAGAGATTTTGATCCCCCAATTTATTGCACTAATCTTTAAAACTCAAGTTTCAAGTCCTTCCTATTTTCATTCTTTCCTAATACCCATGATAAGGCAAGACTGGGAAGAACAAAACAGGAAAGGTGAAGGTGAGCAGAGGAACTCAAACAGACCTCTGAAAAATGTAGATGTTCGTGGGCCCTAGAGATTAGGCAATAGAACCTGCCTCATTTGGGCCATCTAATATAGGATCTACTTCCTAATTTGCCTTATGCCCCATTATAAGTGGTTGAGAAAATTTGAAGTCAGGATAACGTAATCTATCTGTAATTCTACCTTGATGGCAAACATTTCATCACATATTCGCATCTGAGGAAGAAGAAACTGATTTTGATAACATTTCATATTTTTCATAATTTTATTTTATAATTCAAATTTCTTTCTTAATTTATTATACCTTGAAAATTCCCATGGCCCAGTTGTCTGAAAAATAGTCTGGAAATTCAGGTGCTCTGAAGCCCATTCCCTGCTGGGTTTTTAATTTGCTGTGTAACCTTGAACATGGCTCTTAATATCTCTGTGCTTCACTCTCAGGATCTATAAAAGAGAGGAAAAAAATATTAAGCTGAAGGCACATTTGTGAGGAAAGATTAGTAAATGTGGTCAAAAAGCACTTTGAAAATATAAAGTTCTAACCATAAGAAAAAGAAGAAATCAGCCAAATTCTAGAACAACTGAGAATAGCCTCAAATTCATTTAGCAGTTGATGGAGAGGTTTAGGTTTGATGGAAGGAAAATTTTCATGACAGTGGGTTGTTAAAGTAGGCTACCTATTTGGCATATAATATTTTCCTGCTGTTCCACAATTTATTATGTGAATGCCAATCTTCCATCAAGGAATGTGTGGAAGGTTTGACATAGAAACTATCACATAATTGTAACTGGCCTTATGAATTATGGTCAAGCTTGAGCAGCATTCATTAGGGCAGCTTCCATTTATATCTTAGACAATTATTAGCATGATACTAGGCAGAATTTGTCAAGTAAATAATGCTATTTGGTTGCCTTAGAATTTCACAACTTCAAGTATTGCTCATCTTAAGAATGCTTATTACTTAATAAGGTGGTAAGAAGAGGGGAGGGGTACTTTCATTTATTTACTTTTAAGTCAGAGTCCTTCTTGGGGCTTCAGAAACCACATTCAAAACAAGTCGCTTATTTTTATCTTATTTCCAAATTTATGAAGAGTTTGATTTAACCATTTTCTTGAGTGAATGGCATTGAGTTAACATCTGAGAAGTCATGACTTTCTGGAGGGAAAGATTTAAATAATGATTTAGAAATTGAAATGTGGGCATAAGAGAGTTTAAAGGAATTTTTAACATTTTCTGTGAGAGGTCATATCATGAATTCACAGAAATATATTAGTTTCCAGAATGCTATTATTGTTCCTTTGAACTTTAATATTAAAATTTATTTTCTACTTTTTTCTAGTTGCAGAATCAGTTTCCTATATACATATATGAACAAAGCCCCTACTTCAGGATCAAATAATGTCTTTGAAATAATACCTGAGTATGATTAAGATGTTGCTAATAATATTGAAAATATTAATAAAGTATTAATTACCATTATAAAAATTCTACCACAGTATCATATTGTTTTAGGTTTATTCTTCATTTTTGAAGATTGTTCTGAATATGTCAATAAACTCATGGATACATATAATATTTCCTTCAGTTTATAAGCACTAAAACTGTTAATGCTTACACCTAATAAAGGAGTCCAAAATGAAATCACTTTATTTATCCATATCCATATTATAATCATCAGAATTTATCTGGTTTCTGTCCCTAACTTGTCTACCTTTAATGAAGATCCTTGAAAGAACTCAGAAACATAAATCTTAATAAATCAGTAAATTTGAAGTTTTCCCTGATTCAAATCTAAAGTTCAATATGTACAGTATTTAATTGTGAGTATTCTAAAAAATTAAAATAGACTTAAAGTATGTAGCAAACTGCAACCTAATTCAGTAGGGAAACAGAATGTAACCTAACTTAAGAGTATATTCATGAAATGAATAACTGGTTTGGTTTAAGGCAATCATAGCAGCTGACCTTCAGCCAGTCATAGGCTGCCAATTGATCAGAACATGTCCACACAAGGACAAGGAATTACCTTGCCATGCTAAAAAAGATAAATTCTCATTTGTAACCAATTAAGCTATTTATGTGTGTCATTTCCATATATCTATGTGTATAAATTGTAATATATATATATATTAGTTGTAGGTGGACACAATACCTATGTTTTATTTTTATGTTGTGCTGAGGATCAAACTCAGGGCCTCATGCATGCTAGGTGAGCACTCTACCACTGAGCCACAATCCCAGTATTTATAAATACTGCTTTTCCATATTGCTGGTAGAGCTCTCTGAACCTTTGCTGGTTTTGAGTGCTGCCCAATTCATGAATCAGTCTTTGAGCAAATGAATTTGCTCTGCTAACTTTGATGTGGTTTTTTTCCCCCCTTTTAATTGTTTATTATGTTCCATTTTACTAATTCAGTTGTTGAAAATATAATTCAGCCTTTAATATATATATCATAGATAACTTTCAGTTCCTGAGCTAGAGTCCTGGCTCAATTGGATATCAAATTTATATTTTTGCCCTTACCATCAATACTGAAGTTTCTTCTGGATGTGAACTTTGTTTCTGTTTTCAATTTTCAAATATATAAAAGAAAATAATGATAATTTCTTTCCTTTTATCTAGCATGTTTATAGAATCCCTAGTTAATATTCAATATAATACATGGTATTAATAATGTATTAGAAATTCTTTATGGAGTTTCTTTTATGATTAAATGACATTTTCCAAAAATAATATACAAAATTTTTAGTTTAGAAGTGTAGGCTAAAACGAGAGAATATTTAAAAGAAAGAAAAGGGGGAAAGTAGAGCCAAGGAACTTAGAGTTATATTTTACTTGGAAAACCAGAAACAAAATTTATGGCATACTCTTTAAATATTATAGTGGCTTGACACATGCAATGCTCTGCATTTTCAGATATTTAATATGAATATTAGGGCTCATTTAGTTTTCAGACTAAGTCAATCTTACTTGCATCTATACCAAGTGATAGTTGCTACTTAGAAACAAAAAGGAAAAGTACTAACTTTTATATAATTTCAATTCTCTGAGACCAGTTGAGTCTTACTGACTTTGCTATAAACATTTGCTTTCCATAGGGTACAAAGAATCATTCAATATGTTTAAAACATTCCCGTGTGCACATTCTACTGGTCATAAGAATACTGATAGTACTGTAATTCATATGATTACTAAACTTGTGCCATGTTACAATGGAAAGTGAAGAACTAAAAATCATTTCTTGAAATATACTCTATTGACTGGAAAGTAAATAGCTAAATAAATACCTTGTCTTCAAATTTAATCTGCAGGAAAACTCTTTTCTTTAGATTTGTTTTACACATAACTTCCAGTTCATCAAGATTTGTTTTCTTTCTCTTTTTTGGTAGGGATTGACTAGTTAATGTTTACAAAGTATTTTGAAGGTGTAAAGTGCTGTGCAAGTGCTAAGCCCAATAAAAAGTATTTTATACAGAATCTGAGAGCTGCCTTGTACAGCATCCGGCTCTGTGAGTGAATAGAGCAAAGATGATTAAAATCAACGTCATTTGTAATTTAAAATACTGTGAACAACAAAGAAGATCCAACTATGGCTTTCATTTTGGCAGCCTGCAAATATAGATTGCTGAACAGCGGTAATCTGTCAATATAAAGCATTCAGCAATTCACTAAGCAACTTTGAGAGTTTTCTACTCTAGGAAGAAAAAAATAAATGAAATCAGATTTGGTTCAACATTTTTTTGTTGGATTAACTATATCATTATTTAAAAGAACATTACAACTCAACAAAATCTAAGAAGAAAGAGTGTTGGCCATAGAACTTTGTGGTGTGATGAAGGATATTCAGAAAGATGAGACCATTTCCACAAGGCGCCCCCACCCCCTATCTTGAATGTACAGAGGGATGATGACAGCATTCATTTGGGCCGAACATTTTTATCATATTTTTAAGAAAAAATGGAGAATAGATACAAGATTGATTTGGTTATTATAGGCCATTCATGTGAGGATGAGCTTTGGAGTACAGGTTTCCAAACAATTACAGTTTCACAAAGTGAAGAATATTTTATATTAAGCAAATAAAAGTTGATAGAATCCACAAGCATTCTTAGAACTATGGGGGATACTTTTACTTGTATTTTTATAAAACCAGTTTTTTTTTTTTTTCAATTTAACTCTGCTCTTAGGGGATGCACATGTGAATAAGATACAAATCAGGAACTCACAGAAATAGGAGTAGGACAGGTATAACAAAATGTGCAAGTAAAGATCTATACTGCAAAAGACAATGCGGAAGTCATGTAATTAAGATATTGATTTGATATTTTGGGAAGTCAGAGGAGGAAATTTTACCTCCATCAGGGAAAATCGAAGAGCACTTTTAATTAATGTGCTAAATTTCCACCAATTACCTATTTATCAAATATCCCATATCAATTTCAGAGAAAACAGATTTAAGGTAACATCAGTAATAAAAAGATTAATTTGGTTCATTAATTCTGT
This sequence comes from Glaucomys volans, assembly GCA_020662805.1. Classification (NCBI taxonomy): domain Eukaryota; kingdom Metazoa; phylum Chordata; class Mammalia; order Rodentia; family Sciuridae; genus Glaucomys; species Glaucomys volans. The sequence goes on along the minus strand of JAJEJO010001479.1, from coordinate 415,948 downwards.
AAGAATTCATCCTGAATCATTTGCAAACAAAGGTTTTGGGTTTAGAACATACATCATTCTGTTTATAAATTGGGACTGTATATGTATTATTCATGGATTAATTTATATTTTCTGTTGTGAAACATTATTTAGGCCATTGTAAATGAGAGCAAGTCTCATTTTTTTAAGTTGAAATAAGCTGCATTTCCATATTTTTACCCGAGTTCTGGGTAGGTAGGCCAAAGTACTTATGCTTTAATCATTTCATTGGCCAGTAGACTTCTCAATAACAAAATTGGAGGTGTGACTTGCCCAAAATGTAGAGAACTAGATACTGTAATAGCGGTAAACTTTGCATTACTATCATTGTATCCGTCTTACTATTAATCCTTTGTTGTAGCTTGTAACACGTCAATGCCCAGGTTTCTCACACTGCTTACTCTCTCATTGTCTCTGTTCCTGGGTGCTCATCACTCACCAGTTTCCTTTATTGACTAGAGTTCACAGTAACTCTCTTCAATAATTGAAAATGTTATTAAGGGCAATAACAAAACCTCTCATGATCTCCCTTCCAGGGGTAATCATTTTTAAATACTTTGAGGGCATAACCTTTAAACTATTTTACATACCTCTACATTTTAAAAAAGTTGGTGTGATATTATGTAAATTCATATTTATCTAACTTCATATTATAAACTTTCTAGAGATATCTTCTGGGATGTGTTTTTTGGCATCTTTTCATTATTCCTTCAATTTTAAGACATAGGAAATATGAAATGTAGTAAATCTCCAAGATATAAAAAGTTAATTCATAAAATTCAAAATTAAAAAAATTCTGTTATCCATGTCAGCACTACCATTTTCCTAAAGTACTTTAGTATGGAATGTGTGTCAATCATGCCTCAACACTCACTGAATAGTTACTCTAATGCTGTGAGAAACCTGTGAGGAGTGCCGAATTTTGGAATGGAATGTGGTATGACAGCAGGAATATTCCCTCCAAAGCCCTATTTGTATGATTGTGGAGTAACCATTTCTAATGGCAGGTTCTTCACTAGACTTTGGTCTTCTTGACTTTAGGATACCTAATTCATTTTTAAAATACAAGAACCTCCCCCAAAACATTAACACTCAAAGTAATCTGAAAGGGTCTTTAAATTCAAACTGCAGCCTCTTGGTTTTCCTTGGCCAAGAACTGTGACATGCTGCTCTAGATAAGATGACTAAGCCTTGTTCAGTAAGGGTAAGACTCACTAGAATGTTTTTTGGTATTATATTCATTTCTCAATATTGCATTTTAAGAAGGTTATTTCCACATTGTAATTTATCTTACAAGAGAGTGAAAAAACTGAAAACAACTGAAAGAGTTAAATTAGCAGGGTTTTAAAAGCTTGGAGAAGAAAATAAAATGATGCTGTAAGATACTGAATAAAGGTTATTTGTAGGACACGGGTATGACGGAAGTTGAGGAGGTTGATGAGAATATAATCCTATTCAAAATATTTCAGGTTGGAGGGTGCATCTGTAGAAATCTGAACAGAATCTGTTCCATAAGACAATAAAGTTCAAACTTAAGAACAAGAGTTCTTCATAAGGAATGTCATTCTAACAAGGTGTCTCTCTTACGAGAGGACATACAACTGTGCCTTTGATCTTTATCTTGCCAGTGCCTGGCATCATGCCTGACTTATAGTCACCTTTCAATGCTGGTTTACTCAATAAATGAATGTACAGTCAAACAAATAGTATTAAGTGCCACTAGATAAGGTAGTGGGTCCTCTTTAATGCAATTCACTCACAGTCTTGGCGGGGATTCTCTAGAATGCCGTGGAAGGATTCCTGATGAGCCTCCTATGAGAAACACCTGGCATCAGACAAAGCATAGCGTCTCTGCTGCTAAAACCTGGTTGCCTTGTCATAAAGTTAGACAAAGAGCAATGATTCCAGCTTAGAGGCTAAATGAGTCCCAGTGCTTGGGGTGGGAATGGGGCTGCAGATCAGCACTAAGAGTTTCCAGCTGTCAGGGAACAGGCAGGCCATTTACATGAGTAAAGTCTTAGATGACTTTGATAAAAAAGATTTTAGCATTTTGATGAGTTAAGATTACTTGAACACTTGGAAAAATAAAATTGCAGATCTTTTCATAAACTGTTAGTAATTACTAAAAAGAAATCTTTTCCAGAAATAGTATGTTCAAATCAGTGGTTCTCAAATATGACAGCATAACTCCCAACTGAGAGTATTAATTCTGATTTAAGAGTGGGATGAAATTATTTCTGAGTTAACTCTTCTCTTTAAAAAAAATCCCCCTTTTTTCTTCCTCCTACCAATAAAATATACAGTTTTTTAAACTTTGGGGATGTTCTTTGATATCTAGAAATATTTCTTCCCTTACATTAAGATTGGCAGCAAAATAATTCACAAGTAAAATTTTAATGAACACCTTTGCTTACATTTTGGTAAATAATAGTCTGATCTTTTTCATTTTAAGGAAGTTAGGGGTCTGTTATAGTGTTTTCTAAAGTAAAAATACTTTTGAGATAATTGTCAATTTTCCTTTGCTTCTTCAAATTAAGGACCCCAAGTATTAGTTAGCTACCTTGCTTCTCAGATTGAAGACTAGATTCATTCTTCTAACGGTTATAACCACATAATCAAATTTTAAACAATGACAAGTAAAGATCATATGCAACTTTCAAAAAGTATCCTCAAAGGGAGTAAGTTTTCCCTTCTTACTTTCCTTTCTTTTTTCCTGGGATGTAGATATGATGACTAGAGCACAAGCAGCCATACTGTGAAAAGTGACAACACACAGAATGTCTGAGAATCTTTTAGGAAGCTGCAAAACAGCTCTGGGCTATCAACATCTGCGCATCTATTATTGAAAGCGTTTTTTTGTTGGCACTGCTATTTTCACTGCTATTGTGATCATTACTGAATTATCGTTGATGCTGATATACCAGAAAATTCGATCCTCAAGAATAAACGCACTTATACACCTTTTCACTAACACTCTCACATTTTGGTAGCAGTTGTAATTGATTTGTATTGACTGTCTAGTAACCTTTACAGTTCTGACAGCCATTACTTTACCGAATACCTTTGGCAATTTAAACTGTCACAAATTGACACCAGTGACTGATGTATTTCTAGATCATACTTCTGGTCAAGAAGAAAGCTGACCTGAAATCCCTCTTCTAGCTCAGTGTTCTCTAAATTGTTGAAACATGTGTAAGGAAACTAAATATACACACAAAAGAGAATTAAAACAGTATCATCACTTTTTATTTAAATAAAATGCAGTCGTTGTGCTTTGAAATCAGTAATGATATAAAAATGGTGACGAGTATTATTCTATTTAAATGATGTGGTGTGGGGAGGGTGGAGTAAGTCCTAATTACTTCTGCTTTGTGGTCTGATACCTTTTTATCTCATTGATTTGCTTTTTAATTTGAACTTGATTGCAATTAGTCAACAGAAATATTGCTGGGTATCATTCATGCCATCTTAAGTCAAAGGTTTCTTTCTTATCTTTAGACATTAAGGGCCTTGTGCTGATATTTTGATTTGAGGTTATGTTTATTCCTTTATTCATGCTGTTCACAATGTGGCTGCTAAATGTACGCCTATATTAAGAACTCCTGCTGTCTGGGTAGGTATACCAAATAAAACCCAAATCATGCATAAATGCTCTATAGGGAAATTAGACAGTCTGTGAAACTTTTTTTTTAAGCATTAGGAATGTTTTATGAATATCTTTAAAGGAGGCATCTAAATTACTTTTCTGTGTGTCTTTTTTTAAATAGTTCATCTGAGGCAAGAGGAATGAGTAGATTGTTTTGACTCTAAGAAGATCTGTAAAAGAAAATAATTGAAAAAAATTCGGTTTACACCAAAAGTAGTTCTACTTACTTGTTCTTAAAAGCCACATGCTAAAATTAGCATCTAAAGGAGTTGAGCTATAGAGAACATTTGCATTTCACCATTGTATAAAGTTAATAACAAATGTATGATTAGCTGGCAAGTATGCATTAAGTCCACACTTGTAAGTATTCATCCATGCAGGTGGATCATATAGTGGAGAGAGAAAGCAAGTTTTGCAATTTTATGTTCACTGATTCTGATGTGGAACTAGAGACATAGTTTAAAGAACTGATTTGTTTTTCTCATCAGAAATGGGAAGATCTATGTTAGGAAGATCTCTATGATACACTCATACACACACAGTGAGTTTCTCATTCTTGGTCTGACTTTTCAAATACAATATATACATGTAATTATGAATGTATCAGGCATATAGTTTGATTAACTTTCATAAACTGAAAATACCCTGGTAACTAGGTTTTATATTAAGTAAAATGAGAGCTAACCAACATTCCCTTCCAGTGACAAGCTCACCCCAGTGGTAACCACTACTGCAACATAGAGAGTTTTGCCTTTTTTGCACTTCCCTAAATTTAAAAACTTGGAGGACTAAAATATTTCCAGAACCATTTTAAGAGGTCAGCTCAATACCTCTCCACACATGTATACCCTTGTGTAACTATTATTTAGATCATGATATAGATTTTATCATGCCAGAAGTTTCCCTGGTGCCCCAATTCGGTCAATACTCATTTCCTCCCTGGAGATAACCACCACTCTCATTCTTATTTATATATGCAGCAGGGCTTTGTTTATGAGCTTCTCTGCTTGTGCACAGGCAAGAAGTGAACTAGGCATAGTCCTCGCCTCCTAGGAGTTTGGGACTGGAGGATCCAGATCTATAAGCAGAAAATCTCAATACCATTTACTAAGGTTACAAATGAGATCAGAAGAGGGTGCACTGGAACCTCTGAAGAAGGACAGCTAGTTCCATCTTAAAACATTAGGTAAGGCATTTCAGTGGGAGAGATAGCTAAACCAAGAACTAAAAGATGGGAAGAACTACAGAGGAACTACTGCTATAGAACTCACTGCCAAAAAATGAGTGCCCTGGAGCCTAGCAGGACTGCATCTTAACATGTTAGGTGACGAATATTAGAAAATGAGCTAGAATGAGAGACCAGGTTACTTAAGAAGTATGATGGCTATTACTCATTCAGATAAGACATGATTGTATTTGACTTCAGAGTGTTCACTGGCTGCGGTTTATTAACTGAATTGAAAAGAGCAAATTTGGACATAGGAAGAAGGGGGATTGTCTCAGTGTTCTGCCTGACATAAGAACTAGAGAGAAGAATGAGAAGAACTACAGCTAAAATGATCACCAGCATAGACCAAGCCAGGTACTACTATTGTATAAAGTCATCTCTTGTGGATCCTTGTCACAGCAAAATGGGGTAGATTTTGTCTTTTCCATCTTACTGATGATGAAGTTGATAAAACAAAACTCTATAGCATTCTAAAAATCACACAGTAGGGAGTAGAGTCAAGATGCAACTTAGCAAATGGAACCTTTCTTTTGGTACCAGTGATTGAACCCAGGGTCTATCTTAATTGTTTGAGGCCTCACTAAATTGCTGAGACTGGCTTTGAACTCTCTATCTTTCTGCCTCAGCCTCCAGACCATCTGGGATTATAAGTATTCACCACCGTGCCCAGCAGCATACCTAACTCTTAAGACCTCTGTAAGTACCTCAAGCAGAATTATTTTTAACACATTTCATTCATTATTTGCAAATGTCTTTCATTTACATGTATTTTTTATTTTATAGAACTTTTTCTCTCTGAGAAGAAGCCTCTTGATTTTTGTCTTATTTGACCTGTACTCCCATTTTAAACTTGTAGGATTTTCCTTACTTTGACCTGAGGTGATAATAAAATTCTACAAATTTTTTGTTTGTTCTGCTGCTAATTTGCTGAATGGCCTTAGCATATCACTAAAACTTTCTGGTCCTTGTTTTCTTTACAACAAACTAGCAAGTGAAATAAAACAAACCTCATTTCTATTCTACGTTGTTCTAATTGCCATCTGAATTCAGTGCCCCCTTTTTAACATACCCAAGACTCTCTGAGATCCTGCTTCAGTATATGTCTGCATTCGTTCACCTCACTCCAAATCTATTCATTTAAATTTAATCTGAATTTCTTGCTTTTCCTTGGGCATCCTCTGTTCTCTCCTACCTGCTTTTATTTCTGTTTTTTTTTTTAAGATTTAAATTTTTATTCAAATAACATAGAACTTTTCTTATTTTCATGCAAATGTGCTTACAGTTAAAAGATTGATGTTTTTCTTTCTGTAAAAAGATTTTTATTAGTTCATTATAGTTATATGTAATTGTGGGGTTCATTTTGTATAATTATACGTGCAGAGAATATAATTTGCTTCATTTCAGTTCCCATTACTTCCCCTTTCCCTCCCCCCTCCTTCCCACTGTTCTCCTTCCTCTTATTACCAGTCTTCCTTCCATTTATTGTTTTTATAAACTGGCACTTTCTGGGTTTACATAAAAGTGGAAGTCACTGCGGTCAATTCATATATGTACATAAAATAATTCAGTCAATTTCATTTTGCAGTTCTTCCCTTTTCCTTTCTCCCCATCTAGCCCCTTCTGTACCTCACTCATCTCCTTTCTATTTTTATGGGATGCCCACCTCCCTTCCCCTTCCCTTCTTTTGCTCCAGCTTTCTCATGTGAAAGAAAACATTCAACCTTTGAGTTCCTGAGTTGGGCTTATTTGACTTAGCATGATGTTCTCCAGTTTCATCCATCTGCACACCCCATGACTGCATCCCCTAACAGGGAGTACCTTGACTGTTAAATCACAGACTTTTAAGGTCTCCTCTGATCCAATTGAAAACCAGTAGGTACCTGGACACACCAAAGACTGTACGGGGCTTCCTAGAATTGTATCAGAGGTGAGCTGATGTGATCACTACCTTCACACCCAGGGAAACTTAGAGGTAAAGCTGAAGAGTGGTGGGCATCTTGTTCCTGTTTTGAATGCTGTCTGCCTTCCTGTTGAAACTCTAGGAGGTAATTTAAGGCCAGGGTTTGAGCATCCCTCAACTCTCACAACTTGCCCTCAGAGTCAATTACATCTTCCTCCTCTGCTGGGCCATCACACTTTCAAATTCTTCTTTTTTTAGTTCTCACGATTGTCAGTAGGAATTTTATTGTTGTATGCTATAGTTTGAATGTGTCCAAAAAAGCAGATATCAGAAACTTAATGCCCTAGTGCAACGGTGCTTGAAGGTGGGACTTAGTGAGAGGTGATAAGGCCCTGAGGAATCTACCCTCATTAGCATGTAATGTCATTATTATAAGGGTGAATTCTTGCCAAAAGGACACTTTCAGTCTCTTTTTGTCCTTCTCTCTTTTTCTCTTTTACCCTCTCTTTTCCCTTTTTCCATGGAATGATGAAGCAAGAAACCCATTAGCAGAATCCTGTGCCTTGATCTGAGCCTTTTCAACCTCCAGAAGAGATAAATTTCTGTTAAAAATTACTCAGTCTTGTGTATTCTGTTACAGTACCACGAAATGATCTAAGACAGCACACTTTTGAGGAAGCTAATGAAATTTCACTTTAGCACTCTTTATTTGAAGAAATGCCTGTTCTTAGCGAACAATGGAGGCATTTGGTGTCAGGAAAGATTTCCAGGTAACCATATTTGTAAATTTTCTATAGAGATAGAAAAAACTAAATGCATCTCAATCAACAAGTCTTCAATAGAAGTTTTGTCATCTTTACTGATTCTGCAATAGAAACTTTCATATCATACTTTCTATTTGTAATTTTGTATCTTTTTCCTTAGAGAGCTTCACAAATTATACAAACTTCAGTCTTGACAAGATCTAGAACAACCTAATTATCTCATAATTGTCCTAATTTAAATCATGGAGAATAACACCTCCTCACCTGGTTTTCTTTCCCAGCTTCTTTCATTTTTTTATATTTGGGGGTTTGGGGGCAGTTTTTTGACCTGGTTAGAAACAAATTCTATTTTCACCCAAAGCTTGGAAGTAATAATAGTGTAGCCCCCTGCAAAGGTCAGCAATGTCACAGATCCTTTTCTGATCTTGTAGTCAAGTTCTAGGAGTTAGGTACTTTACCCTGTTTCTTGTAATTGCCTGATCAATTCTAATAACCTAGTCCTTTTTTGTTTCCCCATACTTGACTCCATACCTCAATTATCTCTCAAGGATATCATGTCAGAGTTGTAGAAAAGGACACATTGTTTAAGAAACTTTTGATTCAAGTCTCTAGGAAGTCTAGACCCAGGTTGGCTAAACACACATGCATACATACACATACCACAGGAAAGTAACAACATTGAGAAAAATAGTCTTGAAAAAATGAGAAAGAGCATGAGTAGAATATGGAAAGTAGAAATGAGGAACTGAAAGGGAGCTGACCTACTAAGAGGTAGGGAAAGGGGAGGTTGGCAACAGTTTGTTGAAAGGTGTGGGGATGTGGGAGGGCTTTGAAAACTAAGAATAAGACTTCCCAATTATTGTGGCTTACCCTGATGGTATTGGAAAATAGTTCTGACTTTTCTTCTTTAAGTGGGCCCTTATATATTGCTTTGAAGTATTCCAAATCAAATTTAAAAGGTTTGTAACTATTTATGGAAAATGAGAAAATATACAATCTAAACTGTGTTGATAGTACCTTTATGAAACTATCAATATATTCCCAGTGGTGATTTATGTATAATTTTAGCACATCCTTTTTACTCTCTTACAAATTTTTCTGCATTAAGTATTTAGATATAGTTTAATTGGAGGAAAAATAACTTATTAATATAAAGATGTTTAGAGAAAAGGATATAAATATAAAATAGACTTAAAACATTTTGCCAATTTAATTTCAAAGATTACCTTGAAATGGTTGAAATATATAGGTTTTACAATTCATTATTTATTATGGTACATTGTAACTAGTGATTTATCCAAGCTTTCACTATTGGCATATATTAGTTTTGAATTAGAAAAAGTTGAAATGCATTATAATAAGAGAAGAAATAATCTGAAATGGTTACAATAATAATTTTTAGATGGTTATACTTCAGGAAATTTCCTTTTATAATCACTTTCTTTGAATAATTTCTATAATGGAAACTGTTAGAACCTGAACTTTATCTAAAACAAGTTAACAAATTAATATATAAATATTACACAATAGACCTTTTGGTATACAATTATTTCTAGAAGAACAACTATCTTTTCAGAAAATCACATTACATTTAAGTTCATCATATTTTCTAAATAAATAACTGTTATGCATATCTTTTTGACAATATCTATTTTGAATATCCCTCACAAAATTTTTGAAATGTTAGATGACTTAATTGGTTTGTGCAGTAAGCATCAAGTTAAGGATTTAATCTTTATTCATTTATTTTGTAAGTACTTCAAACTTCTTTCATTTTAATACTGACAATGTGATAATAAATGAAAATATTTTCAAGACTGATTTTATTGATAGTCACTCTAACTCAAGTGACTAAAGAGAATCCTATAGTCTGTAATTACCAAATGATAGTTTTATTTCCTTTAAAATAGTTATTCATCTTGGTTGGCTGCTCCAATGAAATTTTGTTTAAACTCTAAGAGTTATATTAGAAGGCAGCTGTGACTTAGTCTTGCTTTAAATTCTTATTAATATTGTACACAAAGAAAGGGCAACTAGTCAAAGAAACAAAATGTATACATCTTAATCCTAAAAGTGCTATCACTTCAAAGTGAATTACAGCGCTATATGGAAAAAGGCCTGCGTTGTTATTTAGGTTCATCCATTCATTTCAACAGGATTAAAATAAATGATACACTTACCTCACATGGCATTGAAATGTGTTGTGATGAAAGAAAAGGGCAAACTTCAAAGATGCAATGTGCAAGATTTCAGATTTGATGGAGGGATTTACTTCTCAAATTGTCATTGCCATTGATTGGATTTACTAATCAATGAGCAGGATTGACTGAAATGAGGAGCAGCTGTGCCTAAAACTGGCAAATCTATATTTCATATTTTACTTTTGCTTTTTGAAAGACAGGGCAATTTTAATCAGTGACTGGAATAACATTACATATGTATTATAAACTTATATTCCATATCCTCACTTAAAGTCTTTTCCAAACTGTACTAAACTTACTATTAATTTGATAATTAATTTGGAAATGTTTTTAAATAATATTTCAGAATTCTAGAATTTCATCATGCCTTGATTCTCCTAGCCTTGTGAATTTATGTTTGTAGTTTTACATTTTTTTAACTTTATTTGTTTACTTTGCATTGTTTCAGCTATTTTCTCAAGCAATAAGATGATTATTTAGGTTACAGGTCTTACAACTTACAAACATACCTCATTGATTAAATGAAATTAAAGGAAACTACTGTATGGACATATGGAATTCTACTGTATGTAGAATTAGCATGTAGTTGACAACAGTTCTATACTTTTACAATAATTTATTTTAAGCTAAATTATTTTCTTTCTGAAAACACATGAATGCTAATCATGATTATTTTGATGCTGTATTGAACAGAAATTATGGTGAATGTGAAAGCGAAAAAGCACCCTTTACAAGTTATTTCTACAGAATTTCTGTTTGGGATGATGGAAAACTTTTGCAAAAAAGTAGTAGTAGTTGTTTAACTTTGTGAATATAATTGTGGCCACTGAAGTGGACACTAAAATGGTTCAAATGGCATATTTTATACTATGCATAATTTACGATAATAAAGATTTTTAAAGAAACATATAAAAGAAATTAAATGTGTGTTTGTTTTATAATCATCACTAACACTTCTGAAACATTAAGTTTGGGATAAAAGCCTATGTCGCTATATTGCTATATCACAACAGGCTGATTCAGATGATTCAGATCCTTCACTGGAAATTTGAAGAAAGAAATAGCTGTAAGGTGCTCGCATCAGGACTTTTGTGCCAGTTCTCCCTAGAAATTTGAATGGGCTTTTGGAGCCTGCTGAGTGAAAGCTGCAGCGTTTTCAATTGGCAATGTTTTGAAATTTTCCATGTGATTTACTCAGCTCAGGGTTTTAGGAGTGTCACTTTCCAACCCTGAGGTCGAAGTGGTTGGCAACTGGTCCTTTTATTGGTGCGGGGTTCCTCCTTCAACTCTCCATGGCAGCCAAGTGCTGCTTAGAGGCGTGTGGGGAACCACGCAGTGCGAATCTCACATCCTCTTAAAAGTCTGTCTTTCTGTTTGGACTAGTTATCCCAATACCCAAAGCCATCCCGAAGAAATGGAAAGGGAAAAGCTCAGGGTGAGAGAAGTGGGATATTTAAAAATTTTGCCAAAAACAGCAAGTCCTGAAAATCCTTGGCAAAACAGAAGAGCTGGATACTTTAACACCTTTCTCATTCCTGGGATCCCGGGTGAGTGGGTCTGGCCTCCTGTTAACTGGTGCTACTGTCCCCAAAGGTTTTGTTTTTGCAGGTGGAAAAGTAGTTGGAGCAGCAGCACCTTCTCTCCAACTCAAACATTCTTTCCAGGCCCTCTGCGGAGCAGCCCGCTCCACTGAGCGCAGCATTCAGTTATCAAATCCCGGAAGGCCCATTAGACCTTAACCAAATAACAGCCTGTAAAGTTCCTTGGCACGAAGAATTAGGTTGAGCTGTTAACCTTCCCCATGCAAAGGACAACAAAGAAATTCTACTAAGAAGTAAGAGGACAGACACTCAATTTGCTGTTTTACTATTAAATTCTCATCCTTTGCCCATGGATAAAAAATGTGTTAGCTTTTCACAGCCATTTTCCTTTGGCAATTGGCATGGAAGCCTACCTGCAGCAGCAGCAGCCTCTGCTTCTTTGCCATTTATTATCCCATTCCAGCTTGCTGCCTACTCCACTCAAGTACCTTCTATAAAGTGATACCGCTTAAGCTGAAGTGCTAAAGTCTGTCTGCCCTAAATGGGATATGGAAATGCAGGAATATTAGCCCTTAAACAGTAGGCTAGACTTTCTTTCATCCATCTATCCCTAAGGCAAACTGGGTTTTAGAGCCAGAATCATAGGTTGCCGTTTGCTTTGTAAATCAGCAGTTGGATGTGTAATTGGGATTTTTTTTTTAAATGTCAAAATGACTCTTGGGTGTTGATCTGGCAAGTGGAAATAACACTGAATGGCAGTATAAGTAGTTTTAGAATGGCAGTTAAAATCTCATAATCTGACTTTAACAATTGATTTTGTTCCAAATTTCCATATTGGTATTATTCAGCTTTTGGTTTAGGATCTGGAAATGGAACTTTTCCCAGTGAAACTCAGACTAAGTCTAATATTGGACTTACTGTGTTCATGATTTGGATAGGTAAACTTTATACATCTAATTTTCAGCCCAGCTTGTAGAAAAGGGAGATGAAAAGACCACTTCATATATTCCCCTGGTGAGGTAGAACATTTTCTTCCAATATGTTTTCCAATTTATGTTTGAAATTTATGGAGCTTAAGAAGAGTACCATTCCATTATCTAATAGTTCTTGCTAATAGGCAGTTTCCTTAAATACCTAGCCTAAACTTTCCATTGCTCATCTGACTTCAAATCTTTACCATTTTCCAATTGTATGGATTTTATAACTTAACATTTCCCAAATCCTTAGTTAATAGACATTCTCAAGACTGTGATTTAAAAAATGCATATTAAGTGATTTTGTTCCCTTAAATATTCTGTAACCTATTGATTGAAGGTCTGGAATATTTATGCCCTATCTTTAAAAGAGTGAAAACTTTCTTCCTCACATTTTTTGTGGAAGCAAGAACTGAACCCATTCCTCTGCCTAGCTAAGAGAATTGTCTTGCTTCACTTGATACTATCCAAGTGTATGTAGGAAAGAATAAAATGTAAAATAAGTATGTTTGTGCCTCTTCTCTGAGGATGAGGCAAGAATAGTGTATATAGAAAGGCACAATGCATTTTACAGAGGCCATAAGCAGCAATTACTTTCCTTCTCTAGTAACCTGTGGGTGTTCAATCACTGACCTACCAACAAAAGGCTGCAACTTTCATTACCAGTTCCCTGATACATTTGAACCTTTTAGTCCACTCACATTTCAACTTTTTTTTTTATTAGATATGGAAAATCCATCCTTACTAAACTTACTAGAATGGAACAATCGCTATTGATTCACACAGCAATTTAGCTGCTATATGAATTGAAATTGTTGCAAATCTTTTCTGCATATTCCTCCTTATAATTAATTTCAGTTCCTTGGTAATATTGTAATGGCTCTTATTCATTGAGTGCTTATATGTTTACTCTCTGAAGTACTTTATTTAAATTCATTTGTCTATGAAGAAATCTTTTTGTTATGTGTGTTTATTGTCCCATTTTATAGATGAAAAATTTCAAATACTGATTCATTCATTTGCTTAAGTTCACTTGTACAGAGTGAGGCAAAACCAGGATTAGATTCCATATACTTGGTTTCCAGCACCCATGCTTTGAACCATAACCCTATTTTGGTTAAAATGTGAATATTTTTACTACTGAAGATACTTCATAATAGCAGGTATTGGAGTATTTTAGCCAAGAATATTAAATGTGAATTTAATCAAGCCTCTATATTCAATTTCCAATTTACAGGAAATATAGACGATAGAGGAATGTGTTAAAGAACCACAGGGATGCTGTTAGTAAAATCTAGACTATGGGAAACTGGATACACAATAAATCTTGTTTCTTCAACAAATAGACTGCAAAGAAAAGAGAGAGAAAGAGAGAGAGAGAGTGTGTGTGCATATGTGAGAGCAGTGAAAACAGATTATATTAAAAGAGAAATAAGAAGCACATAGCAGCCAGTAACAACATGTAGACCTCATTTGAGTCTTTACTCAAGAAAGAATTTTAAAATTAAGACATTTATGAGATACTAAAAAATTTGAACACTAGAAATTTATTGATATTAAGAAATGGTTGGAAATTTTTGGACAGCAATTATGTTGTGGTTATGCTTTATAAAAAGAAATATATAATCTATATATAATTTATATTCTATACTTGAATGGTAAAATTATATGATGTGCAAGATTTCCTTCAAAATAACATGGAATTGGACAGATAGGTGGGGTTGTAAAAGATATAAAATTAGTCATGGATTGAAAATGGTTGACATTACATGATAGGGATATGCAGGTTTTTAAACAATTTTATCCCTTTCTATATGTTTAAAATTTACCAACATTAAACAAATTAAAATAAAACAGCAATAGTAATCAATGGTAATTCTTGTAATCATTTGGAAAAAAGAGCAAGCTTTATAACAACATATAAAATTCACTGCATAGAAGTGAGCCAAAAGGTTTCAAATGCTTATGGTTTTATGTTATAAACTGCCAATTCTCATATTTGAATTAGCTTATGTTTCTTTCACAAAGAACCCTGCAAAGCATCATTGTGACTTTAAGGGTTGGTCTACAGTGGGAAAATTTATTTTCAAAAGGGGTCTGACAGCAAATAAAAAATTTGCAGAAATCCTTTAGAGCAGAGTATGATCAGATTTACAGTAAGTGGTACTCATTTACCAAAAGTGATTAAATTATAGTCAGGATGTACCCTGAAGTACCCACTTCAGCAGACAGACTGGAATATATTTAGGGAACATAGAACACTATGCTACCGCTGTGCTTTATCTTTCATAAACTTTCATGTTTTCACTATAGTGGAACATATTGCCTGTGTTTTCATTGCGTATTTCATTGGTTGTTGGAACATGAAACTTGTTGCAAAGACCATATTTTCTTGAGCAAAATTGATTGGACTTAAAGAAAGGACACAAGTGCCCAATGAATTTTTTTCTCTGGATATTAGAAAATAAATTTCCTGTGAAAAATAATCATTGACTTAAAAAAAATAGAGGCAGTATAACCATGAAGGTTAGAAAATGCCATAAATGGAAATAGCATCAGCCACAAAAGAAGTGTTAACTTTGGTTGGTAATGCATGGCTGGCTTTCTTCAAGCAAGCATGACTCTACACTCTGGGGAAACCACATCCTAGTTATTATATGTATTTTCCTTTATAAATGACAGAAATATGTGTTCTTAAAATTAACTATTCAAAGTAAGAATTCCTAAATACATAATAAATCAAAAATCAGATTTTGGTGTTTAGATACCCAGAGGGAAATCATTGTAAACTTGTGTGGTCTGAGCCATAAATACATAGAGCGTCTGCAGTGTACTGTGCTTGTGAGAACTATTTGGACTTTGAGATCAAGGTTACTTTTACTGCATTTGAGTAGAGTTAAGCAGAGTACTTCAAAACCTCATTTTGCTTTAGTTGCACTTTTCCATCATGAGTTATCAGCACTCATAACGGAGTGGACAGTTTGAAAGGTTTGCAACTCTTCATCCCCTATGGATCTCTGTGATAGAAATTATCAGTATGTATTTTCATTCAACAGCCTACAGGGGAGAGGAGTCAGATTCTGACTAAGCATGTGTCTGATAAAACATCTGCTGGGTTGCATGGTGTAGCCTCTCTGCCACCAATAATATTGGGGTGAGTTGCAAGGTTATACCACTGTGTTACTTCATGCCAATTATTTCAGTAGGTTTTATGAAATGCTGGTATTTTAGGTAACATGACAGGACTTTGATGAAATCACTTACTGAAATACACTGAAGACCCCTAATTGCCTGTAATAGTTTAAATGAAATATTCTGCTTATTTTTTAGATGTCTATGAACAGATAGAAGCAGAAGTCTTTTGCGAAAATATAATATAATAAAACATAATAACTGAATTTCTTGGAAATTCCATGCATGCTTATTATATTTGATATGTAAGGATGTTTTTAATATGCTTTCTAAACCAATGGCCTTTATTTGCATGTTATTATGTAGCACATTTACCTTAAAGAGATAAAGAAAAATATCATAAACTCTTTTTATTTGATTTAAGGACAAGTGTACCTTGTTATTATTGTGACCCATTTTCTTCCTTAAGAAAAGGATGAAGCCAGGCATGGTGGTACAGTCCTGTAATCTCAGTGACTCAGGAGGGTAAGGCAGGAGGATTCCAAGTTCAAGGACAGCCTTAGCAATTTAGACCCTGTTTCAAAGTGAAAAAATGAAAAGGGATAGGAATGTAGCTCGGGGTAGCCCCTGGGATCAATCCAAGGTAAAAAAAAAAAAAAAAAGATGTGTTAAAGGCAAATAATAATTCATTTACCTTGTGATGATTAGTATTTCCAGGAAAATAATTTTTCTTTATCTATACATAAGAGTGGTTATATTGATCAAAATGTTGATACTCAAATCATTTTTTTTATGTCATCTATAAAATATGACATCAAAAATGAAGGAATTTATAAAAATTATATTTTTATAATTATAAATTATAAAATGAAGGAATTAAACAATTGGATAAAGATTTCAAAATAAAAATATATTATTAACTGACTGTGGTGAGAGACGGTAACATTGTCCTGCTTTTGTGCCTCTGTCATAAACCTTAAAAGCTGGAAAAAGCACTGTTTTTTCACTTTTTTAGTTTTCCTTGATTGATAGGTTTTCTTGCAAAGCTGCTTCCATCCTAATTGTTTTTGTACACAAACATTTTGCTTCACATCCATTTGTTCATCTCAGTGTGCCTGTGTTTTTGTGTGGTTTTGCTACTTTTGTAGCCTTGTAACTATTATTAGTACTGAATACACTCTGAAATATCCTGGATAGATAATGAATTATATGGTTAACCTAGCTGAAGTCTATATGCATAACTAGTTCCAAAATGCTGATTTTGGAACAAGCTGATTTTAGAATTCTGCTTTTTACCAAATGAATCCTTGTCAGTTATAACTTGAGTTGTGATTTGCAAAGTTTTTTCTATGATTGTCAAAAATAAATTAAGAAATGCTGAAAATTTTAAAGGTTCTAAATAAAGTAGTTTCTTTTTGTCTGATTAGAAGATATGATTCAAGAACTATTACATTAAAAATTTATATTTTATTAATGTTGGCTAAAAGGTAGAGCATAATGAGTTGTAAAATATACACTTGGGCAATTATGCATTAATGAAAAAGTGTGTGGATAGGAGTTTCTTAGAAATAAAAGTACATTAGTCTGACAAATATTTTTACAAAATATTTGCCCTGAATCAGTATGCTTAGAAATGACATTGAGATAAAACATTGAAATAGATAGAATTTAATGTATTGTTTTATTATGTAAATTATATTATAAACTTAACATTATGCATATATATTTTTAAAATGGGTCAAGTATAGCATCTTAACTGATCAATGGGAAAATAAGCTTGTGACATTTAGATTCACCCATGACCTGATGTACAAAAGGAATTTTTTCCTGCATGGCATTGGATTGGCATCAATTATCCCCAGAGAAATGGAAAACTGTACTGACGATTTATAGGATAAAAAGCCTTCCAGAAAGCTCAAAAGTGTGTTTTATTAAACCAGGCAGGTTGATACAACAACATCTCAAATATAACTTTCACAATGAAATATGGATTACAATTAGGTAAAATGTTATTTTGAGATTTTATTCCCAAATGGTTTATTGCTTACATATTTTAAATTTCAATGTCCTTGTATGTCCAATTAAGATTACTTAATTGAAGAACTCCAAGTAAACAGATTGCCTTGGCACCCAGAGGGGAACCATGTCTGGGAATGATAGCACTGAATTAGATGAAAGAATACTCAAAATGTTACCAGAGGAGCTTGGATTTTATAATGCGACATTTATTATCTACATGTAAAGACAACCAAGCCTGAGAAACATGGGTACTCTGATTGCCTATGGTGCACTTGTTTTCTTTTTTATTCAAGTCCAATTTTACACTATCTATCACTTCATTCTCTCCCCTACCCCCAATCCCTTCATTCTGAAGTGTTGGATGGAACTGCAACAAGTAGTAGCAAATTATTATTTATTGTTATTTTCTGTTACTATCTGTGGCTTAGTTTATTTCCAAGGCAGGAGGACCAGTCAGTCATTCTTTGAGTGCCAGGCACCCCTTCCAAAGTAGAATATTCAAAACAATCATCACTCAAGCTTAACTAAAGGCATTGGAGCAGGTATTTAATTTTAATTTGATTTTATACTTATAGTAACACCCGCTGCACATGGCCTTAGGTGACACCCGCACCGTGCCATGATGACTTCATGACTTAAGTGAGGACTTCTGTGTATATGTCTTTGGCCTTGTACATACACAGGTAGCCATGCTCTCTACTGAGAATGAGTGTGAAACAGGGTAAGGGTAAATTCCTGTTAGGAGAGGGAGTTACTTTTGTGGCACTTTTATTTCCCTGATCAATTTCAGGCAATAATTCTGTTGTGTCATTCTATACATAACTATTGTGAATCATAGTTACATTTAACTTGCAGGTTATTTCATACAAGAAAAAAGCAAAATCACTAATTTTCTTGAATATCATTAATATTAATAAAAATTTTAAGCTCAATCTATGATATATAACTTGTAAAATATACAATGACAGAATATAGGGCCTTAAGGCATTTGAATGATTTTTTAATGATATAATTGGTTATAGGCTTTATCAGAGTTTTTAATGAGAAACACAATATTTGTTTTTCTTTGCAGAGTGGAAAGTTAAAATTAGATATCAAAGTTTCCTTTCTATTTCTATCTAAATATAATTTCTCACGGAGATTATCTTTTTGGTCTTTTCATTCTGTGAATAGAAAATATTTGTTAATAATTATTTGACTGCTCCTACTTCCTGCTCTCATGTTTTTAAAGCTACCTGCTACATTTGAAGGTCATTATTTCTTCCACCCATTGCCACTCTATGCCACTATAAAGATGACTTCAGACCACTCTCTCTAATTTCTATACATTATTTTTCTCTAAAAATGGCACCAATAGTGCCTACAATCTTCTTAATGACCCAGCAAAAGTTAGTTTTCTGGAGTTATGATCCAGAAACCCAGTCTCTGCAACAAATTCTGCATATACAATTAGTTCCCTAATTGATGGGACAAAATGAGACACTAAAAGGATATTTGTATTGTTATAGGGCTACCTAATATTCAAATTTCCCTGATTACTGCAGGTTTCCAAATTGATCCATCTTCTGATTTAGCAGAGTTCAGTAGCCTACATGTGGGTTAAGCAAATACTGCTCACATTTAAATATTCTCTGTTTAGCAAGAAGTCAAACATTGAAATTGAATTGCTTCTCATTCCTATATACCCATCAAAAGACAAAAGCTAAAGGCAAAAATTACATATCTTTAAAATTAGTTCATACCTGTCTTGTTTAATTACATGAGGACTTGAATCATGTTCTTTTTCTAGAAGAAATATTTTGTGTGTCTTTAAATAAGGGAAAATCACTAAGAATATGGTTTTGCCACAGTTCAAATGCTTGCTGCTGTTCAGTTCAACCTGTTTGCTGTAGAGCCCCTTCCTCATACACTCTGCTTGAGAAAACTGGGACTAGCTGTACTCGGGCTTCCAACAGGTGTTGTGACAGCAATTATCAAAAACGACATGGTCTTCGTGACATGCAGTTTTCAAAATTTACTTTCTCTGCCACTTTGTTTAAAACTGTATTCCCAAAAGAAAAACCTTCCTAATTTAAACCTCCTGACTTCTAAATAATTGGTGCTTAGTTAATGACAGATGTCATTGCCAACATTCCTGGGAATATATTTAGTGACAATGAAATAAAAAATTCTGAAAAAATAAAGAGAATGATAGAACATGATGTATAGCAAATAAGAGCTTTTCAGACAAAAATGATTGCTCTAATTTGTAGTTTTAAGTGATTTTGGTCCTGAAAAAACACCGTCAGATAAAAATAGAATGACTTTATTTTCATTGAGAGTAAAAAATGCTTTGTAGGCTTTCTATTTTGTATGCACATGTGTCATTAAATTCCTTACTCAAAGACAAAAATGTAACACATCATTCCATTTTAGCATAAGTTGTAGTCCACTGAAATATGTTTTTGCCAACTGATAAGAGTTGGGAAATTTCTAGATGCTACTTTATCAAGACATCACAAGAGACAATTGATCATTTTCATCACTATATATATTCTTAAAGTTATGACAAAGCATAAGCATCTGGGTCACCAAATAGTGGTAATGTTGAAATATTCTAAACCTGTGAGGCAGTTAAAATAAATCTGAAATAAACTGGTCCTTATTCAATGCCACCATGCTACAGGATTATTGTTTTAATGGTCACATGCATGCACAGTATATGTACACAAATGCGCATGTATACAAGTGTGTGAATTTTGTGTTTGTATGTGTGTGTGTTATTGACATGAAGGAAATGATTGTTCATCTCCATCCATGATACTTTCGTTGATATGATGTTCCGAGTTGTTTTGTGTAAAATTTTTTCTTTGGTATTTCACAGCTATTTACATCTGAATTCTACATTATAACATAATTTTGTTTGAATATAAATTAGGCGGAAGAGAATTAGTACATTTTCATTCAGAGTAAATTGCCTATAAAACTTTCTTTTAGACAAAGCTTCATTTTAATTTACTGTAAACACAATTTTTATGACTATAAATTAATATCAACAAATAAATCCCCAGAATTTGAGTGGAATTACTTTGCAGAATTCAACACTTTTGCATCAAGAGAAAAAGACAATAAAGTACTAAATGGTACCTTCTCTAATGCACAAACCTATTGCACGGGGATTTACTTTTTACTTTTAGAAAGGGCTAAATCTCTTGTTCCCTGAAATTTCTTATAAAGATGTCTATTATCTATTATTCAAATAGTTGCAAGTAAAAAATAAGAAAGAACAGTTATCTTCACCTTAACAACTTTAGCTCCTGTGCTAACTTTGTACATACTTGAGAAGTACAGGCACAGTTGAGTAAATTATAGGAAGAATAATTTGAAAAATAAGAACAACAGGTGATGATTTGGTCAGACTGCCAACATCCTAGATTATTAATTTCTTATTTATCTATCCTCGTCCATTTCACAGTTTTCCTCTTGATATTGGATACTCTGCCCATTCCCTATTGCTCATTTTAATGAATACTTAACCATATGAAATATTTGTTCATTTCAAGAGAATTCCCCCTGGTTTCAAAAAAGAATGCAAAAGCCATTTCAGAACTTAATTAGGGAGATTTGGAACCTCTATGCTTGTTCAATCAATTTCATCACAAGTAGAAGCATTTTAACTATTCCCTTTGTCTATACAATCATTTGCAATCCAGCAGAAAAATTCCATTCCCTCCCTAGTAAGCTTAACCAAGCAGGACAGTCAGTTGGAGTGAGGTCACACTGGAAAATGTTTTTAAAAAGGTTTTCCAAACCTTTTAAAAATTTAAGTTAAATTTTAATGAGCATTGCAGAAGAGTTAGATCCCGAGGGGCAAATCAATTTTGAGTGTTGTGCTGCCTGTTCTCTTTAGCCTCTGAAGTACCACCTTTGCTGACTTTTCGGTGGTTATGTTGAGCCAGATATTTAGGATGAAAGAATGCAAATATACAGACTGTGAATTTCTCCCTTACCCAGAGGCCACCAAATCCTTCAGCCATTTTATTTTTTCAAGTGGTGAGTGAGACAGAATGGGTGGAACAACATAGTTGACTGTTTCACTACTGAGAGAGGTGTGAGGTTTAAGGTGGGCTCTGGAAGTCTTGGGAAACCTGGGATATGCTTAATTATTGATTTTTTTCTTTCCCTTGGGTTTAGGTCAGCCTGGTATATGGTAAGTTTAGGATTCAGGGTGGGACTAACTGTGGTTTAGTATGACAACTGAAGGATGAATAAAAGGTATCTGGTAACAGCGGAATGAAGTTCAGCGAACAGATTTACTTTTACTTTACTCTCATATGGACATTGTTGGAGGGATTTTTAGATTCTTTTAATCTTAGAGATGTGGGTTTTCCCGTATGCAGTTTGCACAATTGCTTCTTCTTTATATATTACCTCAAATAAACTGATACCATGTTTCCTCCTAAAAGGGCATTATGCTCCAGAGTGTACTTCTCTGGGACTATTTACTACATTCTGCTCTCTCCCTACAGTAAGGAAATTATATATTAAAGATTAACTGAGCATATCATTTCCTCTCTCTAGGCTGCCATGAAGTAAGCCTACTGACTGCTGCTCGGGACTTTTGCAGTTTATCCCTGTGAAAAAGAAGTTTCGATACTGGATGTATATATATATCCTTCATTCCAGTTATGAATGAATATTTCACCTTTGATTAATGCTGAATAATGCATTATATTGAGCCCTTGTTCTAGCAGATATTTTACTACTACATTCACCTATTATCTTCCTCAGATCATTCTTCAAAAATCACATTCTCATTGAGACCTACATGACCATCTTATTTAAATTTGCAGCAAGTACCACAAAAATCTACTCTCCAACCTTGCCCAATTCTTTCTTCATGGCATTTCTTTGTATCTAATACACACTATACCTTTATTGTTAGCTCTGTCTTTCCCCACTACAGTGTAAGCTGGATATGAACAGGGATTTTTGTCTGTTTTGTTCATTTGTAGATCCCAAGTAACTAGAACAGAGCCTGGCACAGAGGTTGATAAATAAATTGTACATTCTGTACATGTATTTAACAATTATTATTATTAAAATATGGTTTTAAATACATAAATTGAACTCATAATATTATGTTCATTTTCATAGCTGCATTTTCCATTTAATATTTACACCAACCCTGTGAATAGCTATTATTCCCATTTTACTAACAGGGAAACAAAGAGAACTTGTCAAGGTCACGTAACTGATACAAAGTCACAATAGAATGTTAGTCATTTTCTAACTGACTTCTAGATATGTATTCTTTATGCCTTCCATACTGACTTATTTATCTTTGATGGGTCTAAGGTAAGGCCCTGAAAAACACAATAATGTAGTGAAATCTTGAATTCTAAATGGATTCTTATTTATTAGAAACTCACTTTTGCCTATCTGTATTTACTTTGGGCATTTGAATTCATCTATAGTGGAGTAAATAATCCCTAACATTGAATAACTCAGTTCTTCCTTATAATGAAGTCTAGTCACTGGCCAAAATTCAAAGCTGAGTTTAAATCTCCTGTCTCCTCAGCATTTATTTGATTATGACCTTTATACAATTCTTAGACTTCTGATGCTAAGTGAAACTAAGAATGAATAGCATCTTATTTTCCTACTGAGCCATTTTGTAAACATTTTGAAGCTGCTCCATAAGAAATTGCTTGCAAATGTAAGAAGCATACACAACAAAAACCATTGTCAACTTGATGTAATTTTCTCTGGGTGAATTATTTTAAATATCTTTAGATTGAGGGTATAATATCCCTAAGACTTTTTGATTGGATACATTCCCCAGTTTAAAACCATGATAAAGAATGCAAGCTATTTAAGATCTTGTCAATGGCAAAAAAAAAAAAAAAATTAAAAGTTGGTCTTTTAAATGTGAATGTAGATAAAACAAACAAAAAATCTACTTGTTTTACAGCAACAAAGCTTATTTCTGTTAGGCAAGGGTTCAGGAAACCAAGATGGTGGAGGCAGGATTATAAGAAGGATGCCGAAGACAAGACAGAGAGACAGTCCTGTCCCTAACTACCATTACCAGGACAACTCCCACCACTGAGGACTTATCACCATGACAAATCCTGCTACAGGTTCAGTATTTTAAAATGAACAATGGGGGAAAATTGGACAATATTCTAATCAGGTATCATAAGGTAACTAGCTGATGGGAGCAAAGGGTATGAAGTCTTCAATCTGGTCTGTATAGGGAAGAGAATGCCTTATAGCTCAGCATATAGGACACTAATTTCCATACATCGGGGCCTCCAGCCTCTCTTTCTTGCTGGGACCACCCCACCCTACCTTACAGAGTGCTACTTCCACCTTCACCTTCAATAAATCTGTACTTTGTCTGTTACTTGTGTGTGTCTTGCTCAATTCTATGTTTGAGACACCAAGGACTGGGACACCAAGTGGACATGCTGACAATAACATTTCTTCCATGTGGCATATAATAATCAGTGTTTGTCTCCTGTTCAACTCTATCGTATTCACTTCAGAACTCAGGCTGAAGGATCAGTCTGGCTTTTCCAGTGAGAAGAGAGACATGAGAACTCCTTGTGCCCGAAGTGACACTTTATCAATTTAATCAAATTACATGTGGATGCCTGAATTCAAAGAGGACAAGAAAGAGCTTTCCTGCACAGATGCCCAAACCTGATGGCAATGGAGAAATTGTGTACAATATTTTTTTCAGAAGAGATAAAGAGAATAAATTTTAATGACAACTACTTAAATATCCTTTAAAATTTGACTTAAAAACTGTTTTTTTTTTTTTTTTGTACTGGGTTTGAACCCATGTCACAAAACCCCCTTTTATGTTTTATTTTGAGACAGGATCTCACAGCTAAGTTGCTTAGAGCCTTGTTAAGTTGCTGAGGGGAGCTTTGAACTTGTGATGCTCCTGTCTCAGCCTCCCAAACTGCTGGGATTACAGGCACATGCCACTGTGTCCAGCAACTTACAGAACTTTCTAAAAAATGTTTCTATGTTAGACTAATATGAAAATTTTTGCCCTTGGTTTTTACTGCATTACAATCATAGCTAGGCAGACTCAATTCTCTGAAGCCACCAATGATTTCCACTGGCTATCAAATTAAGTAAAAATCATTTCTACCACATTGTCTTGGAAATAACTTTGTTTATAAGAGAGAGTCTGTTATGAAAATTCACTTGTTATAGAGCCTCACCCCAGGACCCCTCACTCTCCATCTTTACTTTCACCTCACACATTGACATAAACCCATCTGCTGGCATACCTCCGCTAAACTGGAATAATCTCTGTGAACCATTCTGTCCAAACTATAGTGCTTTTCACATAATGAGAACACAGCTGGCATAGTGGATTGACTCCATATACTTTGAACATATGGTGTAGAAAAGGCCAGAGGGTCCAGATCAGGAAACTTGATCCCAATTAAAAGAGCTATATTAGGGTCCATAGTCCTGTGAATAATATTTTTTAAAAATAAATATTGGCTTCATTAAGTACTTGTCTGAAAAATTTACTCAGGTTATTCAAGTTCAGAATAAGAATAGCCATGAGGGATTATGCTTCTGTCTGAATATCAAAATCTATTTTGACTAAGGTCATAACTACAGGGTGAAATGAATTATAAGCCTCTTTCCTACACCCCTTTACTGCTGGTGATCTGAAGGTTAACTTCGGTATCTATTTGTGTTTTCAAATCACCAATATGCTAAAATTCTTTTTCTTTTTCATATGAGACATTTGAATAACTATTTTCTTTATTCCAGAGATATTCAAATAGTAAATACTATATCACTAGTCTATTTTATATGGTACTTAGGGATGGGGAAGACATAGGAAGAATAATGACATAAACAATTTCCAAAAGGCTTAAAATTTTTCTTAACCCTAGCACAGAGCCAGATACCTCCTTGCATCATACCTTTTGTCTTGGGCCTTACTGACAGCCTTTGGGCACCTTTTTAATTTTTTTTTGTTACCGGGGATTGAACGCAGGTGTGATTAACCACTAAGCCATATCCCCAGACCATTTTTATATTTTATTTACAGACATGTTTCACTAAGTTATTTAGGACCTCACCAAGTTGCTGAGGCTGGCTTTGAACTCATGATTCTCCTTACCTCAGCCTCTGGAGCTGCTGGGATTACAGGCATGCACACCATGCCCAGCCTTTGGGCACCTTTCAGACAAACATTTTCCTGATACAAGAACTGGATGTTGTAGTTTTGTCAACGGCTTCCCTATGCTTTACGTTACTAGTCTTGAACTCCCAGCATTCTTAGAAGAAACATATTCCAAGAGGCTACTGATCAATTACCATGTAGTCTCTTTGAAAAGTAGCTAGCAATATCTTGAGGGCCTAGTCTTTCCCTGCCTGCTCAATCATTTTATTTATCAGTTTTACCATCTAGAGTGCATTTGGGGACTCTGTATTGAACATTATTCCTTTAGCAGACACATTTTGGTCTCTTGGGATGGCCTAATGAAGTTAGATTTTGAAACACAGCATGAGATACTTATATTCCTTCCACAGTCCATCAACTTAAGGTGATCTCCAGCTCTGCATTAGTGTGTTTGAATATGGAGTCAATTGTTCTCTCTCTTCAATGGATCCCCCTAGGAATATGACATCAGAAGTATGGGGTCTAGTGCACAGAACTTAGTTGGTGCCCAGGAATGGCTCTGAGTTTCCTGAAGCTTGAGAGGTGCCAACACTGTGTTCCAGAGTTTTCCCAGCTATTCTCCATTTGTCTGTTCAGATCCATAATTCTGCATCCTGTTTTGAACCTTCTCACATAGAATTTCCCCCTTTTCTCCTGAAAAAAAAAAGTTACATCTGCTTAACATCTACCAACAATTACAGTCTACCCACTGTGTAACTCCAAATGTGGGAACATACATTATCAAATTGGACTATGTAGGATACTATATTGCTGAATATTATTCCTTTATGCTATAGATCCTTCAGCAGCACTCCTAGGTTTGCCTGATGAAGTTGGATTTTGAAACAGCATTAAATCCTTGTATTCCTTCCATAGTCCATCAATTTAAGGTGATTTCTAACTCTATAGTAGTATGTACTGAATATGGAATTGATGGTAATCATTTTGAACTGCATCAAGTGGTATAATTGCTCTCTGGCTTTGGGTTTGGTCAAATTAGGCACAATCAAGAAACTGATGGATGGAAGGAGAGTGAAGTAGCCACTTTTGCTCCACAACTTCTACCCTACCACATTTCTTCACAGTGGCTGCTCCTTCAGTCCTGGTTGTGATGGCTCTCCACATTACTAGCCCTGGTATTCCGCACCAACACTTCTTGTTTACTTTAACTCTACTCACATTTTTACACATCATCCTTTAGTTAAACTCTTCTCAGTTACTCCTTTTGATATGATATTTCTTTATTTCCATGACTTTGATACAGGAGTCTTTTATAGAAACAAATGATTATAACTGAGAATGATTGATCTGATTATACACATCCTCTGTGTATGACTGATTCTTAAGATCTTATTTTCAAAATTTTGTGGTGAAATAACTGCTGTTTAATTGTGTGTCTCAGCATTTTTTATTCCATAATTGTGTTCTTCATTTCCTGAGATGAAACATGCCCCTTCCCTACCAACATAATTTTCTGCTTTTGGTAAAATACGTTCTCAGATTTGGAGGTGAACCATGTACTGACAGAAATCACCAATACATGTAAAGCAAATATAACTGTTTGTGTTCAGAAGAGTGGGGGGAAATGAGTAGAATGTGTGAATGGTCAGCTAGTTCTATGATTGATTTTCTAACTCTGAGCAAAACCTAACAGCTTTAGATTTTCATTTCCACTTTTCTGAAGTGAGGATGCTTCACCAAGTATGTGTTCCTTCCTATGACTACAACTCCATTCCTTTATTAAGCCTCAGATGGTAGGTACTGAGAGACTGTGATTGTGTATTAATCTAGAGCAACACAGCAAAGAATTGTACCAGAGGCATCATTTTTGCTCCAAAACTATTTTTCCAGATTCTCAAACTTCTTAACTTTGGATCCATCATGCTTTGGAAGTTTCATGGGTAGTCTTCAGGCAGAGCACACAGATCTTTAAACTGTAAGTAAAACAATTGTGCCTCCATGTGATTTTGGGAGGTTAGTGTCTTTAATTTTCCCTAGATTCTTAAAGAACCAGTGACTTCCCCCACAGAAGATTAAGGACCATTGTGCTTTTGTTTCTCTCCTACTCTTCAAAGACAAAGGAGTATTATAGTTTTCAGCTAGTAATATATAATTTAATTATATTTAAATGCCTCCATAAATGTATTTATCATGTACAATGAGTCATCTTCTTTTCACAGGTTTTCAAATTTCTATAGGATCTTCTGATGGATTTTCAGATGAAAAGATGATCAACCCTTGACTTAAGAGAAAGAGGTTTTTCACCTGTGTGACTTACTTTATGACTATAAACAACTCACATAGTCAGGGACTTTGCTAGATTAAAAAAGAAAAAGTTGATTTCTCTCACAAAGAAAATCAGAGTAGGAGAATTTATCTTAATATGAAGTGTCTGCTTTCTGTTTCCCAGAGTGCTTTTCCTTCTCAGAAGCATTAATTTACCTTGTGGAATTCTCATAGAAGTTCTTTTTCTATCACACTTCCCTGATCCAGCCTTTGATTTTTCTTTCCTTGATGTTTTTCCTCCTCTTTTCTCTTTACAAAAGACATCAGAACACAACTATATGGTAGCAAAGTAAACATCAGTATTTTTATGCAGGGTCAAACTCCAGAGAAGCCAGATAGTTATTTTTCCTGTGAATGACGTTTGTGTTTCTAAAACATTCTGTTTTCTTCCATATGCCTCCATCCGGTTGCCATCCTCAGGGATCCCCACAAACACTTCAGCTAGTTTAACCAGTGATTGTGTTTCTGTCTCCATCTCCTTGTCTACTGATCTACTTAACCTACGTGTCATTAATTTTTTATTATTTATTTTTCAACCTCTGTCAACACATATATAGAATTTAGAGTCAGGTTTGCATGTATAGGAAATAACTCATTCTTCAAAATAATTAGCTGATTTAATCACCAAAAGCAGTGATTCTCAAGTTTTTAGTCTTAGAGGTTCTTTATGCTGTTAAAACTACAGAAGATCCTGCCAGGCGTGGTTGCACACATCTAATTCCAGTGACTGGGGAGGCTGAGGAAAGAGGATCGCAAATTAAAGACCAGCCTCAGCAACTTAGTGAGATTCTGCCTTAAAATAAAAATAAATGAAGGACTATGTATTTTGCTCAGTGGTATAATGCCCTTGGATTCAATCCCCAGGACAGATAAAAAAAAATTAAAAATTCAAAAGAGCTTTTGTTTATGTAGGCCTTTTGATTTTTATTGATGATTTTCATATTTAAAAATAAAGTTAAGACAATTTTAAATATATATATACACATTAATTGAACAACTATGAGAGATCTATTTGTGCAAATATGTAAATAACAAGTTTAATAAAAAATAGAAATATTTTTCAATACAAAAACAATGTACTAGAAAAAGTATAGCAGTTTAATATTTTTCAGATGTTTTTT
The DNA here is from genome assembly GCA_020662805.1 of Glaucomys volans. NCBI lineage: Eukaryota > Metazoa > Chordata > Mammalia > Rodentia > Sciuridae > Glaucomys > Glaucomys volans. The sequence goes on along the minus strand of JAJEJO010001479.1, from coordinate 386,933 downwards.
AAAACTTGTTTAGTATAAGATAGACTCTTATATATTCTTTTACATTCCATCTGTTAGGATACAATATTTTCCAGGAAGCATATGAAGAAATTCCATCCTCACTTAGATATCTAGTTGGAAAATGGAGGGCTATTCTAAAACTTAAAGGTTATATCTAATGTTGAGTCTGAAATCAGATCAATAAATTATAGCCTGTTACATATGAATCAATTGGAGTATTGTGCACATCAGATAGATATTTCTACCCATGTTAAATATTGGAATGTCACACATTAGTCATTTGTAAAATCTTGACTGACTCATTAAGAGATGGAGTTCTTGGTGGAGTTGACACATTTTGTTATATAATATAAAAAGATGTAATAAAGATAATATATCTAATTTAAAATGGTTAATCAATACCATTCTTAAAAGAAACTTCTTTTTAAAAACACAAATAGATTGTGAAGAAAATAATAGTAAAAATATATTTTAGAGCTTCTACCTTGGTATGTACAAGTCAACTCAGTGAAAAAGGCAAATAGTATCTTACCATTATTATGAAAGTGTAATTGAGCTCACAGATCTCCTGAAAGGGTCACTGGGATCATCACACGTCTGTGAAGCACACTTGGATAAGCAATGTTCAAGACAGTCCCTTGAGAAAAGTAATATCATGATTAACATTTTACAATTGAGAAAACAGATGCAAAGATTTTATGTGGTTTACTCTAGGATTCACAATAAATTAAGGAGGTTGGATTTTTTTTTTTTAACTACCAAATCCACCACCACTTTGACACATTGAGTAACATATTTCAGCTGTCATCTTACTTGACCTGCCATCCATCATCATTGCCATTTCTTCTCCCAGCTACATTCTTACCTGTGTTTCCATAGTGTTACCCTCGGCTAGTTCTCCTGTCCTCCCAGTCAACTCTTTTCAGCCTTCTCTGCAGTTTTATTCTCCTGTAACCTTCCATTCTAAAGTTGCAGTACCTTAAAGCCTCCTTATGTGTTTTTTTCTTCCATTTAAACACTCTCCAGGCAATATCAATGAGCATGACTTCAGTTACTATTGATATGCAAATGATGAACAGATTTATATCCCTATCTCTGATTTCTCATTTGTGAAACACTCTTTATTTTTAACTCATTTTACATGATTTCTTTTCTCAAAGGCATTCTAAACTCTACAGGACCATAAGTAGAACTAAGCATCCTCTTCCCATTCATAACCCCAGGCTAACTGGTTCTATTCTGTTTCCTCTTTAATAAACCTCATTACCATCTATCTAGTCATAAAACAGGAACCCTGGAAGTATCTTTGTTACATTTTTTTCCCTCACCAACACTTGAATGCCCCACCTAGAATGAGCCATCATTTTATCTTATGTGACTACTACAATAATCCTCCTGCTGTCCATTCTCTCCACAGAGCAGGCAGAGTAGGATGCAACTTACAACAGATTTCCATTCTGCTACAAAACTTTCATTGCCCTTAGGGTAAAGCCCAATGCTTTAAGATTGCTGGTGTCTAGGATGATAGTAGGACTTTAGTCACCTAGAAAATTCCTTGCAGTGCCTGCTGTTATTAGTTGGAACACATTTCACTTTAAAAAAATGCCTTGGTTGTTGGATGATGAACCTATGTGGCCACTGTACCTACAGAGATCCTTCATGATCTGGTCTCTGATCTCATCTTGTACAGTGTTCTCCCTTATTCTGCACTTCAACAGAAACATCCTTTTTCAAATTCATGGGAATATACATTTTTATCCCCTTACCTCTTGTTTCTTCAGATTTTAACTTGGTTTTTACATATATGACTAGTTTCCAGATCCTCCTTAATTCAAATTCATAACTCAATAAACCTGTTTTTTGAAGCGTGTCTCATTCGTAAAGGATATATTGTGATGAAATTCCATATTCCATTTTAAACTGTAAGTTTTGTGGGGGCAGTGAGGATGCCTTTTTAGCTCACTGTTGTATCAAGTTTCTTTCAAGGTATGGAAACAGTGAGCATCCATAGATATTTTTAAGAATAACTTCCCAAGGTTGACATATCATTAAAAGTCAATGATTGACTATTTTTTAACAATCTTTTGAAAGGCATCCATAAAAAACTGTAAGCAAAAGTTCATTGTTCTTTTTCTGAGTTAGTTCATCAGAGAATTCTTCTCTGTAGGTTGGGCTCAGGGGAAAAACTGGATTGGGAACAAGGGAAAGATCACTGAAAAATAGGGTAGTGCCAGGAATTAAAGTGTAGGGATGTGTGTGTGTGTGTGTGTGTGTGTGTGTGTGTGTGTGTTCAGTTTAGAGGTGGGAAGGAGCAGATAGGAGGAGATTATCTTTCTTTCCCTATTTCACCACTGCCTTGTAGCCCTGTGAGGTAAAGCCTCAAGTGAGAGTCAGACATCCATGCAATTTGGCAGTTTAACCACATACAAAAATATTTTGATACAGAGCAAGCAATGGATCTTGTTTTCCTACTTTTCTGAGGTAAGAGGGTTCATTCTTGGTTCACCAGTCCCTCCAGCACCTACAAACAATTATTGCTCTGAAGGAGAGGAAGAGACAAGGGTGCAATTGTACATCAAGTACAGAGGGTCGTGTGAGAGGTCACTGTACTTTATTTAATGAGCACGTGGAGGACAGAGCTTCTGCCCTCAATTCATCAGGATTTTCTAGGAGCTCAATATTGATATTACACATTAAGTTACAGATAATCCAATAATCATCCCTGTTATAAATATCTTGGAGAAAGCTTCCTTTAAAAGGGTCACTCTAAGATGATGCTTAATTCGATGAAAGTTCTCACATATTTTAGCCCATTTTTTTTTTTTTGCAGGGAATTCAAAGATATAAATTCTGATTCTGATGGCAGGGATGTGTTTTAGCTAAAATTATGAAAACACCAAATGACCTTTGATCTACTTGGATAACAGGAGACACTTCACAGTACTTCGCTGACCCATGAAGCAGTAAATGACTTCTATAGTTCCATGATTCCAGACTCCTCCCTAAGCCTCTGCTTCCACCTTAGGGGCAGATGATGTAATCAACACTTGTCTAGGCATCTGAGAATATATTGAATGTCTCTGGTATTTAGTTTATATGGTCCCCAAGGCATGATGAGTAATCTATTCCCTCAAAAGATACCAGACACATTTCAAATAGAGTTTTATAATGTGCATTTTCTGTGACTCAAAGGTAATTTTTTGAGTAGCAGTTTGTAAAAATCTTCCCAATCACTAGTATTCAGTTATCATACAATGACTAATGGTGTAAAGCTTTTGAAAAAGAAATAAAACTCAAAATGGATCAAAAACCTTTTTCCTTATAATTTTCTTCAACTTTACTGTTGGTGATTGTTCCACTTTAACTTTGTGTGTTTATTTTAATCTGTGATACCAATATATTAAGGAGGAACATTGACCTTTGTGATTTTCTTGTTATTAAATGTGTAGCAATGATGATTTTGCTTTCAAATCTAGAAAACTAGTCAAAGAAATTAATTTTAATTGACAGATCTCATCATTAATTTATGAACTCACTATGGGATTTAAGTAAATTTTAATCGTCTTGTATTTTTATAAGCAAAATTATCAAAGAAATCTATCTTTAGCATTAAGGATCAAAAATAAAATAATATACATGTAAAATCTTAAAACTTACTAACATTGTAATTATGATTCAAATTTATGAATGTACTATTTTTTTACTTAGAATATAAGTTAGGTAAGGCACAGTGGTATCTGCCTGTAGTCCTGATATTAGGGAGACTGAGGAGGAAGATCACTTAAACCCAGGAGCCAGGATTTTAGTACCAGTCTGGCAATGTAGTTACACCCCTGTCTCAAAAAAAAGGTCAAAATAAAATGAACCGTAAATAAATACATACATACGTAAAATGCCATTTAAGCACTTTTATGAAATGAGTGGATGATTCATTCTGAAATTCAAATTGTATTATGCACACTGGTTCATAGTTTTTAAAACCAAATTTTTATTCATATTTACTTGATAAATGTTGATCGAACTTTAGCAATATTGAGTCCTAATTAAAACCATACGTTTTTAAAAACCAATATTCATTAAATACACATTTTAACATTCCTTTATTATTGACTGTTACACACTAAATTGTCGTTATTTCTTTAATTGTGTCTCCCCAAATCACATGTAAGAATATTTATTGGAGAAGAATTGTTGTTTATTTAAATTTGTGTCTATTGGGCAATCATAATTTCCGGTTCATGTTCAAAACTCAATAATGACTTGATAAATTAATACATTTTCTTCTACATGACATAGCCACAATGGATAAACTTACCAGGGAGGGAAATAACCTCTGAAAACCTAAATTCAGACAGATAATCCAAGCACAAATACAGAAGGTTGCTGACATGATATAGAATTTGTAGGACTGGCACAGCAGTGTTTGCTTTCTTGTGTGTGTATCTGTGGTTTTGAGGAATGAAATGTGCCAGCATGACAGGGACCAGGCACCGTGGAGGCTGAGCAAATCATAAAAGCCAAGACACTCAAGACTCAAGCATCCCTAAGTCTTGCGGATTCACTCAACAAATATTTTTTGAGCACTTTTATATTCACTATTTTAAATTCTGAGAATGTAGCAGTGAACAAAACAGAGCCCCTACCCAAAGCTCACACTCTAGTGAATGGAAAACGTTTTGGAAGAAAAGGGTTTCATTTTCTACTGTGACAACAGAATGGTCTTCTTCCTGTTGTATGTCAACATTTATCAAGACCTCTGAAAGAAGAGATTCCATGATTCTCTCTAAAACCAGTATCTGGTAGGTCTGAGAGAGAAAATCATTCCCCTTGGCTCACCTGCGGCTAATAGTCGACATTTTTAGCTGGTTTCCTCAGAGTCAGTCCTGACACCTGGTGGAGATGACAGCAAAGGAGAGGATAAAGATTAGGATAAAATAATGCTCGAGAGAGGAGTTTTTAGCTAGGGAGGAAACAGGAGGAAAAGAAATATGACACTACATTTAGATTTTATTTTCAGAGCTTGGGGAAATGAACAAAGATGTTTGTGAAAGCAGCATCCCTACTTGGCTAGGATCTCATGATTATGTACAAATCTAGCTATTTAACACTCATTCACATTCTTTAGGGTATTTTACTCAATATGGTGAATAGATATTCGTTAATCCCCCATTCTTGTTTATTTTTTCTGTACAGTTCAACATGTTGAAATTGTCTTCACCATTTAAGTTGCTTGGCAGTCTTCTATAATTTTTACTCATTTTTTCCTTATATGTGATCCAAAAATTTGTCATGGTTATCAAAATGTTAAGAAATTATGTTTGTAAAAATATTTTACCTTGTGCTAATCAAAAGTTATATTTCCTTTTTAGACACTAGAAAGTTATACATTATCATATGTGAGTAATCTCAAGATGTGAGTTTCATTGGAAGGATTCTTTTGAATAAACATTTTTATGAAATTCTATCTTGACTTATTTTTAAAGCAATTGACTTTTGCCCATATCAAAACTTGGAAACTAACAGAAATGCAGAGGTGCTGCCTCTTACCAGTTGGCACTGCTAACATATAATACATATCTTGGACTGTAAATACCTTGAGTATGCTACTTTCTACATCATTCGATAAAATGCAAAATTTAAAAAAAACATATTTAGGTACCATTTAAAATTTTATTGGACAGATTTTGTAATGTTCCCTTCTTTTTAAATGCATTTTCATAAGCTAACACATCCTAAGACAAGGTACCATTCTAAGTCAATGAATAAGAATGTAAATAATCACTATGACTGCTTATTTCTTCTTGTACTGCCAATGATTTTTATTCTTTTCCACACATATGGTTCCAATTTAATTTTGGGGGGGTACTGAGGATTGAACCCAGGGTCACTCTACCACTCAGCCATATCTCCAGCCATTTTTAAAAGTTTTTTTTATTTTTTGAGCTGGGTCTCACTAAATTAAAACTAAGTTTTAATCAGGTGTGGTGGTACGTACCTGTATTCCCAGTGGCTCAGGAGGCTGAGGCAGAAGGATTGCAAGTTCAAAGCCAGCCTCAGTAAAAGCAAGGCACTTAGCAACTCAGTGAGGCCCTGTCTCTAAATAAAATACAAAATAGGGCTGGGGATATGGCTCAGTGGCTGAGTGCTCCTGAGTTCATTCCCTGGTACAAGAAAACAAGACAAAACAAAACAAAATTAAAAAAAAAACACTAAGTTTTAGTACTTATTCAAATTTCAAATTTATGTAATCATTCTTAATGTATCTAAAGGTACTGAGTTTCCATAGTATTTTTTGCATAAGTGTATAGAAAGATAAGGAGGATTGAAGAGAGAGAGAGAGAGAGTCAGGAGTGAATCCTTTAATTTCAAATCTACTAGACAGCATTCATTTACTTTAAAAATATTTAAGACTATGAGTCTGATTCTATTTTTTCGATAGAACTGCACATTTTAACCAGGGTATTTTCACTAGTTGTGACCCACTGTGGCCTTTTAAAAAAAAAAAATTCTTACCTATGTGGTTGTTCTCTTCCTTTCCTAATGACAGAATACAAGGAAATCATTTAACCTGTATCCTCTAAAGCCACTTAATCAAATCTTACTATAAAATGGAGTTTGTATCCTCACCACAGTACATTCTCATTGGTATTGGAAAAGTAAAATCTTAATTCTCAGAGTTACAGAGTTGAAAGGCTACCACCACAAAATGTGCATGATGACATTTACACAGCCTCAATGACACGGTACTTTAGAAAGAGAGCTCCAAGACCCTGACTGAAGCCCACCTGCAAGTCATTATCCACCATAATATGGTTCTCAGGGCCTGACCATATTATTTATAGAGCTTGACCAGCCTGTCAGAGAATAATAACAGCATTTTATACTTCTGCTGTGTCCTGCATCTCAATGTTCCTTACCAACATGAATAAATTCTTATATCACTTCTGTGCAGTATTGGATGAATATTATGACATCAAGTTTTACAGATGGGGAAATAGAAAATGAAGCACAGATGTTCAATAATTTTCTCCAATCCTAAGTCACTATGTAGCACTTTTCCACAAACCATATGAATAGTATCAAGGATCAGAACTGGTATAAGGAAGTAGAGATGTGTAGACGGAAACAGGGCAGATTTTAGCCAATTGAAGATGGAACTGCCACAGTGGGAATAGGTAAGCTAAGAAGGCAACCGAGAAAAGAAAGAGGGATTAAGTCACTATGATTTATTGTAAGCTTATCTTCCACTAACTTCCAAAAAATGACTTGAAATTGGAGAATTTCTGTCCTCTCCAAAGGTATTTATGCTAGAAAAGTGATTGAGAACATACACTAAGAAGAAAGTTTTGTAGATTCTTAATGAGGGACTATCTCTCAGTTGGTCTGATTGTACTCTCTGGTAATGAGTTTGTAGATGCACTAAGGAAAGGGTTGGTTGTAAAAACGCATTATGTCTTGAGGGCTAAGATCCTCTTCTTCATTTTTTGTATTTCTCCCTTAATATTTATTGACATCTGCTCTTTACTGATCACTACTTCACTTCCCACTATACACACACATGCATACCTATACAGAGAGAATGTATTTCACACATATGTATTAGAATGTATACATATTGTTTAATATACATTTTATGTTTTATATATAATGTATATAATATATAGCACTAGGGTGTATGTAAAAATATAGGCACACATAAATATATATACATGTATATATAATTACTCCAGTTGCTTTTTCTGTTTTTGCCCAACCAAATTTCTCTCCAAACTGCTATTTGTCTTAATATTTTGATTTGCTTAGGAACTCAGATTAAATCAAGTTGTACTTCACATAGTTAAATAATTATTTGAGTAATTGTGTCTTTGATGTAGGTCTTCCATAACAGACTGTAAACTCCATGAGAGCAGAAACTGTGAAGTCTCCCCTTTTACTTCTATCAGTGGTACGTACAGGGTCTGGCATATGGTAGGCGCCTAGTATAGATTTTGTGAGAGTAATTAAGTGGACGAAAGAAGGAATTCATTACATGTTGCATTTGAGTGGCTCTTCATCAGAACCTAAGAAAACCCTTGTGACTTGGAGATGGCTGGTTCAGAGAGATAATTGTGTTCACCTACAATTTCAAAAACTTATCAGTTCTCTCAGACAGAGTATAATGTGCCAGTGGAATGTATAAGACACCAATGGAAAGTAAATTTGGAAAACAAGAATAAATGGGCTTTAACAGTTTTTACCCATGGGGAAGTTAGGCCTCAAGTGAATAGTATAAATAATTCAAGGAATTATTTGAAAACAAGCTCTGAAATTAAATTTATACAGACTTTATCATCATCCTGAGAACAATTAAATGAGTGAATTCACAGTTACCCATTCTCGTAATAAACAAAGGATTAATTGGGAGCAATTATTGCTATAGTTACAACAAAATAAAAGTGCACTGAATTATGAAGACCACATTTATTTCTATTAAGTAGTTTCTCCATTAAAGCATCATGGATATTGTCCTTATTATTTTAGGCAGTGGGGACTCACTGACAGCCAAAGTCCTGGACTTTATACAGTCTAAATTCAATCGAATGGAATCATAAATTACATACAAAGAAATAATATAAATAAAATTTTAGGGGGAGCTCCTGTGTGTGAGGTCACAGACTTGAACCTAGAAGGTCTACCTTTCTGTCCACTCAAGAGAAAAAGGAGAGGAAAAGAATCTAATTTTATATTGTGATAAGTGTTACACATAGCATTGTTTTAGGGAGTAACTGTGGTAGAGGTGGAGGCAGATAGGGCATCCCAATACAGTTGTCTGAAGCAATATCTCTGGGGACTTTTCACATGTTCTCAAAGTAAAGGCGTAAACAAGGAATTAGACAAGTTAAGAGCTGGAGAAAATCATCCTGGCAGGTAGTGGTGGTAAGGATGGTCTGTCAGCAGCAACTACAAAGGACCCGAGGTAGAGCAGAGGCTGCTATGAAAATTTTAAGTAAGACAAAGATCACTGTGGTTTCAATAGTGCTGCACAGAGTGTACCACTGGAAAGGAGTTTGGAAACATGGGTGGGAGCCTTAATTGAAGAGGCTGTGCAGAGTGTGGACATAGAAGACTGTGCAACAGTAAGTTTGTATGATCCAATTTACTTATATAAAGGACAACCCCAACTCATCAGGGAAGAATGGAACATATGAGGACCACAGTGGAGGTGGAAGGACAAGGGAGAAGACTTGTAGAAGTCTGCTATGCTAGGCACGCATGACATTTTGGTGAGTAGGAAAAGGAAAATCACAGTAGGGATAGAAAGGCACGGAAGTGAGTTTGCAGAAGAACCAGAGAAATGCTGATGGGTTGATGCAAGAAAATGGCTTGAAGTGTCAACAGTCTCTTATTTCACTTAACCAATGGAGCGATGGTGGCACCACCTAGGAATATGGAAACAGACTAAGAGAAAGAGATTTGGGAGTTGTAGCCAAGAATTTGAAATTGGATGTCCCAAAATATCAAGTTCACTATTTGTTACATTAGGATTTCCTAGTCAGTAAGTGGACTGGAGATAATTTTCTTTTAAAAGGTTTTATTTTGCCCCCTGTAATCTCAGTCACTGGGGAGGCTGAGACAGGAGGATTGTGAGTTCAAAGCCAGCCTCAGCAACAGCAAGGCCCTCAGAAACTCAGTGTGACCCTGTCTCTAAAAAAATACAAAAAAATAGAGATGGGGATGTGGCTCAGTGGTTATTTTTTTTTTCAACACAAGTATATATTGAATAATGATCAAATTAGGATAATTAGCCTATCTTTCACTGCAAGCATCTGACATTTCTGAGTGGTAAGAACATTTGAAACCATTTCTTTGACAAATTTTGAAATATGCAACACATTATTGACTATAGTCACCTTGCTGTGCAGTAGAACATTAGAACATATTTCTCTGAAGTAGCTGTGGACCATTATGCCCTTTTCCTCTTTATCCCTCCCCCCAGCTTCTGGTGTACAAAGGTTCCTGTTTCTCCTCATCCTTGCTAACACTGTCTTTTTCCCTCATGATAACGAATCTACCATGTGACATTATATTTCTTTGTGCTTTAATTTAGGTTTCTCTGACAGCGGAAGACATTGAATTTCTTTTTTTTCATTTATCTTCTCTTTTTGGATATGCTTATTCAATTCCTTTGCCCATCTTTAATAGTTTTGTTGTTCTTGTTCTTGTCCTTCTTAGTTGGTAGTTTGAGTTCTTTGTGCATTTTGGATATTAGCTCATTATCTGAAGTATGGTTTGGAGTTATGTTCTCCCATTCTGTGAGTTGTGTCTGCATTCTGTTGATTGCTCTTGTGCTGTGCTGGAGACTTTTTTTTTTATGTATCCTATTTGTCTGGTTTTATTTTTGTTGCTAGTGAAATGTTTTCCAAAATTTCCTTGCATAGACCTATGTCATGGAGTTTTCACCTTGGGCTTTCTTCTGGAAATTTTATAGTTTCAGATATTAAATTTCAGTTTTCAATATGCTTGAGCTGATTTTTATATGAAACTAGATGCAAGTGTCTAATTTTATTCTTTGTGGTTACCCAGTTTCCTCAACACTTGCAGAGACTGATCTTTCTCCACTGTATCCATTGTGTATTCTTAGCATCTTTGCAAAAATCAGACTATTATAAATTCTGAATTTGTGTCTGGGCTTTTTATTCTGTTCTGCTGGTATATGCATCTAATTTTATACCACTACCCTAATGTTTTGGTTACTACCTTTGTAGATTTTGTTTGTTTGTTTGTTTTTTCCTTTTGGTCCTGGGGATTGAACTCCTGGCTACCTGCATGCTAGGCAAGCAGTCTACCACTGAGATGTATCCCTAGCTCGTTTGTAGTATGTTTTGAAGTCAGGTAGGACGATGCCTCTAGCTTTGTTCTTTTTGCTCAAGATTGCCTTGACTATTTGGATCTTTTGTGATTCCATACCAATATCAGGATTGCTTTTTTATTATTTTTTTGTGAAAAGTTTTGGTTATTTGATAGTGATTGCATTGAATCTGTATATTTCTTTGAATAGAATGACTCTTTCAATGATATTAATTCTTCCAATCTATGAATACAGGCTAAGATTTATTTTTGTCTTGATTAAATTTATTTCTAAGTGGTTTTTCTTTTTGATAACTATTATAAGTGGGATCATTTTCTTAATTTCTTCTTCATTTAATTTATTATTAGTGAATAGGAATGCAAGTGATTTGTGTATGTGACTTTTGTATTCTGCTACTTAACGGCATTCATTAACTAGTGCTGTTTTTTAAAGTACTCTTAGACATATGAGATCACATCATCTGCAGATAAGGACAATTTAATTCTTCTTTTCCATTTGGATGCCTTGGATTTCTTTCTCTTGCCTAAATACTCTGGCTAGGACTTCCAGTACCTTGTTAGGTAGAAATGGCAATGGAATGGGAATTACCCCAGGGATACAAAGAGACTTCAACATATGCAAATAAATAAACAGGACATAGAATATTAACAGAATGAAGGACAAAATCCATATAACAATTTCAATAGATACAGGAAAATCATGTGACAAAATGCAATATTACTACATGATAAAAACTCACAATAAATAGGAATAGAAGGAATGCATTTCAATAGACAATATACAATAAACCTTCAGTTAATATTAAACCAAATGAGGAGAGAAATCTTATTTAAAGCCAATGATCTGAATGAGACCATCTAAGGGAAAAAAGAGGACTATGCCAGACTTTGACCGTGAAACACACTAACATATGGAAATTTTGTAGATTCTTGCTACACAAAGTGTGTCTGTTGACAGCAGCATCTGCATCATCTGAGATCTTGCAGAATTGCCAGAAAGTGATTTCTAATCTGAAATTTTGCTAGATGTCCTACTATACAGCATTGCACTATAATAAACAGTGAGAGTTAAAATAGTATAGCCATTGGAGTAACAGCAAGGAAATCGTGACATCAGAAATTGCAAGTGCCTCAGTCATGAAGGAGTAGGCACATTTATAGATTGCCCCTGATAAGGCATGTAAGGTAAGGGCAGAGATGGTTCTTCATGTTTCATCCCACTTACTGTTGATCAGTCCTAGGGCTGGAGCTGGAGTTCAGTGGTAGAGCAGTTGCTTAGCATGTGTGAGGCACTGGGTTTGATCATCTGCACCACATAAAAATAAATAAATAAAACAAAGGTATTGTGTCTATCTACAATTTACAAAAAAAAAAAAAAGAAAAAGAAAAAAGAATCAGTCCTACATGCATGTCTATTATCCCAGCGACTTGGGAGGCTGAGTCAGAGAAACTCAAATTTGAGGCTAGCCTCAGCAATTTAGCAAGACCCTATACAACTTAGTGAGGGACTGTCTCAAAATTTAAAAAAAAATTACAAAAGGGGTTGGGGATGTGATTCAGTGGTTAAGAATCCTTTGGTTCAATCCCTGGTACAAAAAAATAAATAAATAATCAGCCCTACAACTGTGTATAGGCATACATATTATCAATAATCCTATAAGATCAAAAAGATGCTTTATTTGTACCAATAAGGTTTTTTTTCCTCACATCCTATTAACCTATTATTTTTCCCCCTCTCTCACAAAAAAATTATGAAGGCAACTTTAAAATTATCTTTACATTTTCATTTCCTGGGTTCTCTTCAAATAATTTCAATCTGAATTTTCTCCTAATTTTTCCAGTTTTGGAAGACAGAATTACTTTACAGTTAGACTGGACAGTTTAATGTTTTACTTTGAGAATTCCTAGAATTTCTGGTATGAAAAATATTTTTAGTTTGAAATATTTTACTTAAATAAGTATTTCTGAGTATAAAAATTGTATATTTATTATATATACACACATATATATGTCTCTCATTTCCACATACTGATTATATCTGAGATTGATTGGAGGAACATATGTACACAGAAGTAGCATTAGAATGAGTTGGAATAGTCACCTCCATGCTAAGGTGGATAAAATTAATACTGTACCAAAGGATCTGTAAAGATAAATAAAAAGAAGAAATTGAATACATTGACAGCTTTACCTATCTGGGTCATGCATTGATGGGGAATTTAACAGAAGAAGAAAGCTAGAGTTTATAAAAAAGAGTCTTCATTAGGTGATGAGCTATCATAAATAAGAAAAAGGGGAAAAAAGAAAAGAGGAACTTAGTTCTATTCTGTCTCCAGCTATACAAGTGCAGTTTGTTTAAAAAATGTGGGTGCATGCTGGCTGAGCACTCTAACAAATGGATGCAATCTTTAAGTAACTCTAGGTGCAATGGAATAGAAAAGAGGCTCTGCTTTTCTAAAATATTACACATGGAATGTGTTATAATAATGATGCAGCAGATAAAGACATAGGGTCAGTAATGAATAATTCAATTAAGTTTAATTCATATTCGCAAGTGACAAGAAGATACTATTCTAGATGTCAAGATTTGTAAGTTTATGCCATCAACTTAAATGGCCAATAAAAGTGTCTTTTCGAAAACCTTACTAGAAATAGTAGTGAATGAAATTTCCAAAGGAAAGGTGTGTCAGGGAGTGAGGTAATAAGGGTAAAGGATGATACTGAGTTGTGGGAGTAAGAAGCAATTTCATGAAGAAGAAATCTGTATTTTCAGTGCATTCACATTCCCAGTCTTGTGGCTAGCCATGTGGACACACACAACATGTATGTCGAGTGCCTAACTGAGAGAATTAGAAGTGAGGGAAATTTGCACTGAATCTGTACAATTTCTAGTTGTACCAGAAACACAGATGAAATTTGTTTCACAGCAAGGTATTTGGATAAGAAAGCTCAGACATGGGCAAGAAGAGATTAAGTCTTAATTCATATTTGTCCATCCAGTTTGCCCCTACTCTTTTCCATTCTGCCTCCAAGCCAGGAGTCTCATCTGTGTGGATCATAGCAATAAGCTTTCTGGTTTCTAATAGGGTTTAGTAACTGGGAAGACTTTTATTCTCCTGAGTTACTCTTTGCAGGGTCTCAATGGGTTAGCAATATCCCACACAAAAAATTCACAGTTCTTCCAATAACAGTCTCCACTCATTTTCTTCTGATAGCGATTTCCTATTTTGTATCTTTGGTCCTACTTAGAGTAACAACAATTCTGCTTTTACCAGCACTGAGTTAACTCATAATGCCTGTGGTGTTCTGAAATCTAATATCTTAACCTCTCTTCAAGTTAGCCTAATATAACTATGACAGCTGGTTCCTCCTGGAGGATGCTGTCTGGTTAAAAGGACATCAACAGAATTAGAGTGGGTCATTATAGGGGTGGTTTTAGGTGGAAGGCACATCCAACTTATGCTTAGAGGACAGTATTCAGATATTAAGTTTGAGATCAGTTAGCCTGGCAGAAGAACAAATGAGAACAGAAATCAGAGATCACAGAAAATAGGCAGAAGTTTCTGTGAACTTTTCAGAAAATAAGAATGAAAAGACCAAGACAAAACAGTCACTAAAACAGGTACCAGAGAGGAGAGCCCTGACACTCAAGACCATTACTATGTTCTCCATTTATTCTGCTAATTGCAGATATATGGACAGATTTTGTGTAAGTGCAAGTGCTTGAGTTTCTCGTTGGAAGCACATAGCTAACACAAAGAAGGTATTAAATATGTGTCAACCATGTTCTTTTCTTGGAAAGTTAGAACAATGAAATTATGTAGTGATCTTTCTCAAATAGCTTGCAATTCTCCAAACAAGTCTGAACTTCCAGTTTTTAGTGATCCCAGGATAAGATAGCCAAAATAGTGAGTGATGTTTAAAATAATTGTTCAGGTTGTGTACTAGGCTACATGATAAACCCCCAAATGTCCACATCCCAATCTCTCAGATCTGTGAATATGTCACTTACTTGGAAAAGGAATCTGATAAATGTGATTAAAACTAGGACCTTGAGATTGGGAGATTATCCCTGATCATGTGGTGAGGGCAATCTACTAATGTGAGTCTTTAAGAACAAGGAATTTTCCTGGCTGTGGTCTGAGAAAAATTTGTAATAAAAGAAGTGGTCAGAGAGAGGGAATTTCTGACTTTGATAATGGAGGAAGGAGGCCATTCACTGAGCAGTAAAAGGCCAGGAAAAACATTCTGCCCTCGAGCCAACAGAAAAAAATATGCAGCCCTCCTCAGTCTTTGATTTTAGCCTTGCATAGCCCGTGTTGTATTTGGTATGCATACACAAACAAGACAATATATAAATATTTATTTTATATCTTATTTTATTTTAAGATAAGTCTGTGGAAATTTGTTACAGCATTACATAGAAACTAATGCCAAATGGAGTATTGAACCTTACAAATTCCCATGGAACTTGGGATACAGAAATAAAATATAAGAGAAAACCTAGCTGTCTTGGAACAAACTTGTTAAGGGCAAATGCCTATCAAGAAAGACCCTATAGTGGTGTATATGTGTGTGGGGGGGAAGTTATTAAAAAAGCAAGTCAATAGATTAATCTTAAGTTTTGCCAATTAGCTACTTTAAAGGTCAGCAATTTATGCACAGAAACTTCCGTATTATTCACAAATTGAAGAACATGCACTTTGTTGGCATATGTGGGACATGACATTGATGGAGATGGAGAGAAATGTAATGACAGTTTATAACTGAGCAAGGCTCACTGCAGCCACATCTGGTCACCTGAACAACACCCCTCCTGCTCATTTCTGGGTCCTCCTAACTGCTGCACAATATACCTGTTTACACTTTTCAATTGTCAAGGACTGACAAAGCCTATACAGTATACTGTGAAACATACATCAGCATTGGCAGTGGTTATAGAGAAAAGAGGTTTAAGCCAAAACTTTTTAATACTGATTTCTTAGAAACAGGAACTTAACTCTGCCCTCTACTTTAGTGAAGAATTAATTTTTTTAAAAGAACTGTTCTTCCCGTTTCAAGAAGAATAGCTTGACAAATCTTGATATCCTTGTGGAGTGTTTTTTAGATAATGATCCATAGGTTCTTTTTAGCCAATCCATTTCAAGAGTGAATACAGAATCAGAAAATAAGAGTCCTTCCTTGTTTAGCACTAAAGAACGAGGTCTTTACACTAGAAGGGAGGATAATATGTGTTAATAAACTAAATCTGCATATATAATCCATTTCAACATATGAAACCAAATTTCAAAAGCAGTTATACTGTAAGAAAACAACATTGAAATACTTTCTAAAAGCATTCAATATCTTTAAAAAATAGATGTTTTACATTTACGTGAGTATGCGTTAAAAAACAGAAGTCAGCAGGATAATTCAATGAATGTAGATTTTTCCCACATTGTCATGTTTCAATACAATTCACAGCTGTATAAATAATGCCATTCATAAACAGAACTCAGGCAAATTCAATTCTGTTTCTATTAATGCAGAATGTGCTAAAATTTTCCACTTTTGTTTGCCTAAAGAACATGTATGTCTTGGCACACAAAAGCTCTCTTGTGTTCATATAATTCTAAAAGAAAAAAAAATAGTTAACCACTTCCTTCAAATCCTAAGGGCACTAAGCAATCATCTTTCCAAAGAGGTCTATATTTTCAGACATGACGTGTGTTACTGATTGTGGAACAAAATCCACTGTATAATTTCTGTGGTTGTCTAAAACTGACAAAGCAGCTGGGAGAAAAAATTACTGGTAGCTGTTTCCCCAGATTTTCTTTCATCTAGCTCTGAGGAATTATTTTTCAGAGCATTCACAACACAATCCAAAAAGGGAGTCTTTTTTGAATGAAACACGTTCTGTCTTAAGCAAGTTCTAAAGTGGTCTGAATGTGAAGCTTTATAATCTGATGATACTGACTCCATGGAGGCCTGACAGTAAGTCATGTAATACATCGATGATTTTATGGGTTTCTCGGTTAGTAATTCCAGATGGTGTGTCTATGCTCCGGCTGTGCACTCTGCGTAAATCATCTCGCTCACCATCAACAGATATCCAGAAGCACTTTAATTGGGAACATTTATTTTTACCAGTTATTTATAACTTTTAATAGAATCTCATTTAAGAGCATGGAGTCCCCTGTTTTCCATGAGCTTTTTGGAGAGCAGGTTTTGGCTGGGAATGTGTTGCCAGGATCAGCATTTTTTTTCTGAAAGTTCTGTGTGCTTCATGTATTTATGGTTCAGTCTTCAGGAGTTGCTGGTAGAGCATCTTCTGCACCTCTCACCATCACCTAGTGCCAATTCCATTTTGGACTAAAAACTAGTTCAAAGGAAAAGCATGTTTGCCACAGTTGAAAAATGATTGCTGTTAATGCCAGGGTCTTAGTATCAGCTCTTCAAACCACATCATTAATCTTAATTAGAAAACCAAAGAAAAGGTTTTTACCATTTGCAATTAATATAGGACCTAATTTGGCTTCAGATTCCAAACTGAACTCACTGTCTGCTTGTGTTGGAAAATGTGTTTTATACCTGCCAGTATCAATATTGTTTTAGTAACCAAGGAAAGAGCAGTGCATTGACTGACATCAGAATAATCTGTGTCGACCATAAGCATTAATCTTATTTAGAAAGTCAAGCTGAACTTTGTCAAAGAAGAAAGGTCTAAGAAAAGTAGTTTACTTCAAGGCTATACATAGTATCCAAAACACAGAGTTTAGAATTTCTTAGAATTCCTCCCTCTGAGGAGGCACCATTTTGGCTGTTTGGAATAAAGGCCTTATCCTTCACTCTTGCCTATATTATTCTATATTCATTGGAAAAAAATTCACAGGAAAATGGAGAAAACTACTTGCGATACCCTGTGTTGAAATGATGGGATATTCTATATAAAATAGTAATTTAGATAGAATATCTCCAAATTCTTAGAGATGAATTCCAACTTGCTACATGTTTGCAGTTACCTTAAATCTTAAATCTTAATTGAATTTATCTGATTTAGCAAACACAGAAATAGCTCTAAGGTAATATTTGCCTAGACTATTTATTTATGTTAAAGTCCCTACTTATCTCACAATCAAAGTGAATCTCTGAAACACTTATGGACTAGTATTTTACAAAGTTCTGTGAATAGAGTCTCTGAGTTTCAGGGCTTCTCAGGGGTATAGTGGTTGGTAGAAAACCAAGTATTGGTGCTAGAATCTAATGAAAATTCTCTGATATTAAGAATATTTTCTTTTCAAAAATTTTACTATAATTTTACTGCTATACTAAAGTGATACTTATATCCATATAAGTGTAAATAAACATGTATATATATATATTGGTTTATATATGTATAAATGTCAGTTTTTTAAAGCACACACACAGGTACAAATACGTACAACCTTGCATATCCATGGGAAAAAAAGGGTAAGAAATGTTATATAGTAGCATTAAAATTAAGACCAAAATTTTTATTATTGAAATTTTAGTAAGTCAATTATTAACCTGCATGCTTTCAGTGACTTTTTAATACCCTGAAATGAACAAAATGAATAATCAATATCTGATTTCTTGATCTAGTTTTATTTATGGTATGGGAGTATGACTGCTAAACATTTACCAAAAAAGCTTATTGAATCCTGATGCTGGTCTCATCTTGCCTCTATTTAACCGAATTCTTGATCATAACAAGTGAAGAATGCACAGCATTAAGTGGCTGTAGTTGGATGTTGCACCCATGGAAATTAATATGCTAACTTATTTATTTTTGCCCATACTTTAAGATAATACAATAACATAAAACATTAACATGGTCAACAACATTAATTGACAGAAGAATAGATTTAAATAGAAATTCAAACATGACAACTGTCTCTTACTGATTTGAATATATACAGCAAGTATAAATCCTTTCCTTGAACTACACCCTTCTCATCATTCCCACTGGACCCAGAAACTTTCTCTAGCCAGAGGTGAATTTTCCCTACTTCTAAAGACTCATAATATCAGCATTGCAGGAGACTGGCAACTGTAGAGAATTTTGCTCTCTCAAAGAGTATTCACCCTTATTTTGTCAATTTCATCACAGGAATTGTGTTTTTCTCAGAGTCTTCCATAACATGGTTTTATGTTTGTGTACAAGTGACTTTTCAGTGTTGGATGTTCAGCCATCAGAATTCTATTAAAATAATGCTATTCTGGCTCTAAAAGATCTTGGATGAATTAGCATGGGAATCATTGATATAGACAATATTCATTATTCTTATTTAGAAAGACATAGTTGCTGATGGCCATGAAAAGGTTTTATTTTGTTTCTGATTTCTCAGTTGGCACCTAAATCAAAAACCCATTTCCAATAACTGCCAGCACATAGCTCACATATTCCTATGCTTCATTTTCTTCAGCTATCCTATAAAATGTAAGTGTGATAAAGCTGCAGAATAATCTTCTCCTGCAAAGGGCATCAGTAGACACCTAGTTTGTATTTTCTTATCACTTTGTGTTTCTCACTAGATACAACATTGTCTTTATCTTCTAATCTCTAGTTATAAACTCCTTCATTAAAACCTGAGGGGAACTGTGCTAGTAAACATGATAAATTAGGAACTGTCCTTGAAATCTGTAGTCTAGTGAATTAACTCTAGTAGCAGACAAATACTTTGTAATAAATTTGAAAATACTTTAACTGTGGAACTTATTACCATCTGCTTTTGGCGTTTTTTAGGTTTGCTATCTATGAGATTTTAAAATAAGGGAAAAGAATGTCATGGAAAAAAATTCCTGGCAGTTGCAGTTGTAATCCCTGAATTGTGTGAGGTCCACATGTCAAGACACTAATGCCAAGTTGCCTGTTGTGGCAAGTTATGCGTGTCTCCTATTTATTGAAGTCCCCTTTAGAGTCAATGCTATTTTTCTTTGTCAGAATGGGAATAGATTCAATTGACCAATATAAAATGAAGTTGAAAGAGTAATACATTTTGAAGATATGAACTTGCTATTCCAATATTTATTGAGGAACATATTAGTTAATTGGTTCACAAATTTAATACTCTGCCATTTAAGGTCTTTCAACATATAGGGAGCATGGACCAAGACACAAATGGCAGTTTTTCATTTTGAACAATATTTTGGAACATTCCTTTTGATTTCGGTTTACCAGCTCATTAATTCTGTAAGATCTTGTGTTATGGTTTGTAACTGTTTCAGAATTATAGGTAGAAATCAGGTAATCTATAAAATGCATATTTTGAGTTACATTTTCATTTTACTCTAGAGGTAAATTGTCTAAAACACTATTAAATATATTTTAAAAAATTGATCATACTCTTTTGAAAAAGAATTGTTAAATTAAGGGAAAAGCCTTATAAAATATTGACATTGATCTTCAAGAAAAATATAAGAAACAAAATGAAGAAAAACATAATTGCTTATGTGTAATTTTTCTATAAATATACATGTAGAGATAGTAAATACTTCAAGACATCAAAATTTAAAATTGTCATGTGAGAGCGTCATATTATGTCAAAATAATATATATTTTATATTAAAACAATACTTGTCATTGTTTTTTTTTTTTATTTTTTCCATGCTGGGGATTGAACCCAGGGCCTTGTGCTTGTGAGGCAAACACTCTACCAACTGAGCTAGATCCCCAACCCTTGTCATTTTTTAGAGTTCTCCATCTTTGGAGATAGACCTGTGAAGGATTGTAATATTTTCATTGTATAGTTTTTCCTTATACCACTAGAGGCCACACAACTCCAAAAATGAATGAATGATTACATGGACTACTAATCAGAGGGTAAAAGAAAACAGGTAGCCAAGTGGAGAGATTCCCACTCTCTGCAGAGTAATACTTCTTATTCAAAGATTTTCCTGGAAGAGTTTAGATGGTCTCTATGAAGCCACTAACACTTGTGGACTATTTATATTCTCTATTAGGACATGAAATTAGAAAGAAGGTACTGTATTATAATTTAGAGTACTGTTTGCTTTATTTTATATCAGTTAAAGAGAATTTTAAAATAACTATTAAATATTACATTTGTGATAAATTATGACCATTCTCTGTGTCAAACTTAATCTTATACCACTCACATAATTTTATAATGATTAGGCAAAGATTCTCAGGGAGGAGCTGCCTTTTTACTCTTGAGTACCCCCAGCCCAGAGGATCTGAGGATCAGCATGGGAATACATGCTGCACTGCCAGTAAACAGACCAGTCTTCTGGATCTCTTCTTATATCCTGAGAAAAATCAGATGTAGCATGTTCAGCCTGGTTTCTAAATGTTTTGTCTGCCAGCCAACAGCCTGTCACCTTGAGCAGACTTAACCAATTAGCTCACTTCTCTGGTTCCTGGCTAGACTTGAATCATGTGAAGCTTTAATACCATCTTACTGAAAGTGTAAATCATGACCTTTATGGTGAATAAGTAGTGTCTAGGCTTTGGGAATTTATTTTGTGAAAAATGGGTATCACCTGTGCTAATTTTTATGGAAGACATAATAATCTTAGTAAACATTTCTCCAATTGCTTTCACTTTGGGTAACTTGAGACTGTTTTCCTGACAGGTGAACACAACTCTCTTTCTTTCTAGAGAAAGATTAGTTAAGGGAAATTTCCTAGTTGTGATAGCAAAACTAATATCTAAGGCAAAGTTTTCCAACTTTCTAAATTGCAACCTTTCATATTGACAATTCACAAAATATGTTATTTCAAAATTAATTAATAAAAGTCCTAAAATGTTTTTCTAATATCCAGAACAATGTGAAAATTACTTACAGGAAATAGCAACATGTAAGGCATAGTTCTCCCCAAGAAGCTAACAATATAAACACAAACTTGAAAACATTTCTTTAATAACAATCCAACTAGGACACTATGTTTGCAGAAATACAACTGAAGCAGTTAAAATAAAAGGTTGTAAAGGGCTGTGCAGTTACTGCAAACAAAATAAGAAAGTAGATTGAATCCTGCTTGATTAATTTGAAGAAAAAATTGTTCATTGCTCTCCCATGTTTACTTGATATTAGTATAAGTAACTACAGTCTTTGATGAAGCTCAAAGTTAATATTTTCCTCAACATGAAACCATTTTATGACATAAAGATGTCACAAATACAAAATATAAACAAAGAATATTGATGAGATTCTTAAAAACATTAACATTCATTATCAAAATCAAATGAGTTGAAAATAATGAGGTATATTATTTCTGTTATGCAACTAATTTTGTATAATAGTCCATATATATGTACAAAGACATATTGTACTAAACATTTCAATAATCAAAAATTACAAATGAAAAAGAAATAAATACCAAAACTTGATTTTACATGTCTTTTGTAACACATGAAAATAACTAAATTAAATGCAATCTTTAAATAATTTAACTTCTGTCATTCATATAAAATTACCATACAGAGTAACTCTTACATGAACATTTTATACTTAGAGAGATATTTAATGTTCAAGCATAGGAATACTTAATATTTAAAGCATGTCAAACCACCTAAATCTGGATTCAAGGTAGCTCAAATAAGTTTCTTCTTAAATTGTTATACTGTTTCTAAAATTTGCCTGAAAGTTCAAAGAGCCCCAAATACTCAAATCTCCTTATGGCAAGAAAAAACTGGAGGGAAAGATATTAGAAGTGCTCTATAAAGCAAAAACATTAAGATGGCATGGCAGGAGGCTGGTGCTGTGACTCAGAGGTCTTGCCTAGTACGTGTGAGGCACTGGGTTCCATCCTCAGCACCACATATAAATAAATAAATAAATAAATAAATAAATAAAGACATTCTGTCCATCTACAACTAAAAGAAGTATTTAAAAAAAAAGAGGGCATGGCAATGATTTAGGGATAGACAATTATGAACAATAACGAGTAGACAAACATGAACTAGACCTCTACTTGTGAGGGATATGACTTTAGGGTAGAGATGGCATGGCAGGTTATTGAGCAAAGGAGTCTGATTGTTGAGTTTTACAGATGGGGTGTGTGCCTGAAGTCACTTAGGAGCATAAATTGAAACAATCAGTAATGGTAAAAATTTGGCATTGTTTTGTACAAATGACCTTCAGCCTCCCCTATGGTCCAATGATTTGACTTCTAAGTACTTGTAGAAGAGAAATTCTTTCAAAAGTGCCCAGCCGGGGAGCTGGGTTTGTGGCTTAGTGGTAGAGCACTTGCCTGGTATGTGTGAGGCCCTGGGTTCAATTCTCAGCACCACATATAAATAAATAAATAAAATAAAAGATCCATTGACTACTAAAAATATTTTTTAAAAGTGCATCAGGAATTATGCAAAATTAATGTTTAGTAAAGCATTTTTTGGAATAACAAAAATCCCTGAAACAACAGAAACCTCATAAAGAATATAAATAAATAAATTATATTTTAATCACACAATAAAATATTACATATCAGAAATAATAAAAGTATCATAGCTATGTGTAATAACATGAGTAAAAATCCTATGATTGCAATGAATGGAAGATCACAAACAGCAGGATGATGAACTTTATACAAAGCTTAAAAATAGACTATGTAAAAATGTTAATTAGTTACGTATAAATAAGCTGATAAATGTTTACATATATGGGGGAGACAAGGGAACTACTTAGAGAAGGAGCATAAAGGAGAATGCACCATGTTAGTTACTGATGGTCATTTAATTCTTAAGTCATATGCTGAGTTCTCACATGTTCATTATATTATTTAAAAGTAAACAAAGTAAGATAAAGGAAGGGTACTCATGAACAAATAATATATTACAAACTAAGGGAGTTTTAATTAATTCAATCATATACACCTTGGGTTCTTAAAAAGTAATGTATGTTTCAAGGTGAAAATTGAAACATTAATGCAACCTGTTTGATAAATATTACATTGTTTGATGTCAACATCACATTTCAACTGTTGGAATGTAAGAAATAATTCACATTATTAATTAGAACAAAAAATCCAGAAATGGAAAGCTATAAGTTTTATTGTGATCTTTAATATAGCATTCAAAAACATTTCAAGGAAAGAAATATAAAAACAGAAACCAATAAATTAGGAAATAGAAACATAGAATTAATTGAAGCTCTGTATCTCTGAATATACAAACAAATGCACACAAACGCACACTCACACACACCAAAAAGAACATGCAAATATATAATGTTTTACAATAGAGTAGATATGGGAAGAATTTATTTATACACAGATAAGTATAAATTTATCTTCTATTTGAGTCATTTTGTGATGCTATTGAAATAAACACATATATAGAAAGGTTATCCACTTTTTTTCTAAAGGGTTTAACTGAAAAATTTTCTAAGCATTTCAAGTATCAGAAAATCACCATAGTATGTAAACAATTGCAGAACATGCCACAAAATAAATTTCCTACATTCAAGATGGTAAAATCCAGGGGCTGGGTTTGTGGCTCAGTGGTAGAGTGCTTGCTTCGCATGTGTGAGGCACTGGGTTTGATCCTCAGCACCTCATAAAAATAAATAAATAAGATAAAGGTATGGTGTCCATCTGCAACTAAAATTTTTTTAACGATAGTAAAATCCATAAGTATGAAAAACTGAATAACAGTAGGAGATCTATAGTCCAAAATATTGTGTTGGAGGAAAGGTTCTCTGTTACAGAAGTTCAAGTGGGATATTCTTCTTATTTCATACACTAAAATAAATTTCAGACAAAATCTTAAAGTTATAAAATGAAATTATAAAGATAAGACTGAACATAAGTGAATATTGAGCTGATTTATAGAGAGAAAATGAAAAATTTAGAACTAAAGCACAAATACAATACAGTACCAAATTTTTTAAAAGGGACTTAAAGAAACCTACTAAAATTTAAATGAAAAAAATAGAACTACAATGAAGAATAGGATAGTTTGTAGTTGTTGAGATTTTTGCTTGCATTCCCCAGCCCCCATTTTATTTAATTTGTAGAGATTTTTAAGATTTGTACTCTTGCTTTGTAACCTAGGAAACACCCTTTAAAATGATAAATTTCTAGGGAAAAAAAAAAAGAGATAACCATAAATAGTAAAATCACATTTTCTGAAACAAGTGAAAGTTTTAAAAAATAACTTTAAAGGAATGAATAATTTTCTTTCATTAAGACCTTTATGATTATTTTATTACTTTATAATTTTCTGTTTTTCAAGTTCTTAAGACTATTATTTTGAATATCCATGAAAAAACAACTTATGTGTTATTTTTGAAATACACAAAAATTCTAAATCTTATAAAAACTAAATTTAAAAATAAAATTATATTTTACAGGATTTACTTATATTTTTAAGTTAACATGAAAAATATTGTTAGAAACTTTTTTTTAAGCTTATTAAGTACATAATGTAAAGGAAATATAAACACAATATTACAGTAAATTTCAAAGACCAGATGGAGTTTAACTTTATGTAAGTTTTTTAAAATCATTTTTTTAACTATATACCTAGCTCTCATTCCAAAGGAAACCAGTTCTGTTTAATACTCCTCATTTCCTGAGTCTGGAAGGTATCAATGTGAGTCCTCATCCTACAGCCCCAGGAGCTTTAGCAACTGTGATTATCAAAGTTCTGCTTTCTTCAGACCAGGCCCTGTCAACATTTTGTTTTTGAAGTTTCAACAATGCAAACAGACATAAACCTGTTATGACCATTACATCCAAAATAAAAATTGTATAACCCCAAATAAAACCAAATAACTTTGAGCTCTAAAACACAAGTGACATTATCCATATATTTTTCCCTTCACTTAAAACTGAAAGAAAACACTTTGGGAATCTCTCTGGAAATTCAGAGGGTTAAAATTTCATTATTCCAAATGGTTTAACATTAAAATGATGCTAACAGTAAGATTTAGAGTCTTGACTGCTGAAAACCTCATTGTTATATCACAAAAGATTGGATTACAAACTAACCACAGTGGGAAACAGGGCACTTTGGCACAAATTGTTCCATTGTGAGATATGTTTTTCACAGCACAGGTCTCTTCACATTAGAAAGATGAGATATATATTTCTCCACTTAATTATAATCATTTGTCCACTAGAAAAGGTGATCCACAAAGCCCTACTGGAGAAAGCTCAGTCACAATTTAAGACACAAATGAACCAGTGCAGTCACCAAAACAAGGAGGAACTGAACCCACTGTGGGCAAATCACTTCAGTTCATTACAACGTGAAATTTAGGATGGGACTACATCATTCTTGATTGCTTTTCTGCAACCTCATAATCTCTTTAATGGAGGCAATTTGTTAATAAAGAGTAGTGATGAAACAGAAGTATCTGTTTATAGCACTCCCTTTTATTTCATGCACATATGCCTGCTTTCATTGTTCACAGAGAAAGTATGCAATTTGGTCTGGAGTGTATCAGTAAAAACTGATACATATGAGAAAATCCTTTATAGAAGGGAAGGACAGGACAGCATCACTGGAATGTATTTTCTTTATCTCAAGTCATTATTGCCCTTTTGGAGTGCTTTTCGAACTGTAAAGCAATGATACTGGAGTAAGCTAAAAGCTATAATAAAACCATATTTTATCTTTACCTTTTAAACAATATCTGTTTGATCTAAATGGTCTCTCTGTTTCATCAATTACTTCTTAAGGTTTTCTCTTCTCTTGAATTGAAAGCATACATTCTAGACTGAACCAACAGTAAAATTCTAGAAATAAACCTCCCTTTCAAATATAAATGTTTAATTTACTTCCTGTGTATCTATGAATATTTACCTTTTTCTTTGGTTTGATCATATTTATTGGTAAGGTATTCTGTGGGGAGCTAGCCATGTTTAGCAGAATCAGTCTTGGCTGAGCTGTGGGATACAGAGGTCTGACTCCCAGGAACTGGCAGTC
The DNA here is from genome assembly GCA_020662805.1 of Glaucomys volans. NCBI lineage: Eukaryota > Metazoa > Chordata > Mammalia > Rodentia > Sciuridae > Glaucomys > Glaucomys volans. Next base: position 360,190 of record JAJEJO010001479.1, on the reverse strand, counting down.
ATGGGAGACCGTTCCAGGTAGCCAAGGAGTATGTGGCCCTGTACAGAGTGGCTCACCCCTGAGGATATGTTCATTCTCTAAGCAAATGACTTCCCTAACTCCACCCCATCCTGTTCCTAACAGAAGAACTGTTTCTCCTGGTCTTGGCCCCTTTACCTATGGAACTATAAATAAAGGTGAAGGTGGGGTTCTCCATCTTGTTGGAAGCTAGATCTAGTATGGCCCGATCCATCACATCCCTCCCATTTGAAAAGAATATTGGTTCTTGGGTTTATTGACTAGATAAGTTTATTAGTAATTAATTGATGACCAGCACTGTTGTCCTCTGCAGAAACTCTTCCCTTCATCCACCTGGGATGTGGAAATCCCCCCACAATATTTCAGCTGTTTCTATAATTTGCCTAAAATATTGAGGGTCCTTAAACAAAACAGGAAAAAAAATCATGCCCCTACTCAAACTAAAATGAAAAAAAAAATTGCACAATAAAATGAATTTTTGATAATCTGCGAATAAAATAATCAGTTATTTCAGTTTTGAACAAGCTGATTTCTTACTCTAATCAGGTTAATAAATGAACTGTAGCTAGAATCTTCAAAAAGTATTTAACACAGTAATTGTACATAGTAGTAGGTTTCAGTGTGACATTTTCATGTATGCATATAGTTGTGTTGATCAAATTCAGCTGCACTTTTCCCACCCCCTCCCCCACACCCTTCCCAATCTCTAGTAATCACCATTCTACTTTCAGGTGAACTTTTTTTTTTTTTTTTTTTTTAAAAAACAGCTTTTATACGTGAGAGAGAACATGCAGTATTTCTGCTTCTGTTTCTGGCTTATTTCACTTAACATAATGTCCTCCAGTACCTTTCTTTCTGCTGGATATGACAAGATTTCGTTTTCATTTATGGCTGGTTATATAATGCTCCATTCTGTAGATATATCATATGTTCTTTATCCATTCACCTGTTGACCGGCATTTAGGTTGATTCCATATCTTGGGAATTAGAATCCTGTTTTTGAAAGACATTTACTGTTTAAAATAGATTTTTCATTTTGTAAATTTTCTCTAAATGTATAACACATAATACTGTATGAAAAGAAACGAATATCTAAAATAAATGCAATTACTCAAGTATTTTTCTTTTTCTTTCTTCTTTTTTTTTTTTTTTAAGAGTGGAAAATAAAGTTTTATTAAAGAAAAGTAAAAGCAGACTTCTCCCAGGTGGAAGAAGGGGACCCAAAGGTGGAATCTGTGTGGCGAGTAAATCCTGTCCTTTTTATAAGTTTTACTCTCTTGATCCCTTCCCCTCTCATTCTTCCTCTCTGTCTAGGCCCACTTTTGCAGGTGAGTGGCAAAAGCGAAAAAGCAGATGGGCAGGGGAAGGGCTGAAACGATAGCAGGTAATGTCCCAGCAGGTGTTAATTAGTAACTCTTTGCCTATAGTTCTTGATAAGGGCAGGTAAATCTGGTTATCAATGGGTTCCAGAGATCTTTGATATTCCATTCCCCAGGGCAGCCTCCAACTTCCAGATGTAGGTGTTTTTCATGTCCTTCATTTTCTCAATTTGACTTGATTTCTTTCATTTCTACACTGACTACCTAACCAGTTCTGGCTACATTTCCCCCTTTTGTTTAAGGAACTCAACTGCTTGCTGGAAGGAAAGAGGGCGATGACCGCTCTGGCTGCTTCAGAGCTGGAAGGGGGCAGAGTTGGGGGCAAGCAGTTTGGAGCTCCTTTTTCTTTTTAGAAATCGGGTCAATCGAGGGGTCCATGGTAAAAGTCTGGTTGAGAAGAAATAGGCTGGAGGGCCATCTGAGAATTGGGTGGTCTATAAAAGAAACAAGAAGTCATGAGTACCCGGATAAGATTAATGCAACAGTGAATTCCACAGCATAGGAACACACCAGTGAGTGTTATGGTGACAATAGAGGCTAATAATGTTTTCCACCAGGAGGTACCAGAGAACCAGGAACTAAGAATTTGTCCCCATGATAAGTATGGAGAGGACATGGCCTTTATTTGAGATTGCAAATCTTTAAGGATGTCAGTCACATTGCCAGAGTTGTCAGGGATGTAAACACAACATTCAGTTTTGATAATGGCACAAGTGGCAGTTTGTAAAGAGGGTTTTCCGCTAATGTTTCTGGGAGAAGAGTGGCTGAGTTTAAATTAGAGCAAGTCTTTATTTGAGTTATGGGTCCTTCCAGAAGTAAAGCCTGAAATTTTAGAAGGCGACTATCTGAAAGCCATAGTCCTCCTTTTGTGTTTAAAATTCCTGAGAGATCGTGGGAAGTGTAGACAATAAGGTCTCTTCCCAGGGTGATTTTAATTGCCTTAGGGATTAGTAGGGCTAAGGCTGCAATTACTCCCAGACAGTGGGGCCATCCCTGAGATACCATGTCAAGTTCTTTGCTGAGATAAGCTACTGGCTGTTGAGCAGGTCCCTTCTTTTGCGTAATAACCCCTAAGGCTATTCCTCCTCTTTCAGTGACAAACAGGTTGAATTTTTCTTTAGTAGGTAAACTAAGAGCAGGGGCTTGAAGCAAGGCTTCTTTTAATGTCTTAAAGGCTTTAATAAGTTTTGGTTCCCATATTAGGGTGGTTGCTCCTTGGTGTAAAGTTTCTTTAAGGAGACTATAAAGAGGCTTAGCTAATTCCCCATACCCAGGAATCCAAAGCCTACAGTATCCAATTATTCCTAGGAAGCATCTGAGTTGCCTCACTGATTGGGGTAAAGGATATTGTCCTATGGGATTTATTCTTTCCTGTCCTAGTTTTCAGGTTCCTTGAGATAGCTGTAATCCTAAATATTGAACCTGTTGTTGACATCATTGAGCTTTCTTTTTTGAGACTTTATAACCCTGATTGGCTAAGAAGTTTAAGAGCTCCGTAGTAGTTTCCTGACATTCCTCCTGGGTGGAGGCACATAACAGGATGTCATCCATATATTGGAGAACAACTGTAGATGTTTTATCTCTAAATTTTGTTAAATCCTTAGCCAGAGTTTGTCCGAATAGGTGAGGGCTACCTCTAAATCCTTGAGGTAAAACAGTCCAAGTTAATTGGGATCCACTATCTGGTTCCTCAAAGGCAAACAGGTATTGAGATTGCGGGTCTAAAGGTATGCAAAAGAAGGCATCCTTTAAGTCTAGCACAATAAACCAGGCAGCAGTTGCTGGAATCTCAGATAACAAAGTATATGGATTAGGAACTACTGGGTGGAGGGGAACAACTGCTTCATTAATTATTCTGAGGTCTTGGACTAAATGCCATTCCCCATTTGGTTTTGGAATTCCCAAAATTGGCGTATTGCATGGGCTGTTGCAGGGCACTAAAAGTTCTTGCTGCTTCAGGTTTTGGATGATCTTTAATAAGCCCTTTTTTGCTTCTGGGCGTAGTGGATATTGTCTCTGATGTGGAAAGACAGAGGGATCCTTTAACACTATTTTAATTGGGATTGGGTTTTTTGCTCCTCCGATTTTGCCTTCAGTGGCCCATACTTCAGGGTTTACTTCACATTCTAATAGAGATAAACATAATGGTCCTAGTGGTCCCAAATTCATCGTAATGGAAGCCTGAAGTTTTGAAAGTAAGTCCCTTCCCAATAAAGGGGTAGGGCATTCTGGAACTATCAGGAATGCATGAGAAAACATCATCCCATCCCACTCACAACTCAGTGGGGGAGTGAACTTTCTGGTAAGAGGCCGTCCAGACACACCTTGCACCGTTATAGTATTAGAGGAAAGAGGTCCAGGATCAGATGTGAGCACAGAAAAACTGGCGCCAGTATCTAGGAGGAAGTTGACCTTTTGGCTCCCTATGGAGAAGTATACCCAGGGCTCACATGTACTGATAGGAGTTACAGGAGCCATTAGAATTGGCCCCGGGCCCGTCAGGCCTGTGTGGAAGAGTCTGGCCTCAGGGACCTATGCCCCTGAGGATAGTCATTTTTCCAATGATTGCCTTGACAGGACAGGGCTCCAGAGGTGGCCATTTGGCTCATGGGCATTCCTGTTTGAAATGTCCTCCTTCTCTGCAATGGAAACAAATCCCTCTTGTGGCCTGAGGTACATTCCATTTTCCTCCTGTTTCACCCAGGAAGCTACCTCCTCTTAGGGCCAAGACCAGCGTTTCAGTTTTCTTTTGTCTCTACGCTCTCTTTCCTTCTTTTCCTCTTGATCTCGATTATAAAAAATGGAAGTTGCAAGTTGGAGGATATCATCTAAGGATTGATCAGGGCCATATGCCAATTTTTGTAATTTCCTCTGAATATCTGGGGCCAACTGAATAATAAATTTGTCTTTTAAAAGTAGTTGGCCCTCTGTGGATTCAGGATCCACGGTGGTGTGTTTTCTCATTGCCTCCCTGAGTTTCTTCATGAAAATAACTGGACTTTCCTGGGAACCTTGTATAATTTCAGAGATCTTAGAATAATTAATAGGCTTTTGCTTGATTCTTTTAAGACCCTCCAGAACTAACATTTGGAAGTGTCTAATTTTCCAAGCATCTTGTTCATCATGTGGATCCCAGTCAGATCACTTCTGGGAATTGCTTGTGCTCCTGATGGATAATTAGGTTTAGATCTAGTTTGAGCTCCTGGGGCATGAGTAAGGTGTAGGTCATCCCCAAATTGTTCAGCTGCTTTTAGGGTGGCTTCCTTCTTGTTAGAGGTTAAAGTCTGGTTAAGTAACAGTATAATATCTTTCCAGGTGAGGTCAAACACTTGGCATAGGTTTTGAAATACCTCAATATAGTTATCTGGATCCTCTGAAAATTTTCCTAAGTCCGTTTTTATCTGTCTTAGGTCTTGGAGGGAGAAGGGAGTGTATACTTTTACTGGTCCAAATTCTCCTCCTGGCATCTCCTGGAGAGGTAGTACATTTGATTTTGCTATTGGGGCAGATGGAGAAAGGCCAGGGTATGGAGGACAGGAGGCCTGCCGATGGACCTTAGCAGAAAATGGATTTTCAGATGGTCCCCATGATTCCTTTCCCTCAGTAGTTGATTCCTTCAGGTTTTCTTCCCTCACGGTAGTTGCTATGGCTGAGTCTACTTTACATTGTTGGCATAATTTGGGGTTTTCCCTTAAGGAAAAGAAGGCCTGAACATAAGGTACCTCACTCCATTTTCCTTCCCTTTTGCAAAATCTATCAAGCTGTAAAATGGTATTAAAATTCATCCTTCCCTCTGGTGGCCAAGATTCTCCATCAGAGAGTTTGTATTGAGGCCAGGCCTGGCAGCAGAAGAAAATGAGGCACTTTCTCTTCAATGTCTGCGGGTCAAACTTGTCCCAGTTTTTCAGTATGCAGGCTAGTGGTGAACCTGGCAATACTGTTGAGAGTGAAGCTCCCATCTAATGAAGAGAAAAAAATAGACCTCAAGTGCCCGCACCAGAGACCAATTCCAGGGACGTCTCCCTAAGCTTGAGCTTCCTTCCAGTCCAGAAAAACCCGTCTCTCACTACCTGCTTTGCCAAAGTTATTTCTGGCTTCCTTTGGCAAAGTGCGTGGGTCTTAGGTCACCCTATGCAAAAGACCCTGGAAAACCCAGAATTAAGGGCATGACTGGGTTCTCCCTGCCACTATCACTTCCTAATTAAAGGAAACCTACAATAAAAGAAAAATTGCACATCTTCCTGCCTATTTTTTGTTTACCAAGGGAATCTTTGGAGGGTGAGGGGACACTTGCTGTTGTTAGGCGTAAAACGTTTTCTCCTCTGAAGGACTTAAGGGAGGGATTGATTTAAAATACTTTCTCCTTGCAGCTTAGAACCCATTGAGCACATTTAAGCACAAATTTTAGATAAAACTACTTAAGGCTAACCACGCAAACAAAGGTAACCTACACATTTTCTTACTAATTATCCCATATCTCTCTTGTGATCCTACAATTGGAATCCTCAATGTCTGATCGGCGAGTGAAGGGAAACATCCAGGAGGGAGTGGATGTGGCGGGAGTGTGGTACGGCCCATAGGAGGCAAAGGTCATTGGTGCTTTCCCTCAGTGCCATTCGTCAACCGATCACCCTAGATACCCCTTAGGGTGGTCAGGAGGGGAGTCCGGAGAAGGAACCTTTGAGATTTCGCCTGAGAGTAGCCCGGGCCAGAGAATCTCGCAGTTGCTCCAACCCCTTTTTCCTCCTCCATGCATCCAAGGTGGATCAGGATTAGGGACACTGTGTACTGGCGCCAATTGCTCTCCGGACCTGGATAGAAAAGTAGGAAATGGCTTCAGTAAAGCTCAACATGCCTACTCTGCATAGAGCAGGTGATTGCAGCTTGCTTAGGCCGGGAAACCTCTCACCCGAGTCTTGAAGGATGGTGGCTGCACTAACTACATTTAAGTAGCCGACAGGTGCCCATTTTGCCCTCCAGAAAGAAAGAGACAGAAAGATGCACCTCAAACAGATGTGGGGTGCGTGGTGAGTGAAGAGGCTTATCTCGGTGTAGATCTTGGTGGGACCTCCAAAATCTGTTACCCTTTGTAACTGGTGTCGAGTCCTGCTTCCTCAGGTGTTGAAGAATAACGCTGTAGAAGCAAACCGAGGCAAGTGTAGAGTGGAAAATAAAGTTTTATTAAAGAAAAGTAAAAGCAGACTTCTCCTGGGTGGAAGAAGGGGACCCAAAGGCGGAATCCCACTCAAGTATTTTTCAAGCAGAAAATTCTTTAAAATTAATTTGAGTTCCAATATTATGCTGTATCTTGTGTAAATATCTGAATTCTTTTAAAATTAGTTGACAATTATTGTAGAGTTGTGGCAAAAGCTTTATTCAGGATATCAAAATAAGTTTTATTAAAAAATAACAGGGGGAAGGTACTAACTTATAATTATAAGATGAATCAGTTGTGGAGGTGGAATGTATAGCATGGTGACTGAAGTTAATAATAATGTTTTATTGCTTGCTTTCTCTGCTTTGCTCTGCTAAGAATTAAACCCAGGGCTTTGTTCATGCTAGGCAAGTGTTCTACCACTGAATTACATCCTATTCGCTTTTTTCTTGAAATTTAATGAATATATCTTAAGTGATCTCACGGCCTCCCCAACACACAGGGGTACTTATGGGCAGTAATGGATGTGTTAATAAATTTGATTGTGGTCATAATTATGTAATGCATATGTATATCAAATTATCCCATTGTAACATTGAATATGTACAATTTTTATTTATTAATTTTAACTCCTAGATCTGGAAAAATATACTTGTGGACAACTTCTGATTTAAAACAGTTAAAAGATGACATTAAAAAAAAATTTAATAAGATACCAGAAAGGGTTCAGTTTGCTGGGTAGGGGTTGTCCCAGTTCCAACCACTCTGCAATATCAAGGGTCCCATAGGTTCCCATGCCAGTCATCTCAGTTCACACCAGAGGAGGGTGGGGTAGAGCCTTTGTAATTAATCCTGGGCCCCCAAATTTCTCTCTGAGCACCAAGAAATCCCTGTAGGTTCATAGAATTGCTACCTGTGCCAGAGAGTTATCCAGTACAGAGCTGGGGATGGCACAGTCCCCAGAGGGCTTTCTAGCTCACAGGCCCCAGCAGAATACCAAAAGCTGCCTACATTCACACCAGGGGTTGATGAAGCTGGGGAGAACATTGGGTAGACAGGTTACAGTGGCTGAGCTCCATGCAGTTTTTATTTGAACCTAGAGTCTTAGATGTAGGAAATAAAATACATAGCCTCTAACCCCAACATGGAACTGAGTGGTTTGGTTGCTGCTTCCATACCCAGAACCTGTCAAAGGATACACAGCCAAAGCTTGGACATTGGCCATGCTCCTGATACCTGGCAAATTTAAAACTTCTAAGTACCTGAAAGAAGTCTCTTTAGGCAAGAATTACCTTTAGTCTTTGTACTATTTTTTTTTATTTCATCTGTACAGTACTCTGTGTAGATTGGTTTGATTTTCTATCAATGCTTGTTATTTCATACTTTTATATAATTTTAGGTATTTAGTTTTTAATTCATTATAAAATTTGTCTTTATTTTTCTTCTCCTTTTTTTCCCCATTCCTCTTTTCTTCTTTCTCATCTTGTTTTTCCTTTTGTTCCTCTTCCCTCCTCCACAGTTTGGTTTCATTATTTTATTTTTCTATGTAATTTAATATTAATTTTACTTTATTTATTATGTATTTTTTCAGCCTCTTATGCATACAATCACTTCTTTTTGGTTTTGGTCCTAAGAGAAGAGCAAATTTCAACGTAGAAACAAATAACATGAGAAGACAAGGCAATAAGATGATACCTCCAAATTTTTGAAACTGTGCAACAATTGAAATAATAGATAGTGAGGTAGTGAAAACACCAAAGTATTTAAAAAATGACCAACAAATTAATGGTTAAACTGACCAGCAAATTAAAACAACTAAGAAATTAACTAAGAAATTAAAGAAAACCATACAGCATGTGAAAGAGCATTTCAACAAAAGATGGAGATTCTAAAAGGAACAAAACAGAAGTCTTGGAAATGAAAGGCACAATAAGTCAAATAAAAAGCACAGTGGAAATTCTCTCCAATAGACTAGATCAAGAGATGGAAAGCATATCAAGACTTAAGGAAAAGATGGACAAACTAGAAATTTCAGACAGAAAAAAAAAACTATAAACAGAATATACAAAGGTCTGGGACAACATTAAAAGGCTATATTTAAGACATTGATCTTAAGAAAGAGTGGAGATATAGGTTAATGGCATAGAAACTTATTAAGTGAAATAATAATAAAAAATTTCCTATTCTTGGGAATAAGATGGTCATTTAGGTACTGGAAGTATTTAGAAAACCAAACAAATATGACGAGAAAAGAGCCTCTTCATAATATGTCATATTTAAAGTGTCAAGCATGACAAATAAAGAATTTTAAAAGGAGTAAGAGAGCAACACCAAGTAACTTATAGAGGAAAACTCATCAGAATAACAGCAGATTTCTCATCAGTGACTTTAAAGATCAGGAGGGTATGAAACTATGTATTTTCAAACCCTGAAAGAAAAGAACTTTAAACCTAGATTAAAATACCCAGCAAAACTATTCTTTAGAATTGAAGGAAAAATTAAACCTCCTAATAGAAGCTTAAAGAAAACACTGCAGAAGATACTTACTGTTATCCTACATGTGGAAGAATGAGAAGAAAAAAACAACCACAAGAGCAAGGGAAAGTATGAGTCTCATTAAAAGAGTAGACAAGCAAATGAGAATTGGAAATGAATCAAATATTAGAAGTAAAACAAAATGATAGGAATTAATACATACCTCTCAATATTAACACTGAGTCAGGTTCAGTGTTAATGGTGACACATGAGTGTAATCCCAGTGACTCAGGAGGTAAAGGCAGGAGGATTGCAAATGTAAGTCCAGCTTCAGAAATTTATCAAGGCCCTAAGTAACTTAGGGAGACCCTGTCTCAAAACAACAACAACAACAAAAATGCTAAATGTAAGCCTTCAGGGCTACAAGAAATGTTCAACATATGCAAACTAATAAGTATGCATCACATATATTGATTAAAGGACAAATCACATAATTATCTCAATAGATGCAGAAAAGATCTTCAACAAACTTCAATAACTCATCATAATAAAAACCCTGAAGAAAACAGGAAGAGGAAAAATCTACCTCAATGCAATAAAGGCTCTGTATGACTAAATGAGTCAACATCATACTGACTGGGGAAAAAAATGAAAACATTTGTTCTAAAATCAGGAACAAGGCAAGAGGTCCATTCTCACCACTCCTATTTAATATAGTACTTTAAATTTTAGCTAGAGCAATTATGCAACTTAAAATAAATAAAAGAGATACAAATGGAAAGTAAGAAGTTAAATTATTCCTTTTGGCAAGCATTGTGATCCTATAATTAGAAGAACATAAAGTCTTTGCCAGAAAACTTCTAGATCTGGTAAATATATTCAGCAAAGTAGCAGGATACACAAATTAATATACAAAAAACAATAGCTTTTTAAAGTAGCAATAATGAACCTGCTGAGATAGAAATCAGGAAAATAAATTCATTCACAACAGCTTAAAGAATAAGAATAAACCTAACCAAGGAGGTGAAAAACCTCTACAAGGAAAACTGTAGGGTACTGAAAAAAAAAATGAGGAATACTCTATAAGATAGAAAGGTCTGGGCTGGGGGTATAGTTCAGTTGGTAGAGTGCTTGCCTCGCAAGCACTAGGCCCTGGGTTCAATCCCAAAACCAAAAAAAATAAAAAAAAAAAAAAAAAAAGGTGGAAAGGTCTCTTATGTTCATGGATAGGAGGAATGCATATTATTTAAATGGCCTTATTACCAAAGGCAATTTATAATTTCAAGCAATCCCCTTCAAAATACAAATGAAATTCTTCTGGAACTGAAAAAAATCAGTCCTTAAATTTGTATGGAAAAATAAAAGATTCAGAAAAACTAAAGCAAACCTGAGCAAAAAGAACAATGCTTGAGACATTACAACATCAATTTTAAATTAAACTACAGAGGTATAGTTATAAACCAGCACAGTGCTGGTGTAAAAGGAGACGTATGGACCAATGGGTAGAATAAAAGACTCAGAGACAAACCCACATCTTGACAAAGGTGCCAAAAGACTATGTTTTCAACAAATGGTTCTGGGAAAAGTGAATGTCTGTATGTTGGAAATGAAACTAGATCCCTTTCTCTCTATACTAAAGTCAACTCAAAATTGATCAAAGGCAGGTATAAGACCAGAAACTTTATAACTGCTAGTGGAAATCAAAGAGGAAGCATTCAATATACCAGCTCAAGCAATGACTCTGATATATGGAAGTTAGAGGGGAAATTAAAAAAAAATGAAAAAAAGTCACGAAAGCAGAAGGAAGAAAAGTAGACTAACAGGATAGAGGAAGAGAATTGGGTGAGGGAGGAGGGGAAAGGTAGGAGAAATACTGGGGAATAAAACTAATCAAGTTTTGTCATGTAAATATATAAATATTCTGTAACACAACCCACTTTTCTGTAAAATTATCATGTACCAAAATATTATTAAAAATTAAACACAATGATATATCAAATAAAAAAATTGATAAAACTTTTATTTTTAAAATTGAATCTCTGAAATAAAAGACATTTTAAAATACGAGGATGATTACTAAATCTGGTATTTTTTGTTGGGTGTCTAATTAGCCTTCCAATTTGCATATTGTTATGTAACCATATGTCAGCCATGATGCAGAACCCAGTTCCAACCCATTTCATAACATTGCACAAACATTTTTTAAGCAATTTTCTCTTATGTAAGAGAGGAATTATGTTAATTTCAACCATAAGTAGATTTTTATGGCTAAATGAGATCATGCTTCAAAGCACAGAATCTGAAACAGATTCAACATTCATTTAATATTAACATATATATTAGGTGTCTGAGGAGGTAGGGAAATCACCAATACAGTGGTGCTCATTGGACTATCTGTCCTGGTGGGATAAACTTCAAATTGGGGGAAGAGAAATTTTATGTGTGCATTAGATTTACTTTTCCTAGTTCTCTCAGTTTTTAAAACACACTATATACTTGTGATATTTATATCACTCAATTTGTTAATTTTACACTTGATATGATTCTCAATCTCTAACACTATGTCATAGATTGGACAAATGCAGATGTGTATGCATGAGGGTATTTGTCTATGGACAAAAGCTGGGTGTCAAGAACCTTCTGCAGAATGCCAAATGCTTGCAAGAGGCTTTACCTATATTACCTATATGAATCTTCTGTGCTGAGCGCTTAGCGTAGGAGAGGCTGCAATCCTTTGTGGGCCCAGTGCAAAGTCACAGCATAATGTTCTTCTTTGAAATAGCAGGAAACAAATGTTAAATGTCCTAAAATGAGTCTCTTCTTTCTTTGGTGGTCTCTCTTGACCAGAAACATGTACTTTTAATTTGCTACCTAACATGATACTTCCTTGTGCTTGGAAATGCATGTGGTTCACTATAGACATTCTCAGGCCACTGAAACTCCTGCCCTGTGATTAGCTCTAGTTCCTCCCTTCCATCAGTTGCAAGGACAAAAATACTCTACTTCTTAGAGGGCAGAAAAGTCAAGTCAGGTCATAATCTAGGTAGACCTGGAACCCTGAAGATAACTGAACTCAGCCCTTAGTGAGGGGGAAAGTTAGGGAAGGGGAACTATCTAGATCAGAAGTGGGTTAGAAGATTGCTCCTTCAAATGTCCTGTGTAATGTTTCCTGGTGCTACCTATCTGGGGCAGGGTGACCACTGTCAGGTCTCACTGTGCCCCCATCCAAGACTCTACAGGGTTAGCAGGCCTGATTCTCACCCTCTGGGAGCCCCAGCAGGGGATGAAGGATAGAAGCTGTCTTGGGCAGAATGAAGGGAGACCCAGAACTAGTCCAGAGGAAGCAGAAAGATGGACTTGCTCATGAGCAGAGGTTCTGAGTCCCTGGGCTATGCTCTATTGTCCTGTGAGCTTCACTTTAAAGCACAAACTCAGAGAAAAAAAATTAAAAATGTGAAGACAACATCCCATAGAATTAAACTACAAGTGCTAGCCTTTCTGTGCCTAGAGTCCTTCATCATGCCTCTGGGTTCAAGAACAGGAAATCAACAGGAGTCCTGAAAGGAAGGGGAAAGAAAGAGGGAATTGATTCTAGGATGGCTGAGGAAGTGATAAACCCTAGCATGTAAGATGTCCCTCCCTGGAACATCAAATTTTGGAATTATGGTCTATTATTTAAATTTGCATAATGTCTGTTTTTTAAAAAAAGTATATTTATGAATCAAAATCAAACACAATACCCTTTTACTGTTGGTCCTCTGATAGACTCTCTTTGGAGCTGTATGCATTCCTGGCTTCCCAACAGTCTAACACTGCATTTTAGATCAACCCACAGAGAGACTGATGCTTGTTACCCAATAGATTTCCCTAACTGCCACCCCCATTGTCCTCACTGACTAATGTGACTCAAAGCTTTTCCTCCTGTTTCTGTAGAGTCCATTAGGGGTCTCTGTGTGATTTCATTAAATAAGATGCTCCCCAGAATCCAGAAACAGATCAGAAAATATGTTTTGAAATTGCAGTGATTTGGTATATTTGTAAAATAAGTGAAATCAGGTAGAAAGATCTCCAGACTGTTTCTATTACTTCCATATCAAGAGAAGGCTGCTTATTGTATCATTCCCCACATGCTTACTAGTGGGAGTTGGAATAGGATCATGTCTTCCACTTGATGAAAAGTGTTCTTCAGTGCCTAGGGTACTGTTTTGTCATGACTCTCACCACCCTTAGCCATGAGTCTTCCTTCTTCCTTCAGTTCTCTGAAGTTATACTGGATTCTCAAGAGCTGTTGGCACAAGGAATCCAGCTGGCCTTATTTCCATAATGAAAACCTCATCTCTGCCCCACATCAGCATCAACCCATATGTAATGTCATACACTGGAGCTAGTGGTCATTACTGACAACCCCAGTTGTCAAATCTTAAAGTCCTTTGCTTCACTCTTGTACAGTTCTCATTTATATTTTTCATACTTGTCACTAACTTACTTTTTCTACATTTGCTCCTCCACACCCATCACAATTTCTAGTCCCTTGACTTTTTGCCCTCAAGCTGCTAAGCCTTGCTGTCTTGCTTTCTTCCTTTTCACCCACAACTCCTTAGGCTGTCACCTTAATCTTGCCTGTTTTCTACTTTATCACAGATACTTTGCAATACTTCAACTTTGTTGCCATTTACAACATCCTTCTCTGTTTCTCTGATTTACAAGTGGTACAATGAAGGAAAAAAAATCTAACTCTGCCATTAAATTATATTACATTTATAGTCTCCAAGTCTTCAGCCAAGTGTGACCTTCATTGTTCCCAGAATTTTTTGGCCATCACCAGTTTTTCACCCGCTAACGGGATGTGCATTCTCACATTTTTGTCACTTTATTCCTGTACATGGTCTCCTAGTTCACAGAAAGTTAGAAAATATTAGCTAAAATTCCATTTCCTCCTGCTCTTAAAATTACAAAAGTATTTCTGTCTATACCAATTATTTCTCCTTCCTTTCAGATTCCCAGGGCATGAATGGAAGTTACCCAGTATTGTTTTGGAAAATGTGTTCCATTAAACATTACATTTTTATCTTTACCTAAATGAGAATACCTTATCATTTTGCACTTTTTCTCCAACATATTAGCAACTGCTAACTTCCCCTACTTTATAAATGCCAAAACCAAAAACTTAATTCCTATATCATTCTTGTCTCTATCATAAGCCTTTGTTGTTCAGCCTTCTCATTCTTCTACTTTGTTGCCTTCTCCCTTCTATAACCACTGTTGCTTTGTTCCTTTCATAGGCTTCTCATCTTCTTTTGTGTTGCAATAGAAAAATATTCAGACCATCACCCATTTTTCTTCCTTCAATTTCTAGGTGAAATTACCTAAATATTTGAATCTGGACTCCCTTGTTTGACCAAGATAGTATTTCAGGGATGAGATTTTCCATCCTACCTAAATTTGTGGTTTAGAAGTGATGTCCACCAAAAGACAATGCAGGAAAGTTTGTAGGAGAAATGATTGGGTTTTAGCATTAGCCTAATCAATGAACTGATCCTTGATGGAATTAACTGTGTGGTAACTGGAGGCAGGTGGGGTGTGGCTGGAGGAAGTGATGTATTAGGGGATGAACTATGGGGTATATATTTTGTATCTGGAGAATGGAGTCTCTCTCTCTCTGCTGCCTAATCATGGAGTGAGCTCCTTCCCTCTGCCACACTCTTCCACCATGATGTTGCTCCTCATCTGAAGCCCTGAGGAATGGAGCTGTCCCTTCTATGAAACCTTGAACCCTCAAATAAACTTTTCCTCCTCTATAATTGTACTGGTTGGGTCTTTAAGTCACAGTGGTGAAAAATCTGACAAAAATAATCAAAAATATGGATGAAATTTATGAGGAAATTATTTTTTTAAAAAAGCCTGCAGGCATTAGGCAATGAATTGCAGTGAAGAAAATGAGGTGACCAACTAACGGCCATAGCTTATACCTTCAAAGAGTATTAAGGTTGCAATTCAGAAAAAGGGTGTTCAGGTAGAATCCAGGACATTCACTTAGTTGAGGAAATGGAGCTGAGGACCTGAGAAGTTCACAGGTCAGAGTACCAGGGAGGAGAGTTGTAGAGATTTGAGCAAAGATTTTAGAGAGCTGTCCTCCAGCCTTCAGCAGAGCAGTGATCTAAAGTCATTTTTGGGAACTGGCTAAGATGGTGGAGAGAACCATTCTGAAGGACTACAAGAAGGAGTAGCTAGATCTCAGGCAGGGCTAGAAAGAGTTCTTATCCTCATTCAGACTGGATAGCTTTATAATACTTGGGACAATAGGTAGAAAAGGTTTGTCTCCACATTGGGAAATAATTGTTCCAAGATTAAATGCTGCTTTGGTTCTTCCTAAAAAATCTCAAGAGTGGGACCTGAAAGATCTGTTTACAAATAAGTTAATTGATTCTCAGAATAAAGCTCAAGTAAAACTATAAAATACAAAAAAAAAGTTAATCAACTACATGAAACTACATAAAATTGACAATGTATAGTCATAGTAATAATTTTAAAACTATGTAAGATATGTAAAGAAACACAAGGATATGACCTATAAGAAGGGAAAGTGTCATTCAATTGAAACCAGCCTAGAACTGATAGTCATTAGCAATAGGAAACAAAGGCACTGAAATACTTGTTTAACTCTATTCCATATACTGTAAAAGAAAATGGAATGATTGAGCCTTTTGAGAGATGAATATTGTAAAGAAGACCCAAATGAAATTTCTAGAAATGAAAAGTGCATTTTTGAAGGAAAATGAGTATTTAGGAGGAACTAATAAAAATATTATAGAATAAAAAAAAAATGAGTGAACTTAAAGCCATGACAATAAAAGCTCCCCAAAATGAGAAACAGAAAAGAACAAAAAGGGAAGAAGGAAGGAAGGAAGGAAGGAAGGAAAGAGGGAAGGAAGGAAGGAAGAAAGGAAAGAAGGAAGGCAGGCAGGCAGGCCAACCTATCTGACAACTTCTAGTGGCCTAATATAGTCGCGAGTCTCTTAACAACAGGGACATGTTCTGAGATTGGTATCATTAGGCCATTATATCTTTGTGCCACATTGTAGGGTGTACTTAAAGAAACCCAGATGGTGTGGGTTGGTCACTCAGTGTGAACTCTTGATGAAATCAAGTCATGAACAGATCAATCTATTCTTCAAGCAATAGCATGGTTTCTATTATTATTTTATGATAAACTAGTAAACACTTTTAATTATTGCATTTTAGTCATACAGAATAATGGGTTTATTGATGGCATATTTCTGCATGCAATGCAAGTAACACACTTGGATTATATTTACCCCCACATCACCTTCTACCCTCTCCTCCTCCATCCCCAAGTCGCCCCCTCCTCCTCTCCAATAATTTTCTCTGAAAAGCAGACTTTCTTAAATAGTGTGGATTTTGCAATGAACCATCAGAGGAAGTACGAATGAATAGCAGCTATTAACAAATTATATCAATCCCGTTTAAATGGGTATTTAACTTATTTTATGTGCTTAAGTATTAATATGCTTTAGAAACGGAGAAAACAAAGCACAAAAGTGAGACAAAGAAACAAGCAAACAACAAATATTAATGACAAAGTTCTCAACTTGGTAACTCCACATTTTGTTAATTCATTTATTCCTGTCACACATTACTGGGCACTGTGATGTTCTGTGCATATTGCTTTAAGCTGAGATGCCAAGACAAATCTACATTGTTGGAGTGGACCATTGCTCATTAACTTCAAGTATCTAAAGTTTTCTTATAATCAAATTAAAAAATTTAGGAATCATTTCCCTGATTCTATGCTCTTTCATCAAATTGCCAATATTCTACTGTATGAGTGTAGCTATAATTGTATAGGCTTTCTGATTTCTTCTGGGGAATACTACTGAGACTAAACAATTTTTAAATTATACAAAATATTATCATAGTATTTTGCTTCATACTTATCTAGAAAACTTATACCAAATTGTGAAAACAAGCACAAAATGAAGAAACATTTACTTATTTAATTTGATTATTAAATATCATAACATAATTTGATTCCCATGGTATTTATTTTTTACTTTGAAAGTCACTGAATTTCACTTTTGGAAGCTAATTTGTGTTTTAAAAACAGAAACTAAAGGAGGGTATATTTCCCTGTTCAAATTATTCTTGGTTTGTGTATTCAATTACATAATTTAGTTGCAAGATAAGCAATTACTGCTGTTTGAATCTGGCAACTAGCCACTACTTTTCACAGAAATTGTATTCATCAAAAGAAGGAGCATGAAGTCACACAAGAATTGGTGTTAATGTGCTAATGGAAGTGAGATACAAGGAATAGCAGTTTCATATTTTAGTAGGCTTAATGTTTTACCAAATTATCAGTTGGTAATATTGCTATGAATTTTATACCATTTGTCTATTTATTGAATAAACTTAAAAGAGTCTAAAGGAACTTATTAAAATGTTTTAAGTTTTTATTTGATTTGATTATAGTAAGAACATCTAACGTGAGATTTGTCCTCTAAAGTGTTTATGTGCAAAAAATGATGTTGAATACAGGTACAACTTTATATAGCAGAACTTAAAATTATTCTTCTTACTTAAGTGTAACTTTATGTCCATTGTTCATGTACTTTCATCTCCCCTTGCTAGCTCTTGGCAACTATCATGCTATTATTAGATGCTGTGAAATTGACTATTTTGGATACTTTATATAGATGAATAATGCTGCAATGAACATGGGAGTACTAGTATTTTATCAATACACTGAAGAAATTTTATGGATAAAAATGCACAAGTGAGATTGCTAGATCATATGGAAGTTCAAATCAGTTTTTTGAAGCACCTTTATATTGTTTTCTATTACAGGTGCACCATTTTGCATTCCTATTAACAGTGTACAAGGATTTCCTTTTCTCTACATTATTTCTAGGGGTTTTTTTATTCTGTTTTTGAGAATAGCTATTTTTACAGGTGTAAGGCTCTAATTCATAATGATTTTTCTTTTCATTTTCCTGATTTTTGGTAGATAAAGAGTATTTTTTATCAGAACTGTTAACTATTTGCATGCATTCTTTATAGAAATGTCTATTCAAGACTTTATCCTTCTTAATTATAGGGTATTTTTTCTATTGGTTAATATGTGCTATTTATATATTATAGAGATAGCCACCTATCAGATCCATGGTTTGCAAATATTTCCCACATTCCATAGATTGGTTTCTCACTCTGATGATCCATCATTATTTTGCTGTATATCTTCTTCTCCCATTCTGTCCATGTTTGCTTATTAGGTGCTGTGATATTGGGTATGTATGTATTTTGAATTGTACGTTCCTGTATGGTTGACACTTTTATTATTTTGTCTCTTTTTATAATTTTTACTTAAAGTTTATTTTGTCTGATGTCAATATTGCTAATCCTGCTCTCTTTTAGTTTCCCTTTGCATGGAACATTGTTTTTTAACCCCTTCACTTTTGTTCTATGTGGGATCTCAAAACTTAAGTGAGTCTCTTGTAGGAAACATAGCTGATCATTCTTTTTAATACACTCTTTTGATGAGATAATTTAAGTCATTTGCTCTCTTGGTAATTATTTATATGTCAGGATTTTTATTAATCCATTTCTAGATGTTCATTAGCTCATTTGCTTCTTTTTATCCTCTTACTATCTTCCTTTGTGAATTGATGGTTTTCTGTAGAGAAGTACTTTAATGTCTTTTTCTTGATTTAGTGTGAATATTACATTGTCCCCTCCCTTATTTTGTGTGTTTGTTGTTATGATTTATGTATTTTATAATGTACATCCACAAATACTTATTTTAACCGTAGTTATTTTTGATCTTTTGATCTTTAGACCTTTATAGTAGAGATATGATTTACACCCCACCATTACAGTACTAGAATATTCTGAATTCAATTATACACTTACCTTGACCACTGAGTTTCTTACTTCTTTATGTTTTCATGTTACTAATTAAAGTCTTTTCATTTCAGCTTGAACAACTTCCTTTAGCATTTTTCGTAAGTAAATCTAGTGATGATGAATTCTTCAGCTTTTTTTTTTGTTGTTAACTCTTTATATCTCCTTAATGTCTAAAGGGCAATTTTTCAAAGTACAGTATTATTGGCTTCAGGTTTGCTTTTCAGCCCTGTGAATATTTCATCCACTTTCTCCCAGCTTGTACATTTTCTGTTTAGAAATTTCTTAAAAGTTTTATGGAGGGTCTCATAATAGGAATCCCCTTTCTCTCACTCCTTTCAAGAATTTTATCTTCATCTCTTATATTTTACAACTTGATTATAATGTGTTGGTGAAGCTTCTTTTGGATTGAAGTTGATTTTTGAACTTTGAACTTCATGCACCTAGATGTTCACATTTTCTCCACAGATTTTAGAAGTTTTCAGCCTTTATTTCTTTTAATTTGTTTTTGGTACTTTCTCACATTCTTTTCTGAAACTATTTTGATGTGAATTATAGCTATCTTGATGTTGCCTATAAATCTCATAGTCTTTCTCTATTCCCTTAAATTTTTTTTCTTTCTTTATTTCTCCTCTGGCTGAATCTTTTCAAATGACCTACCTTTGAGTTCCCAAATTCTTTCTTAGTTGATGCTCCATTTTCATTTCATTCATATACCTCCATGTTCAATTTATTCATTTTATTATTCAGCTCCAAAATATCTTTTTGGCACTTTTTATTTTTTCTGTTTATAGTACACACCTCTTTGTTCATGTATCATTGATTTTGTTGATTTATCTATTTGTGTTTGCTTATAGTTCACTGATCTTCCTTATACTGGCTTATTTTGAATTATTTCTCAGGAAATTAGATTTCCATTTCTTTAACTCATGGAATATTACTGTGCTCCTTTCTGTGGTGTCCTTTTTCCTTGATTATTTGTGTGCGTGTATGTGTATGTGTGTGTGTACGTGTATGTGTGTGTGTGTGTCTTGATGTCTTATATTGCTACATAGTCACCTTGTTTAGTCCTATTTCTGAGAAAAAAGTAGCTTCTTGAAATATCTTGGTGTGAATTTTGAATTCCTCAACTTTTTCATGCAAATGCACATATTCTATATTTCTTGTTTACTCTTGGGGAAGATTTCTTAAGATTATGTGGCTTCTACTAATTCTTCGGAGTTGAACTTGCTGCCTAAGTGATACACTTCCTTTCATTATTCTTGGGGATGCTTTGGGGGAGCTGGCCTATTTGGGGGTAAAGTGCATGGAGCATTCAAAATGTCTGTGAGCTAGTTGGGAGGCCCCATTATAGGTATCTCAAGGGGCTCATAGGCAGGCTTCCTGATGGGATCTTGGAAATGGTTAGTAAACTCCTCAGACTCTTCTTCCTGATCCTAACCTCTTTCAACCTCTTGACCATGCCAATCACCTCATTATCTTAGGCAGGTGAGAAAGAAGTGAGTTTTCTGTACAGCATATCTCATGGCTGGGGGAGATAAGGGCTCATTCAACAATCTCTTTCTTTTGTCTATGGGCAAAGTTGTGGGCCAATGGAATCTCTTTAGGCATTGATTTGTGCTATCTCGAAAAGGAGGCTATTGAGGTAAAATTGAACTCTTCTAACACTATTAAATGCCTCTGTGCTTAGCACTTATGATCCAGTAATATACTGATACTTCACTGGACTTGCAGACTCCCAGAGAAATATTCTTATCTGTGGATAGCTATCCAAATTGGTGCTTCTGTAGGAGATGAAAGTAGAGAGCTGTGATTCTGCCATCTTGCTGATGTCACTCAACATAGCATTCACAAAAAGCTGTTATAGTGTCTATCTTTTGAAGCCCTACACAGTCTTTGATTGATAAAATGGTTTTAGATAAATAATTCCCTCTAATTTATCATTTTGTTAGGAGATGTTTACAAAGACTACCTAGAGATTCCTTTTATAAACGGAAAAAAAAACCCTACTATAATTCTTATTATTCTATTCTAAAATTACCAGTAATTGAAATTATAGAGGTAACATAATTAGATTTTAGTCTCTAATACTTCAAAGAGATAACTTTCAAATTCCTAAGGATGAACTGCCCATAGTGTCTTCTGTCCAAAGAGTACAGTATGGAAAATGTGAAAAAGAAAAATAACAAAGGGAAAA
>JAJEJO010001479.1:183946-334048 GCA_020662805.1 Glaucomys volans | reverse complement strand
ATCTTAATTCTGTGTTCATCTTACCCCAAACCTGTAACTTCTATTTAAGCATGAGAAAAAAAATCAGAATCTAAATAGAAGAATGTCTTTTGATTGATGAGTATAGGTCATTTACATTCAATGTTATTATTGAGATATGATTTTATTCCCTGTAATTTTGATTTATTTCTGGTTTTTAATTTGAATTAGTTTCTCACTTGACTCCCTGCTTTTTAGTGGTTCCTCCCATTGCTGGTTTTTACTTTATTTTTCTTTTCTTCTTCATGAAATATCTTATTGATTCTGTTTTGTAGTGTGGGTTTATAATTGTGAATTATTTTAACTTTTGTTTATCATGGAAAGTTTTTATTTCATCATCAACTCAGAAGCTTAATTTTGCTGGGTATAGTATTTTAGGCTGGCATCCATTTCTTTCAAGCTTGGTATATATATTCCAAGACTTCCTAGCTTTGAGGGTCTTGGTTGAGAGATCAGCTGAGATATGGATTGGTTTCACTCTAAATTTTACCAGTTGTTTTTATCTGACCTTTAAAATTCTATCCTTATTTTGTACATTAGGCGTTTTCATAATAATACGCCTTGGTGTGTATTATTGTAATTTTGTATATTGTACAAAATGTTGTAATTTTGTATATTTAGGGTCCTGTAAGTCTCCTGTATTTGATTTTCCATATTATTCTTTTGGTTTGGGGAATTTTCTGATATTATTTCATTGAAAAGATTATACATTCCTTTTGTTTGTATCTCTGAGCCTTCATCTCTCCCAAAAAACCTTAAATTTGATCTTTTCTTGTTATTTCATGTTTCTTGGAAGTTTGTTTCAAGGTCTCTAATCATTTTTTCTCCATGACCAACTTTGTTTTCAAGATTATGTATTTTGTCTTCATGGCCTGAAACTCTGACTTCCAAGTCTAGTCAGTTGCTGATGCTTTCAATTGAATTTTTACTTTGGTTTATTGATGCTCTCATTTTGAGGATTTCTACTTGTTTATTGTTTTTTTTTTCCAGAATATCTATGTTTTTATTGAACTGATCTTTTACTTTCTGTATTTTCTCTCTGATTTCACTCCTTATACCAGCCTTTGTTTTGCAGATCAATTTAACTATGTATATTTGAAACTCTTTTTCTGACATTTCTTCCTCTTTGGTGTCAGTGGAGTCTGTTATTGGAGTTCCTTGGTTTCTTTGTGGAGATTTGTTCTCCTGCTTTCTCATGTTGTTTGTGTACCTACCCATCTAACAGTTTGGATCTGAGGCAGTGGAGTTTCTACCCTGTAGACTTCTAGTGTCCCTGAGGTTTCCAGTAACTCACTGTTTAGGGGGAGACATATAATAACAACAATCAATGCAAAAAATATACAACATTAAACCAAATAATTCCTCTTATGACATCTACAATGTTCATTATCACAATAAACAGAAATGATATGATCAGTTATTGCCTATAATAAAAACAGGAAGTTTGCAAAAGTGTTTATAATTTCAAATGGTGGACAGGACGAGATCAGAAGTGATACAGAATGTGATGATTATGAGGGAGAAAGAGGGAAAATAGAAGTAAAAAATTAAAGGAAGTACAAAAGAGAAAAATAGAGATTGGCTTTTAGCAGGAGCAAAGAGAGAAAGAATCAAGAGAAACAGGTAAAAGAAAACAACATAAAGTTTTTTAAAAATTAAAAATAAAAATAAAGACAAAACAAAATTAAAATATACTAATCAAACATACCAGTCCTCAAAAAACTGATCCATGAAAAATAACTGGCTTCAAAAATACTAGAAATAAGAATAAAAACTAGATATGAATATATCCATGCACTATTAAGGTCACAATTTAACAGAGAAAACAGGGGGAAAAAAAAGGAAAACAGAAAAAAATCTCCATGAAAAGTTAAAGAATCCTTTCCATTGGGGTTCAAATGAGCCTCAACTTCTCTTTTCAGAAGTTTTAGGTGTGGCCATCTGGAGCATGATGCTCTATCCTCTGGATTGTTGGAGTGAAAAAGGTAATCCTGGAATGGAATTCCTGGAGGCGTAGGTTAGGTTTAAGTGGTATCAGGGTTCTTTGCTGAATGCCAATTGGTCTGGAGATTTAAATCAGTGCACCTCTAGGGTCCAGCAATTGCTAGTTCATGCTGGAAGACTGTATTCCAGATATCTCCCTTGGGTTCCACTCATGTGGTAGGAGAATCACTTCTCAGTTCTCTCCTTATATCACCTTGCAGGGAAGCTGTCTGCCTGCTTTCTTGGCTTCACACCATGGAGAAGTCAGGAAAGTGACCTCCTCTATTCTGCCATCTTGAAATTCCCTTACATTCAGATTTTACTGTATCATAAACTTAATAGCTATCATTTTAGTGGCATATAGTTACATATTACTTCACAATTTTTGGAAAAGATATTTTGGTTGATGCTACAAGTTCACAAAATTTTTAAGACTCTTTCCACTTCATTTTATTCCTATTTATTTATTGTATATCTGGGCAATGAACATAGGTGCTCACACATCCTAGTGAAGTGTTGTACCAATAAGCTACATTCTCAGTCTCTTATGGTTTGGATGTGAGGTGTCCCCCAAAAGCTCATATGTGAGATAATACAAGAAGGTTCAGAGAAGAAATGATTGGGTTGGGAGAGTCTTAACCCAACTGTGAGTTAATCCCCTGACAGGAATTAACTAAAGTGGTAGCATGTGGCTAGAAGAGCTGGGAATTGGGGGCATGACTTTGGGGTATATATTCATATCTAGCAAGTGGAGACCTTTCTCTCTCCTTCTTGATCATCATGTGAGCTGCTTCCATTTGCCATACTCCTCCTCCATGATGTTCAGCCTCACCTCGAGCTCCAAGAAATGGAGCTTGCTATCTTATTGATTGAGACCTCTAAAACCATAAACCCTCAAATAAACTTTTCCTCCTCTACAATTGTGTTCGTTGGATCCTTTTAGTCACAGCAGTGAAGAAGCTGACTAAAACAGAGTCTCTCCCATATTTTAAAAATAAATTTTCATCTGTTAAAAAAAGTTTTTAAACACTACTCTAAAGGCTATTCTGATAGAAATAGGTTGCAGAAAATATAGTAATTAATGAATTTGACTTTGTCTATCTGAGAATTTCATTGAGGAATATCCATGGGTTTTAAGCATCTATTTGGATGTATAGAGATAGATGTGAGTATACTTGTTTATTTAGGTAGCTATTGAAGAATGCAGAATAAAGAGATTGCTTTTCAAGAACAATATATTTCTCTTGCCTAATTAATTTGTAACAAAAAAACAATTATGAAATCAATAACATATAATGTTGAAATTTCATGTGTTAAACAAAGCATAAATGAAAATACTAACAAAAAATTAGTGTGAAAACTTTGTATGTACATTCACATAATGTTTGCAGTTAGTGTTTATAATGCATTATTAAGTTTATAAACATTAATGTGATGCATTTAAAAGAAAATTTATATACCTTCTACAAGATTAAAAGATCGATTGCTTTTGTTGTTAATTTGATGCAGTGTTGGTTCCCCATTTTTACTGACCAGCTTCCTCTACATTCCCTCAAGGTTGCTATTCCCTATATATCCCAGTGTCATATATGGATAATACAATTCATTCTTCCCAGGTATTTCTAATGTAAGTTATTTTATTTTCTTTTTCACATAGCTATCTTGACAAAGTCCTCTGTTTGAACTTCACAAATCCTTTGTTTTTACATAATGATTGCTTTGTCTAATATATGCCAAACTATGCTCAATTTTGTTGCAATGATCTTTAAATTTAAAGGGTGCAACCATAATGGAAAGAAGTATGGGAATTCCTCAGAAATCTTGGAGTGGAATCACCATTTGACCCAGCTATCCCACTCCTTGGTTTATACCAAAGGACTTAAAATCAGTATATTACAGTGACACAGCCACATCAATGTTTATAGCCACTCAAGTCACCATAGTTAAAATATGGAACCAATCTAGATGTCCTTCAACAGATGAATGGATAAAGAAAATGTGGTATATATATACATGATGGAATATTGCTCAGCTTCAAAGAAAAATGAAATTATAACATGTACTGGTAAATGGATGGAGTTAGAGAATATCATGCTAAGCAAAATAAGCCAACCCAAACAAACCAAAGGCCAAATGTTTTCTCTGATATGTGGATGCTAATTCACAACAAATGGAGGTATAGGGAAGAATGGAATTACTTTATATTAGGTAGAGGGGAGTAAAGGGAGGGAAAGGGGTATGGGGATAGGAAGGATAGTAGAGTGAAACAGACATTATTACCTCATGAACGTATATGACTGCATGACCAATGTGATTGTACAATATGTATAATCAGAAAAATGAAAGATTACACTCCATTTGTGTATGACCTATCAAACTGAATAAATGCATTGTACTGTTGTGTACAAAAAATTAGAACAAATAAAAAAACCAAAAAGTCATCTCTTCATTCTGGTCATTATTTACTTTTTAGAAACATTTTAGTTACACACAATCTCATTTAATTTTACTTTTGTGCCTCAGTTTGGGAGTCATATCCTATAACAAACAAAACAAAACAAACTAGTGCTCAGACCAATGTCAAAAGCTTTATCTGTGTTTTCTCGTAATTTTGTGGTTTTGGGTCTTACATTTTAAGTCTTTAATCTGTTTTTGGTTGACATTCTTATAGGGTGTGAAATAAGGGTCTACTATCTTTTTTGCTTGTAAACATAAGGTTTCTCAGTCTGTAACTATCTCTTTCCTGTAGTATGTGCTTGGCAACTTGCCAAAGATCAATTAAGCACATATGCATAGATTTAGTTTAAGACTCTCTTTTCTCTTCTATTTTCCTACATG
This sequence comes from Glaucomys volans, assembly GCA_020662805.1. NCBI lineage: Eukaryota > Metazoa > Chordata > Mammalia > Rodentia > Sciuridae > Glaucomys > Glaucomys volans. The sequence goes on along the minus strand of JAJEJO010001479.1, from coordinate 329,209 downwards.
GCTGTTTTAATGCTAGGACCATGCTGTTTTGACTACTATAGCTTTTTTACATATTTAAAAATCAGGTGTATTATGCTCAAGATAGTTTGGGTACAGGGGATCATTTGGGCAATATAAATTTTAGCTTTTTTCTTCCTGTTGTCATGAGAAATGACAATTTTTATAGGAACTGCCTTATATCTGTAGATAAACTGTATATTTGGGTAGTATGGAAATTTTAACAAAAGTGTTCTGAACCATGAACATGAGCTAGCTGCCCATTTACTTGCTTCTTTTTCATATCTTTCACCAATATTCTTTTTAAAAAAATTAGTACCTTGTGTAAATACATGAGTGTGAGTTTCACTGCAGTATATTCATATATATATATGAAATTTAGTCAGAGTCATTCCATCATTCATCCATTTTCCCATTCCTCCTTCCTTTCTCTCAATCCCCTTCCTCTACTCCAATTGATCTTTCCTATTTTTATAAAATTTCCTCTTCTTTTTTCTTCTCTTTTTTTATTTTGGTCAGTTTTTGCATATCAGAGACTATATTCGACTTTGACTTTCTGAGACTGGCTTATTTCCCAGCATGATGGTCTTTAGTTTACCAGCAAATGCCACAATTTCATACTATTTTACCAGCAAATACTAATTTACCAATTTCATACTATTTTACCATCCATTTACCAGCAAATGCCACAATTTCATACTATTTTGTGGCTGAGTAATAAATACTTCATCTTGTATATATACCCAATTTTCTTTAGTTGTTTATCTGTTGAAGGGCACCAAGGTTGGTTCCATACCTTGGATACTTTAAATTGAGCTGCTATAAACATTGATGTGGCTGCAACCCTATAGTATGCTGATTTTAGATATACATCCAGGACTCTGACAGCTGGGTCATATGCAGGTTTCATTCCTAGTTTTTTTTATTTTTTAGGAATCTCCACAGTGTTCTCCAGAGTGGTTGCACTAATTTGCAACCCCACCAATGTGTACATATATCTTTTCCCCCACATTTCACTCCAGTCAGAATGGTAATTATCACTTCCTTGGCTAAATTTATTTATACATGCTTTATTTTTATTAGTATTATAAATGGGATTTCTTTCTTCATTTGTTTTTCAAATAGTTTGTGGGTAGTGTGGGTAAAATTGATTTTATATGTCAATTTTGTATCCTAGAAATTTACAGAATTTATTTATTAATCCTAATTTTTTTGTGTGTGGAATCATGGGTTAGCTATATATAAGACTATGACATACAAATAGACAATTTGACTATATCCCTTATTTACGTCCCTTTTGTTTCATTTTTTTTACCAAATTCGGTGGTTGGGACATTCAGTAATATACTGAATGGATGCAATGAAAGTGAGCATCCTTGTTTCATTCCTGATCTGAGATGAAAAGTTTTTTAGTTTATCACTATTGAATGAGATAGTCATTTCAACAAATGACGCTGGAACGGTTGGACATGCATGTGTTAGAAAGTGAGTTTAGATACTGACCTTACACTTTTTCCCAAAATTCGACATGAAATGGATCACAAACCTAAATATAAAATGCAAAACTCTGAAACTCCCTGGTGATAACATAGGATAATATCTAGCTTACTTTGTTATTGGTGAGGACTTCTGCATAACTTTCAGATGCTTAGAAGCTAATCTTTAAAAAGTTATATTCTCTATGATCCAAATTATATGGCAAAATTATGAAGACAGTAAAAAGATCAGTTTTTTTTCTAGGGATTTAGGACTGACAGAAAATAAAAGATGGTGTGCAGAGGTGTTAGGGCCGTGAAACTACTCTGTAAGATACCATAATGGTGGACATATATTGCTATGCATTTTTTTCAAACCCAAAGAATGTACAACATTAAGGTGAGACTGCAGACTGTTACAACTACCCTGGAAAGCAGTATGGCATTTCCTCAGAATTAGGGATGGTACAACTATGTGACCCAGATATTCCACTCCTTGGTATGTTCCCCAAAGAACTAAAATCAACATACTATAGCAAAACAGCCATCACAGTATTTATTGTGGCACATTCACAATAGCTAACTTTACCTGCACTCAGATGAATGTTGACTTACAAAATAGCTTCTCAATTTGCTATTTATTTTACACTCACAATTTATTATGGACAGGAAGAGGAATGCTTATGACAATTATTTAATAACTGGATATGTAAAAATATTATAGTCATTCTCATTTTTCTAGAAACAGCTAATACAATGAAGAAAATGTAACAAAAATTTGGCCATTGGGTTCACAGGAACCTAGTTTTCAATCATGTATCTATCACTTTCCAGTTCTCTGCTGTATGAAAAATTTTCCTTTAAAAAACACACCATAAAACTCTGTTTAACAAGGATCACATAATGACATATCAATGTTGTGTTAAAAATTTAGTATACTGTCCAGAATCTTAACTTTCTTCTTTCTTTTCTAGTACTCTCATAGAGGGCTCAATTCTCTTTTACTAATTTTTCCTCAAAAGTACTTTCGTCTCAATGTAAAATAATAATTTATTAAGTATTATTTTACATTGAGACAAAAATACTTTTTGGAAGTTTTTATATGCAGTTTTTATGTTAAGGAGTAGTATTTTATCATTTACATGCATCAATGAAATTATCACCTAGAAAGGGTGTTGTAAATCCCGATAAACGTAAGAACATTTTCTTATAATTGAGAACTCCTCAGGTGAAAATGTTCTCATGAAATTGCTTAATACTGTGCATCTGAAACCAAGATTCTCAATGGACTTACACGTCTCACTGAGAATAAGAGGTGATTGGTGAGTGGTATTTCAATTCTTTTCTGTGTTTTACTATTATTACAAGGAACATTTCTTAAAACCTTACACTTCATTTGGACTGAAATTAGCATGCTCACTCATGCCTCAGAAATTCTCTGTGTTATCCCTTGGGGTGAAAGAGATAGAATTATGTGGTATGTGTAAACAGGGATTAATTTAATCTTTGGCAAATCCACATTTTGCAGTACGAGTGAGGTTTGCAGAGGATTATAAATATGATGAAGCTAGATACAGTTTGACATCTTGTTTTCTGAGCCTCAAATTTTCTAAATGCTTTTAAAATCATTTATTAATTTTTGGTATGCAAAATCACACAGGAAAAAAATCAATGGAGCAACAAGTCAAGTTTACTTTGGATTGGATGTTAAAAATGTCTCTATTGGAATAGGAATTAGATCTGATATGATTCTAAATGCCATCACTATCTTCTTTGCAAACTGACAATTGTCTTGCCTAGAGACATAGGCTGAAACCATCCTCATAAAGTGGAAATCATGTTCATTGTGGTTTCCAGCACGGTTCATCACTCGGCTGTCCACTCTTTACTTGACAGCCTGTGAACCCTAAGCTAGATGAGTCTAGTTGCAATGGCAGAGGGAAAGTGGGAGAGAGAAGCCTAGCATATATCATGTGGTAGAAATTATGTAATAGGAAGTCACAAGCCATTATGCTCATCCTAGATTTAAGCTTTCACTTATTCTGTGGTTAAAAAACAGTTTGGAGAGATTGGACTTTATCCCATACCACTTTATAGCTATCCAAGTTTTTTAAAACGTTTGAAAGGGAGACACAAATTTGACACCTCTGTTAGAGCTAAACTTCCAAGAATATCAGGGATCAACACAACAGCTTAATAAAGAGTTAAATAAAGTAAAGAAAACCACAATCTAATCATTGCGCCATCAAGGTCAAGGTTGGGAGAGAGGAAGCTGGGGCTTTCCTCAGAAGACTGATAGTAAGATAGTGTTAACTTGTCGGATGTCCGTAGGTATTAGAAATTGGATTATACAAAATTATAGATGATATAACTAAAACACAGAGATCATGTCTGTTTTCAATATACTGTAGTAAGAGAGGAAACACTTAAAGCCATTATAGGTCCTGACTGGTCAAAAATAGGAGAAAGAGCTCTGGGCAGGCCAGGGTTACAGTTCGCATGGAGCCAGGACACCAGGGGAGAGAAGCAATTCTACACGTGCAGTACGAATGGGTTTTTGTCTGTGACTATGGTGGCAAGTTGTCTGTGATTAGAATCAAAGCCATGCCGTCACAGCTGGAGCCATCAAAAGGGTCTTGGGTAGGATTTAGAATGGGGAAAAATCCAAATTTGAACCTCAAGGCTGTATTTAAAATTATAGAAAATCCTTAGAGGCTTGCTTCTGAAGGAAAATTGTACACAATAGGAAATGGGAGCTTAACTACAGGTTCCCTGAAAAGATAACATTCATTAAAATAACATTTAGGTTTAATTTTAAAGAAACAAATGAAATGGTTCTTGAATGGCAGTCTAAAGGTTTGAAGCTCTAAGGAGGGAAAAGTGGCTTGTGAAATTTTTTCAGAAAAAAAAAAGACCACATTCATTTGCTTACATTTTCAAAGAGAAATGTAAGAAAGATATTTAAGGTGTGGATTAAGTAAAGAGTTAAAATCTTTATCATGAAATTTTATCATGGTTTCAGTAATTGAAAGAGATTCTCTGTATGGTTTATTAAAATACTTTCCTTAATTAGTCACTACTTAACCTTCACTATATCTTAAGTATCGCATTCCTTAAATCTATAAAAATTGACATCATACCTATTGGGCTATTTGGCTATTTTCTAAATGGGGTTTTCCCTTTTATTTTATAGCTATCCTAAATTTGGGACCATTATTCTCTTGATTTCATTACTTTAGCAGGTGCTATGCCTAAGTTTTGGCTACTCAGCTAGAAGATTTTCAGAAGTAAGAGAAAAAAAATATAGTGTAATGACTAAAGTACAGACCAGGCACCTGCTGTCAAGAAAAATCAACAAGGAATTAATCAGCCCAGCATGGGAGTCAAATTTTTACTTTTCTCTTGGCTGTCTGCAGAGCACAGCACAGCACTTGAGACATCATTAAGGGGCTGTTTCTCCCCTCCTGAAACACTATTGCCCTTTGATATCTAATGCCAATGTATTTATACCATATCTGGAGGCTTCTAAGATTTTGGTTACTGATTGCAAGATTTTTAGTAGGGATGGGTAGGGATTGTTTTGTTGTTTTATTTGCCTTTTTACTCATTATTTCACATTTTATATTGAGATTAATCAGAAATTATTAGTTATACAAATAATATGCAAGTAATATACCTTGCAAAGTAGATTTTATGAAAGTCATCTAGTTCATAAAATAAGAAAAAAATATTGGGTGGTGTTGGAATTTTATTTTTTCTAAATTTTTTCAAATTTATTTATTTGCTTTTTATTTTTACAGACTGCATTTTGATTCACTGTACACAAATGTGGTACAACTTTTTGTTTCTATGTTTGTGCATGATGTAGATTCATACCATTCATGTAATCATACATGTACATAGGCTAATGAGGTCTGTCTCATTCCACCATCTTTCATACCCCCACCCAGTTCTTCCTCTCATTTCCCTCTATATAATCTACATTTCCTCCATTCTTCTCTTACTCCCCAGCCCCCACTCCCATCATACATCATCATCCACTTATCAGGGAAAATATTCAACCTTTGATTTTTTGAGCTTGGGCTATTTCACTTAGCATGATATTCGCCAATTCCATCCATTTAACTGCAAATGCCATAATATTATTATTCTTCATGGCTGAATAATATTCCATTGTGTATATATATATATACACCACAGCTTCTTTATCCATTCATCCATTGAGGGGCATCTAAGTTGGTTCCATATTTTAGCTATTGGGAATTAAGATTCTATAAACATTGATGTGGCTGCATTACTGTAGTATGCTGATTTTAAGTCCTTTGGGTCTAAACTGAGGAGTGAGATGGCTGGGTCAAATGTTGGGTCCATTCCAAGTTTTCTAAGAAATCTCCATACTACTTTCCAGAGTGGCTGCACCAATTTGCAACTCCGCCAGCAATGTACAATTGTGCCTTTCCCCCCTCATCCACACCAACACCTATTATTGCTTGTGTTCTTGATAATAGCCACTTTAATTGGAGTTAGATGAAATCTTAGAGTAATTTTAATTTACATTTCTCTAATTACTAGAGATGTTGAACACTTTGTCATTTATTTGTTAATCGCCTGTATATCTTCTTCTGTAAAGTGTCTGTCCAGTTCCTTGGCCCGTTTATGTTTGGTTTCTTTGAACTTTTGGTGTAAAGTTTTGTAAGTTCTTTATAAATTTTGGAGATCAGTGTTCTATTTGAAGTACAAGTGGAAAAGATTTTTTTTCTACTCTGTAGGCTCCCTTTTCACATTATTGATTGTATCCTTTGCTGAGGAAAAGCTTTTTAGTTTGAATCCATCCTGTTTATTGATTCTTGCTTTGATTTCTTGTGCTTTGGGGGTCTTGTTAAGAAAATCTGGTCCTAAGCCAACATGATGAAGATTAGGACCTATTTTTCTTCTGTTTGGTGCAGGTTTCTGGTCTAATTCCTAGGATCTTAATCCATTTTGATTTGAGTTTTGTGCAGGGTGAGAGATAGAGGTTTAATTTTATTTTGCTCCATATGGATTTCCAGTTTTCCCAGCACCATTTGTTGAAGAGGCTACCTTTTCTCCATTGTAGGTTTTTGGCTCCTTTGTCTATTATGAGGTAACTGTAATTTTGTGGGTTCCTCTCTGTCTTCTATTCTGTACCATTGGTCTACCTGTCTATTTTGGTGCCAATACCATGTGTTTTTGTTACTATTGTTCTATAGTTTATAGTTTAAGTTCTGGTATTGTGATGCCTCCTGCTTCACTCCTTCTGCTCAAGATTGCTTTGGCTATTTGAGGTCTCTTATTCTTCCAGATGAATTTCATGATTGCTTTCTCTATTTCTATGAGGAACATTATTGGGATTTTAATAGAATTGCATTGAATCTGTATAGTGCCTTTGGTAGTACGGTCATTTTGACAATATTAATTCTGCCTATCCAAGCACATGGGAGATCTTTCCATCTTGTAAGGTTTTCATTAATTACTTTCTTTAATGTTCTATAATTATGATTGTAGAGGTCTTTCACCTCTTTTGTTAGATTAATTCCCAAATAATTTTTTTGAGGCTATCGTGAATGGAGTGGTTTTCCTAATTTCTCTTTCAGAGGATTCATCGACTATTAATAGAAATACATTAGATTTATGTGTATTGATTTTATATCCTGCTACATTGCTGAATTCATTTATTAGTCCTTGAAGTAATCTGGTGGAGTTTTTTTGGGTTCTCTAAATATAGAATCATGTCATTGGCAAATAGTGTTAGCTCGAGTTCTTCTTTTCCTATTTGTATTCCTTTAATTTATTTTGTCTGTCTAATTGCTCTGGCTAGTGTTCCCAGTACCATGTTGAATAGAAGTGGTGAAAGAGGGCATCCCTGCCTTGTTTCAGTTTTTACAGGGAATGCTTCCAGTTTTTCTCCATTTAGAATGATGTCGGCCATGGGCTTAGCATCGATAGTCTTTACAATGTTGAGGTATATTCCTACTATCACTCTAGTGTTTTGAGCATGAAGGGGTGCTGTATTTTATCAAACACTTTCTCAGCAAAAATAAGAAAATTTTATGAGTCAGCAAAAATATATTCATTTCAAAATGTGTGGAAAATAACATTTAACAGAGAAGAATTCTATCCCTTCTATTAAACCACTTAAATTAATATGAAAATAATTCAGTTTGGATTAACACTGATTTGACTCCTACCATGTGTGCCTTTTCTAGGCATAATGAAAATTTAAATGATAGATAAGAGTTAATTTTACCCTCTAGGAATTTATAATCCAATGTGATTAGGAAAAAAATATAAGGGTATCCATATGCACAGATAAAGACTAATAATTTAAGTGCTATGATGCAAAATTTCTCAAAGATTATTCCTTAGACCAGCAGCATCAGTATCTTCTGGGAAGTGGTTGGAAATGCACATTCTCAATTGCATCTCAAGCCTAATGATTCAGAAACTAGAAGGTATAGCCCAGAAGTTCAGGTTCTAAATCTTCAAATGATCTGATGCATCATCCAATTTGAGAATCACTGTGAAGTGTATTCATAGATTAAATATTCAGGAGATGAGAGACTTTTTCCTCTTTTATTGAAGGGAAACCATCTTTGGGAGAGGTAATTTTGATCCAAAATTTCAAGGGAGGGTAAGAAAGGAATGAATATTTATTGAATTATTTCTAGGTGCCAGACATTTATTTAAAAATTGCAAAAGTCTGTGAACACTTCCACTTTATAGAAGAGGAAACTATAACAAGCATTAATCAAATTTCCCAAGGTCATACACCTAACTCCTCATCAAGAAGGAAGTTGAATTTAGATATATTCAGAAGTCATTGAGAATATGAGTATAGTTAAGAAGGTAAATTTTACTCAAATAGAGTTTCATCAGCCTCATAGGGAATATGGTAGTCAGAAAGCCTCCAAGATTCCTAAGTCTCTGCTAAATAAAATATGTAGGCCCTGCTATGAAAGGATTTTAGAGATGTAATTAAACCCATGGTGAGTTGACTTAAGATCGAGATATTGTCTAGATGGACCTGACCTAACTCCATCAAATCTTTAAATCTTGGTAGAGAGAGGTCAGAGAAAAGTAAGTCAGAGATTTGAAGCAATGCAGTATTGCTGGTTTGAAGGTAAAGGAGGACTTTGAGCAATGGATGGGGGTGGTCTGTAATATTTGAAGTGGCCAGTCAGAAATTATTTACATCATAATAAACATTTATATCATAACAAAGAAAAAATTCTTCCCACAACTAGTTAATTTGAAAGAACACTCAGAGAGGAACTACAATCTTAGTTGAAACCATGATTTTAGCCTGGTAGAACCCTGAGCAGACTACCCAGACTCCTGACCTTCAGAAAGTGTGAGGTGGTTTGGTCATTTTAGTCTATAGAGATGGCAGTGATTTGCTTTATGGTAACACAAAACAAATACAGACCTTGGTATCTGAAGTTGTATGCTGATTTAGTGAGGACCTAAAAATGTGGGGAGTAAATACTTGAAACTGTGTAATGGGGAGAAGAAGGATGAATTTTGAGACATAGGTAGAGGAAGCCTAGATTTCCTTTAGCAGACTTTGAAAGAAACGTGGACATTATAGATCCTGCTTGTGGGAGCTTAGAAGGAAACGAAGAACTTTAGAGAAAGCCTGATTAGGTTTGGGCAGATTACAAGTAGAAATATTAAGGATTTTGACAGTCAAGACTCAGAATGTGCTAACTGTTATTGAAAACTGAAGACAGGAAGTGGGTGGCAGAATGCTTAGTGAAATGGTACTCTGCTACCATGTGCAAAGTAGAACTTGTAAGCAATACAAGCAATTCTTTGACTATACAGCTAAGGAATCTCCCAGCAAAGCACCAAGTCTTCTCACATTTTCTTCCTGTTTGTAGAAAACATGACAACAGAGACAAATTCAGGGAAAAATGGTTAAACAAAACAACTATTGAGCATGTGTTCCCTGTAGAGTACAAATAGATCAGTGGGTTTGGCCAGGATGATCTATGATGCACATGTTTAGGCAGAACAAAGGTGCACATACTGAGTCTGAAACAGGAAAAGACATCCCAATCAACCCAAGGACAAAAGTCCAGCATGGGCCTTGAAAAACTCTACCTCTGGGTAAGGACGTATTCTAGACTCAAGACCCAATTTTATATAGACAGTGGTGGGGTCAAAAACTGCACATTTGAGACTGTCTTTGACAATATAAATAAGGTCTTGATGATTTGGAAAGTGATAAGCCTATCCATATGGCAAAATAAATAAATAAATATTAAGATTTTATTTCCAAAATATGTAATGTAATAGAATAGGAGAAGGGTGTGGCCATAAAATCTTTTTCTAAAACCTTAGAAACAAGTCATATGTTACACAAGAGGATCTTTAGCATATTGAGTGTACTGCACAGATCTTCTTGCACTAGAGCACTTCAAGGAAGCCTAAGAATTTTCCCCTGACCAGCAGCAGGAACCAAAAAAATACCAAAAAAAGAGTAAAGAGTATGTTCTCCAAAAGATTCCATGATGATGTGTACTTGTGGCTGATCTAATTGTGTGAAAACCAGTGAAATTCACAGAAGATCAATGTGTTTAAGAGAATTATATGAGCAGAAATACTTCATGGTTGGATTGAAAAGACAGAGAATATAAAATGAAAAGAGCCTATTATAATGCCTAAAACTCTACTCTTGGAAAGCAGACAAACTACTTAGTTGCCAACAATTGCTACTTGGTTTAAAAAAATTACTGACACATTTTAATTATACATAACAGTGGGATTCAGGGTGACATTTGTACATATGTGTACATCACATATGCAACATAACATCATTTGGTCAATTTCACCCCCACTACCTTCCTTTTCCCTTCAGCCTCCCTCCCCTGGTCTCCTTCCTCTACTCTTAATGACTAAGGAATGAGGATTCTGAAGGCAAAATTAACAATCCAGTGGATGGAACTGAGAACCATGAACAGCTGTATCCATACCTCAAATCCAAACAAAGAGCTCTGGCTTTATTTTGCCTAAATGGATTTCAAATTGTTTTGTCAGAATGATTCCTTAATCCCTCATGTTTTCTTCCTTTTTGAAAAGTAATAGCTATAACTTTTGTTCTATACCAATTTTATCATCATAGTTTGTACATAGAATTTGGTATGTAACTTTAATGTTAGTTTCACAAGTCCACAGATAGAAAGCAATTGTGATCCAGAATGGATTTTAACTAGAGGTCTGATTAGTTCCAATTTAGATGACAAGATATGGCATTAGATGATGATACGCTAGGCTTGAAATGATTGGTAATGGAATGAAATCCTTGGGAAGCTTAGGAAGGAGTTGAATGAATTTTGCATTTGAGAGGGACACAAATTTTTTTAGCCTAACAGACTGTGTTGAGCTAAATTTGAAGATGGGCAGCAAGATTTTTGGTTCCTGCTGTACACAATCTTCTCCTCATTGTTTAACCAAACACCTATCTATATGCTGCTGTGAAAGAATTTTTCAGACATAATTCAGTTCCCAAATATGACAAAAACAGTTTTTTAAAGTGTAGATTATTTGTCAAAGTTGTTTTGAATAATGAACTTAAAAGATTTATATAGAAATTAACTTTTGTTCTCTTAAATTGAAAATTATTTGCTTTCTTTTATATAGTGTCAACTTATCATACATATTAGCTCATTTCAAAAGAACCCCTTTATTAGTCAAAAGATAAGAAAATCATTTTGTATGAATAGCAGTATCTTCTATTTATTTCTAGACCAAAACCATTAATTCCACATGCCTAGTTTTTCTACACTTTTCTCTTTCCTGTTTTATTCTATTTTATGCAGCCATCCTTAGAGTTTACTTTGAGTCCAGAGTAATTTTAACTTAACAATCTTTAGTTTTTGAAAATAATGTCTTAAACAGTTTTTTTCATATACCTTTGCTTTTTAAAGGTAAACAATAGAGGCATTTATAATAGGCCATCCTTAGTGCCTCAGAATTCCTAAGCATTCATTAGAACAGGTGCGTATTCTTTGTTTCTCTTCTATTTGGAAGAATCAGTGCTAGTAAGACGACTCTCATGCAATAAAAATTAGACTTTTCTAGGTAGCTCAGAGAGACAGTCCAGGTCCATCCCATTCATAAACTTAGTCCCAGCCAAAGAGTAAGAGCTTATTGTACTGAATAGAACTATAAAGTCTGTCATCACATGAATTGGTCACCATTCTTTTTTTCTTCTGAAAGATCCACCAGTAGATTGGATTATCAATTTAGATTTGATTCAATTCAAACCGGATGATCTTCATAAAAGCTTCAGGGGCACTTCTGGGGAGGGAAATGAGAGAACAGAATAGGGCTTCCACTGCCACATTATATACAGCAGCAGTTTTCAACCGCTTTGTGGTAATGACCATATTTCAGGCTGTTATAGACTCCTTGGAATGTACGGTTGGGAACTTCACTTCAGCACAGGGAGAGTCCTCAAAATTACAAGGTGAAATTTATTTTCCAAATGAAATCCAACTGGAAAGGGTTATTATTTTAAGCTAAACTTTGCTTTTTCTTGGTTTGAATTTTCTTTGTGAAGTTAACATTGTTTAAACTCCATTATAATGTTGTTGTTTACTTTAGACTTGATTTGAATGCGTTGTGTGATCACTGCAGTGGAATAAAATTGATTTTTTCAAGATATGAATTAGGTATTGGCAGTTTCCAAGGTAAAGGAAAGTTCAATTTAAGAGCATGAGAAGAAGACATTTCTATGACAAGTTTCTAATTTTTAGCTCATTAATTAAAGTAGAATAGCCATTGATATTCTCTACACTTATTCAGAATTTCACCACATGGTCACTTTATAAGTGCTTTGAGTTTTGCCTCCACAATTAATAATCTTTGCTTGAGACAAAACATTACTTTATTATTAATTGTCCTTTGGGTGGGTATAATGTATATACGGGTACACATATATGCACATGCAATCTATTTATCATGCAGGCTCTCTGAAGCAGCCCTAGAAATGTCAGCAGATCTCCTGGAGGCAGGAAGTGAGATTCATTTTAATTTCAAACTAAATTAATTCTGAGTGAAATCAAACCTATTCTCACATTTATTATGGCAACCTGGTCTGAGTGAAAAATTGCAGATTTTTAATAAGGGCATTTCCATGGGTTTCCTTTCATTCCCACAAACTCATAAATCAATTCCTGTCTGTCAGCCATTACGAATTTATCAGTTCTTATGAGTAAATGTGACAGACAAATACTATTTAAATCTATCAGATTGTATCTCTGTTTGTGAGCTAAGCACAGTGTTGGCTTCAACGATGTCCTCTTTGTTTTTTAGAGTTTTTTGTTTTGTTTTGTTTTGTTTTTTCTTTCTGGCTCCCTTAGGCTATCTGAAGCAGTAGGGTAAACTTAGAAACATGCTGTAGATCCCAGCAATAAAGACAAAATCGAGATTGTATGTGTCTTTGAATAGACTTTCAAAAAACAAATTTAATTAAAAATAATTTTAAAGAAAGTGAGAACAGCAAAATACTTTTCCAAAGGTTTTCTTTGCAGGGAGGAGAGAGTAAATTATATTGTAGAAACAAAAAACTTATAATATCTTCAAAATTTACTCTTCAGATCTTTAACACCTTTGCATACACATGGTAAACATTAATTTCTGGGCAATAAAAATGTGATTTAATACTACATCCACAGTTTTATACATATTCCAAAAGTCTCAGCAGACTAATTAGAAGTATTGCATTTTATGGAATGAACATTCCTCCTTATTTTCTTGGTCTCTAACTACTGTGTAAAATTTAAATAAATGAGGTATGTCTACAGCAGACAGAAAGGTGAAGAAAATGCTAAATAGAACTGTAGTCAGGATAATAAAGTGAATGTTTTGGGTCTATAATTTTTGTACCAACAAAATTCTTCAGAAGAGTCATAGTGAGAAAGCAGTGATCATCACAGGAGTAAGATATCTGAACCTTATAGAATTTGTGACACTGTCAAGGCAGTCTCTGCTCAGGCCAGCAAGTGGATGTTAAGAAACAGTCAATAGTACTAATTTGTGTCTATTATTCCTTACTGCCAGTCATGTAGCTCTGTAATTGAAATGCTCAGTAACAGTTTTCTACCTAAATTCTAATGATGCCCTTTATAATTCTCTTTTTAATGCAGTTCCTGAACTTTAGAAAGGTTGTTCATTGCCAAATGTCAGTTCATTGTGAAGTGCTATATTGGAAAACCTCTTGCTTAAAAAAACTGAAGACATAGTATTGTTCATTATGCCTGTTGAAAATTCATTGTCCAGTCATGTGCTTAAATGGTTCATTACTTCTCTTATTTAAAAAAGAGTAAAGATAATATGCATATGTAGGATATATGATAATTATATCTTTAAAGGACAAGACTGCCATAAACAATAATTTTATAGTCACTTAATTAGAGAACTCTAGTAAAGGATTATTATCATAGCATTTGCAATTAAATTTACCAGGTAAAATTCTTTCTCACTTTCCACTCAATTTATACTTTCCAGAAAAAAACATAATCTCTCTCTCTCTCTCTCTCTCTCTCTCTCTCTCTCTGTATATTTTGGGATCTAAGACCCTATCCTACTTTTCTTATTTACTGTGAAAAAAAAATCATGTGAACTAAGAGCTTCTGAAATATACAAGTTAATAACTTAGTCTTAAGTGGAAAAAGGAAATGAAAATACCACCAGTTTTTTTTTTTTCAGAGTAAGTGAATTTTTTTTATTACTTTGCTATTTTAAAATTTGATGGTTAGTGTAACCTAAGTCCTGCACTGAGGAAATGTAGAAATGTAGTTGAAATTCTGTTGAAGAAAATAACATATATATTTGGGGCATACAAATAGTGATTAGATCCTTAAAACCAGAAGATTTAGAATAAATGAAAAAAGTGTTTATCATAACAGGGAGACGATTTAATGCAATTTATTTCATTTACCTTTATTTAACTGATGTGTCTATTTATAAACTTATTGAACAAAGGTACATGTACCCCTTCTTGGGATTCACAGCTCTGGACAGACTGAGAATTTCAGATTTGCTTTTCTTTTGGAGCTGTGTCAGAGTTATTTATGGGTAAATTATTCTGATTAGGAATAGATGGTTCCTCAGGATTTCCATAAAATAAATCTAAATGTCTCAACTGTGTTTCTGGTCCAGCAACAACAGCCTCATTAAAGAAACACCACACGGTTGCTATATTGGAATCCTTGATTTTAAATAGCATTCTAGGCTGCATGTAAGAGAGAATAAATTGCCTTCTTATTCCTCTAAAAGTCCATGGTGCTTGTAATTTTGGATTGAGAAGCACTCTGAGAACAATGTCCAGAAGCATAAACTACTTCTCCCATGAGAGTATGATACCTGTGAAACAGATGTCATTAACCACAATTCTCAATTTTTCATGTTTGACAGGCAAAGCCAAATATTTTAGGAATTATGTAACCACTCTTAAGAGGTAATAAGTGAAAATGCTCCCAAGTTAAATATAATTTCTCTGGTTCACAGGACTTCATCATCTTTAGTGAAGCCAATAATCATAATATGAGAGGAAAAGAAAAAAAAACCTGAATTTGAAAGCTAGAGACTCTAAAGAAATAAGATTTCAGTGAGATTTGCGTCCTGTCATAGCTCAACTGGAAAAATTTCTAATTTCAGAATATAGGGTCTCTAGCTTAGGTTTGCTTGTTTTTGATTTTTAATAGGTACTTTAAAATTATATGCAATAGTGTGTCTATTTATACATTATATCATATTTGTACAGGCACATAAATAATTTGATCAATCTCATTTCCCAGTACTTTCCCTTTTCTTCCACTCTTTTCTCTACCTGATCCTCTTACTCTATTGAGCTCCCTTTGATTATGGTCATTATTTTAATTAGTACTTTATAATTATATATATAAGTATGTATATACAAGCATAATTCATTGCTGTATATTCATACATGTACATAGCACAATTTGGTAGATCCTGTTCCCCCATACTTCCCTATGCCCTCCCCTCCTTCCTCCCTGTGGATCCCCTTCCTCTATTCTATTGGACTTCTATTTCACTGAGATCCCTGCCATTTTTTTTGAAATCCCTTTTTCATAGCTTAGGTTTTTAATTGAATCTATCCCTTAGAGTCTGAAAGTATGAGAAACATTTTCCTTATAGGAAAAGGATCAGTATCAAAATCTACCCTATTTTTACAGTATGGCTTTTAAGGTAACTTTCATATCTTATTATGATATACCCAACTATTGACTGGTGCTGAACTGCTCTAAAAAGGGAGAAAATTCCATGTCTCAGTTATGGAAAATTTCTGGAAGTGAAAACAATAATATACTTTTCCACAGGACTCCATTATGAGAAATGGAGAAATACACGTTTGTATTCACATGATTAATGGAAGAATATGAACATGGTTTCCTCATATGATGATAATAAAGTTTTATAATTCATTTATAGTTTACATAAAGTATTCAGTTAGTGAATTGACCTCACTGATTTTATTCTTGTTATCATAGTGACAGCAGCATTGGGCTGAATCAGATCTTTGAGAATACTTTTAGTAGTTTGATGCTTTGTTCCAATAAGAAGAAAACATATAATTTAGTTCAAGATGCATTTAACAAGCACTTCTTCTGTTGCATTCACTGTATTGGACACTGAGGAGCCCAATGAATGAAGCAGTCTCAACCAGACTTCTCTTCTAGGAAAATGTATGTATTGACCTACAAAAGATTGTAGGTCCTATCGACTATCCGACCAAGAATAATAACAAAAACAAACAAACAACAATAGCAAATTGAGCAAAACAAAAATCTCCATAATTTCACCAAACATAAAACACTAAAAGTTTAACACAAATATTTTCTTTTCTTCTCATTCTCTTTTACTAGACTATGCAAGTAAAATTACTTAAAATTTTTCCAGGCAAGAAGCAGAGGCAATGAAAATTAGGTAATTCATCTTGCATTTCCAGAAGCCTTTCACAGGTGTGGGAGAAGGAATACAGGCCTCTTTCTTTTTATTGAAGAGAAGAATTGAAATTGAAGACTGGGCTTCATACCTCCTACTTATGCAATTTGGTATAGCTCATGACTTCAGAAAAGTCATCTCTTTGTAGCACCATAACCAATTCACCTGTAAAATGACCTGTAATATTTTTTTCATATAGTACAACATTGAAATGATTAAAAGAAGTCTATAAGAAAACAAAGTAAGTTATTTTCAGTTTCATAACTAATAGTTGGTGCAAAATAGCCCCCTATTATTAAAGTTTTCTTATATTCAGGGATGCCAATCATTCCAAATGGTCAAAAATATACCAAATGAAGTTATTAACATCAATAAAGTCAATATTTAAAGTGACATTTTCACTTATCTGTTTTCACAGACCTATACTATGTTTTTTAAAAAGCTATAATCTGAGCTGGGGATACAGCTCAGTTGGTAGAGTGCTTACTTTGCATGTATAAGGCCCTGGGTTCAATCCCCAGCCCCACAAAAACAAAACAAACAAATAAAAAGCTATAATCTCTTTCCCCATTTTGGTAGGCGCTGTGTTAACCTTCTGAATAATGCATTGAATATTTTTTTAAAAAAATATAACAGCAGACATTTTGAGAGTATCTCAAAGCCTAATTGGCAAAGTATAACATCTAGCAACAGAAATATATCAACCTTGTGAATGAAATGGTCTTTCAAGGAACTGCAGTGTCTAAATGTTATTGATGATGTCATAAGACATGAAAGTTGAAGGGAAACCAAGTATTTAATTGCAAAGCTGGAAAGCATATCCTTATCAACCAGACTTAATTTAATTGTTACTATAGCTATTATTTGAAAAAGATTTGTACTACCAAGTAAGTGGAAGAGTCACACTTACTAAAAAATGAATTCTTGTGGGTTTAGAACTAGCCAAATTTATATGAAAGTGTAAGCCAATACATATTTTCTATTTTACCTCAAATGATTATTCCTGTAGACACTTTGGTTTATTCTTAAAATTTGAAGTAGGCTTACTTTTTCTTTATTTTAGCTTCCTCTTTAAGTTGAGAATAGTGCCTATTTATCCTGAAGGGCAGGACACAGCTTTTAGACAAGTTTTTACAGTTTTAGAGGAAGCTATGGAAGTTGTTATGTTTTCCTGTCTATATGTCCCTCAAAAAGATTTCCCAAACTAGTTGAAAACAAACTTCCATAAGTGAGTGAAAGAAACTTCATAGTTCAATAGGGAAAAAAAGCAACTTTTTTCTTTTAACACTTTAAAGGATAAGTGTTAAAAGGCCAACTGATGTTTGACTGATGAGTCTTGTTTGGGAAATACCAAAGGATTGTGTCTATGTAAGAACTTTATTTGATTTTTCTGATAAAAACACAGTTTTCTTCTGTGTTTTTATCAGAAAAGAATTATAACAAATTATAAACACAGAAGACTGCTTTTATCAGAACAGGATTCTAACAAATTATTTTCAAAAGAAAAGATTTCTGATTTGACAGTGAAGTTCCGCACATGCGTTTGTGGTGGCTGAGTGCATGCAATTTGATGACATAAAGGTATTTTTGCAGACAGTGGTTATAGTGTGCAGGCAGCAGGTGTGGTGAAGGTGGCAGTTGAATATTAATCACTTCCAGGATTGTGTCCCTCTTGTTCTCTTTCAAATGTAAACTTTTAGACAGAAGATGACATTCATGGATGACATCTCTAACCAGTTACCTTCAAAATCACTCGTTTTTTTTTTCAGAATTCTTCACAGTAGTGCTGTTGCCACCTCAGATGCACAGATCTTCTACCCAGGTTTATTTACCTATTTTCTACTGAAAAAATGAACTTGTAGAACTAAGAAAGAATAACAATAGACAATGAGCAAACACCCTGTTTCTTACTTTTGATTTTTAACTATTTATTTTGTGCCCTATAACACAGTCTAATAACAAAGAAAAAACAAAGATTTTGTAGTCACAAAACCAGACTTGGAATCTTGTCCCAACACCAAAACAGACTAGATTTTCTGAAGATTACAAATGTTGCGTTTTAATTTCTATATCTCAGAAAAGGGAAACATTAATATCAAGTGCTTCTTACGGAGCACATGTTCCTTAATATTCTAGATCATTACCTGATAAACAAAAATTGCATAGTGACCATTTGTTTAATTCTTGCATCAAGAAGTAAGAGACACAGACATCATTACCCTATGTACATGTATGATGACACAAATGGTGTGAATCTACATCGTGTCCAACCATAGAAACGAAAAGTTGTACCCCATTTGTGTACAATCAAAATGTAATCTGTAAAAATAAAAATAAATAAAATTTAAAAGTAAATTAAAAAAAAGAATTAAGAGATACTTTCAATTTTACCTACCTAAGTACTCAGTTACACTAAAAATTAAAACCGTTCTATGGATATACATGCTTATTGTAAAAACTGTTCTATGGATATATGATAAATCTCTTTCCATTCTATTCAGTTACTCAAGAGTGAAGTGCTCTATGAAAATCTAATATGTTTTGAAAGATGACATTTTGTGCTCTCCATTTCTTCATTCACTACATGCTTACATTAAAATGGAAACAAATGCTTTTATTATGTTATTGTAGATATATATAGAATTAATGTGAATTCCTAATGTGGTTTAAAAAGTTACCAGCTGCCAGCAACAGAGCTCCACCTCACATTTTAATTTTATAGCATCACAGGACAGCATATGTGCTCGCCCTCAGGGTGTGAACTTGTCAACTGTTTGTCAAAGAACGAATACACTCTTACAGGTAGAAGGGAAACAATTAATCCTGGGAATGAAATAACTATAATTTACTATTTTTTTTCCTACCCCCATGAGCTTTAAGTGTTACTTTGTTTTTGATTAGACCAATGAAGGCAATTTAGGATTTTGCCTCCATTTTTTCAAGTTCTGTGAATAAATCCTGTAAAGGGGTCCAACAACTAAGTTTGTTAAAATTCAATATAGCACTGACATTTTATAAGCACTAAGTGGAAATCAGATATTGAAGTAATATCATCAAGGACAAAACTTTAGGATACAGAGGACAACAAGACTTCCAGTTCTAGCCAGAGTATCACTCACCAATTCATCTTGGGAAAGTGATTTAACCTTTTTAGGACTCAGGTTTCCCATCCATAAAACAGCTCATGACTATAGTACCTATGAGGATAGTTGAAGAACTAAAGTTATAAAGCTTGAAAGCACTTAGCACATTCTCTGGCACCTTATAAGTCTTCCAAAAATGTCCTGCTTTTATTATGAAACTATAATGACACCGTATTATATCTTCCCTACCTAAACCTATTTTGGATGGGTTGAGCATTAATCCAGTCAATTTTTCAGTTAGTTTCAGATTTGAATTGCCAGCTGCCTTTTGACACATACTAACTTGCTATTCAGGCTATAATGTAAGATATTAGCACTCTGCTGTTTGAATGAAAGGCAGAATTATGAATTTTCTGCTATTCAGAATCTTGCAAAATTTAAGGTGATGCAAAATAATACTTCTAATGAATTCTTGTCAAACAAGCAAATGAAATTTGAATCTGATCAAGCCATTAGAATTACTTGAAATTGTAGAGTTTTTATATACACATATTATTTTAAAATACACAGCAACATGCTAAGCTTTCTTATCTGTGGATAATGAAATTTGAGATAATTTGGATTTTCTAAAATCCACCTAAGTTATAGTAGTAATTTAAATATGGCAAAATACTACAGAGATTGGTAGTTTTAAAAGATTTGAAGAGAGAAATTGTAGGACTCAATGCTAAGTTGCAGCATTGTAAAAGACAGGACCAGATCAGGTTTTCCTGGGTCCACAGAAAGGACTACTGCAACATCTGATGGTCCCATGGAAGGAAGTGCAGACAAGAGGGAGAGGCAGGTAGTTTATCATAAGGGGAATTTGTGACAGGTCAAAGTTGAAGCATAGGCTATCCAGGAAAACTTGATTGGAATTTGAAGGGTTTAGGCAAAACACACAATATTCAAACAACAATTTACTTTATCACTGAAAGAAGTTCTTACTTTTGGGTTCTTTTCTGAATTCTGTATAAAAAAATAATGCCTTGTTTCTCTGCAAAGAGATGAACTGTTTGTAGTTAGTAAGTTTTTACTATCGATATTGTTTACTTTTTGAAAAAATTTATTTTCTTATTCCATTGCTTTCTTACCTTGTGCTGGGAATGTCTACACCTCCCATAGGGCATAAAAATTAATGCTAATAAAACAGTTAAATTTGGTGAACATCGTTTGAAAAAAATAGATTTCAGCTGTTTACCAAAAGGAAAAAAAGGATAAATTGCTTTAGTGAACTGAAAACATTTACTTTTTCTTTTTTCTTTCCAAACTATTCTTTGTTTGTCTGACCCTTCTCATATAGAGAAACGGCAGGGAGTAGATTTTTTTAATACAAGTATTCATTATCACCCTTGTATTACCTCTCTGTGGATTCTGGAAGAATGCAGTCCTGACTAAAATCCCTGGCTGTGATGTTTGTCTATTCATGTTTAGAAAATGATTGTGGCTATTTTGTATTATCAGGCCTTTAAACTATTCTTGTCAAAAGTTACTCAATTTATTTTCCTCATCCTTTCTCCTTGGCTGCAAGAATTATGAGCCTATGATTTATTGAGTATCCACTCTTTATTTTTCAAAACCCAAACTATTTCTAACTTATTGGAAAAATTGTTATCCCTTTTGTAATATTATCTTCACCCCCAAAAGTTAACTAAAAGACCAGAGCTCAATTTTGATCCTAATATTAATAATGCACTGATGAGATGAATTTGCAATTTGGAATTTTCTGAGGTAGGGTAGGAAGAAAATCTACATGCAAAAGGAAAATCAGCATTACACTGGAGAATTTTGTGTTAAAGATAAATTAATAAGTATTTTAAAGAGTTCTTTGATAATAAGAACAATTGAAACTGTTGGAAGCCCAGTAAAAGTAACGCTTCCGCAAGGTAATGTAAATTCTAGATATCACCTAGAAATAATATAGTTCATTTACAAATAATATTTGAAAATAGCATTGTTGACATGCCTAAGTGGCAAGATGGACACAGAGAGGTCATAATTATACAGAATGAGTTAGAATGGATTTACTCCGCTCTTTCTTTCATTATCAAACAAACAAGAAAAAAAATATTTTAAGTGAAAATTTAAGTCTATGATTACAGGTGTGAGATCTCTGTTAGGTTAAATGGCTGAATATCAGAATGTTTTTGGATGAATGTTGAATTTCTCCTTAAAATACAATTTGGCATGTAATGTTACTGATATATTGACTTGGGGATATTTGGCCTAAATATGTGTTTGCATGTGTTGGTACTTAGCCACTGCACCATAAAGTTTTAACATTTTTATATGATCTGGTTTACAGTGTTTTCTGTTTTATTCACTTTTCCTCAGAATCTACATGAGACTAGGACATTAAGGATAGAAAGAAACAATATGGAATGAAGAAGTAGAAGTTCCATCTCTGAAAAAGCTAAGTCCTGAGAATTGAATAAGCAAGCAAGAAGAAGACGAAGGAAGAAGTGCAAAAATAAAGTAGGACATTACATTATTGGGGAGTATGTAAAGTTATTTTCTAGCTATTCTGAGAATGAGAAAATTTTTCCATGTTGAAATAAATAGTTTTCTTAGTGTTTATTTGGCCACTAGCTAAACACATTATTTTCTAAAGTTGGAAATTTTATTTGGTTAAGTTCTACTTTTCCCACTTGATATAGTATTTTTTTTTCTTTTAAGGATTAAAAAAAGTCATTCCAAACTCTACATTTAATTTTTACTTCCATGAGAGACCACCTGATGATGTAACTGTGCTAGGAACCTCAGAAGAAAGTATCAATGGGTAGATATGTACTTAATATTTCAGAAACTCAAATTCTGGTAAGTTAAAAAAAGGTCATTTGGCTAAACAATTTTATTAAAGGATCCTGTTAGAATTGGACACATTGGGTTTCCATAGTGTATTTTTCAATTATCTTAGAACTGGTATATTGAGGAAGCTAATGCAGCTTTGTGGTAGAAGCAGCAAGGTTGCTGTCTTTATATAATTTATGGTGCTGATTAGAATTGTACGTTCAGTGATTCTGAAAGTTTATCAGATGTCTTGATATAAACTGAAGTGAGCCTGAAAAAAATATAACTAGAGCCAATAATGTAGAAGTAGAAGGGCATAGTGACTCTCAAGTTAAAGATCTCAAAATCTGAGATCTTTAGACTTAAGGTAATTCAAGATACCAATATAACAATATGGGTCATTTGTAAAAATGTGACATAAAAAGACATATAATCTTAAATTTTTATCATTTCTTGACTATCATGTTCAGACAAGAATATATAAAACACTAAGAAAAACAACATATTACCATAGTATTTTTTTATATTCTATGTTCTGATATTGTAGAGTTAGGTACTAACACATAATGAGAGTCATTATTATTAAAAATAAATTTTACATCATAAAGTAGTTAACAAACTTATTACATTTGCCAATTTTTTCTTCCCCATAGCATGTATGATCTTATATCTCTCACAAAGTAAAAATAGTCTGCATAGGGCTTTCATGACTGACTACTCAAATCAAAAGCACATAATCAGACATCTCTCTTATGGTCTGCCAATTCAATTTCATGAATAAATATCAAAGTATACATAATAACCACAACGATCATGTATGGCACAGTGAATTAGCCTGTAGTTCAGATGTTATTCAAACACTAATCATTAAAAGTGGACTTCTGAACAACAGACTGAAAATGAACATTCTTTAATCAGGAAAATACTGACTGAAATTCCAAAGTACTAGTGGTACCTATTCTCCAAAAATGACCACCATGGAACTATATCTCCTGGGATGTATTCCTTTGTAGATTCATTATCATTTCTATAAGCAGACAGCACGAGGGATGGTCTGCCAGTTCTGGGCTGTGCCTTTGAGAGACCTGGCAGTGTCCATTTATTTGTTTGTAGAAGACTCTCTATTATAAGCTACCAGGAAAGAAATCTGGCTGCTCTTCTGAGATACCATATAGACAAGCCATGTTGATAGGAGAAGCTCCTAGAGGCCAGGGACAGGAAGAAAACCCTCCTAAACTAGCTTTCAATCTAACACGCATATTATTTAAGTCTCTACTTCCGCGTGACTACAGCTTCTTAGCAGACCATCTGAGCCAAGTCAAACCACCAAACAAAGAGATGTTCAAGCAGATGTTGTTTCAAAACACTGAGTTTGGGGGTAGGTTTTGTGGAGATGATCAAAATAGAAACAGTTTTGAAAATAAGATGCGGGTCCCTAGGAGGGTCTCTCATCTAACTAGTTTTAAAGGCATATACAAGCCCAGTAGTACAGCTATCTCATGGTATGAGGTTGCAAAACAGTTATTTAAATTATCACATGTAATTAAATGTCTAAGAGGAAAGTTTTTGGTAAACAAGGAGTAATTTACATAGAAATGTAAGGATAAATAAGGAACATAATGGAGGTGACTGGAGTTTTTAAAGAAACTTGGAAAGTTAGAAACTTGGAAACTTTGAAAATTGGAGAGAGAAAATTATGGGCTTAGAACTTTAAATTCTCCATTCAAAGACTAAGTAAGAGATCAGAAAATACCTATGACTGTCCCGAAATGTTACCTTTATTGCCTGTGGCTGCATGGTCAAGATTTTGAAAACTAAATGGCTTTTACTTAGTTCTGTTAAGTTCATTTTTTAAGATTGTTCATGCATTTGATTTTTAGTTTTTCAAGAATCGGGACCAATAATCTAGCTATTACCATTTTATCTCAGAACTCAATATCATGCTCAGTGGTCACTAAACAAATTCCAAATGAATAAAAGAATACTTGAGATGGTATACGTCAAAACACTATGGAGAAAAGTTAAGAGAAGAAATGTTTACAGTAAATACACTGACTTTGTCTTAAGCAAAATGGAAAGGAGAAAATAGCTGGCACCTATCATACGAAATTTTTTAAATTATAATTTTGAATCCTTGATTCTACTTAAGAAAACCTATGGGAAGCATACACTTTATATGTAATAGTATTATCTTCATATTTTCTACCTAATTTAGTTAAAAATTAACTTTTAGGAACTTATTTTAGGGTGAAATTTATTCAAAATTCAAATGTTCTATGTTATAAATTCTATTTGCTGTCATGATTATTTAGTTATGATTTAAAAGAGGAAAAAATTGGTTTCAGAATCACTTTCTGATCTCTTATTTAGAGATATTTCTTCAAATCCATATTTTGATGATCCTTTTGAATAGCAAGGGGCTCAGGTTTGCAAGATGATGTGGAAAGCAAGGTAGCTGGGGCTCATAACAACCCTGACATTGAGACACAGCTAGCCCTGATCCTGGTGGAAGGCCTCGATTTCTATTTTTATTAATTTCCCCTCCAGAGAAAGGCACTTGACTTCTTACTTCCACTTCCACTTCTAGGGCAGTCATCATTGCTTCTGGGTAACATAAACAGCCTGCTCTGCTTAAATTCACCAAACTTCTAGAATGTGATACAGTATCTGCTAAAGCCTTAAGGTAAACACACATGCCAGGCAATATTTCATGCTGGAATATTCCCTATCCACCTACGTTATGAAGAGTGATCTTCGTAGTGGTAGTTGCACTCCATTTTCTAAATTGTTTTTAAATTTCCTTGTGGCTGGCTTAAGTCAATAGAGCAGTGTAGTGCACCTTTTGAAAAATCTCCTGTCTCACTTCTCAATACTCTCCATTTTTTTCTTTCCTTCTTTCTTTTTTTCTTTTCATTTTAAGCAAGAGAACTCACCGGCATATACTATATAGTTATCTGTGATCTATTGGTCCAACTCTGCTGGATTAATGCCAGATTTCAACACTTAGCTCCCCACTGGCGAACTACTTTCCCACCAGTGGTTAAAAAATGATCACTTTTACGCTTAAGCACACACATTGACATCTCCTGTCTTGAATTCCTCTGAAAAAGAAGAAAAATAGCTAGAGAAGTCTACCATAGCAGCCCCCTCTGGCAGGGATTCAAAAGTAAAAGAGCATTTCCAATTTCAGTCAAAACCAACTGGTTCAGAAAAGTTCAGGTACTTCAGAAGTTAACACAGGGCTCCCTTTGGTCCCATCAGGATTGATATTCCTATCTGCCCAGTTTGCTTTTACTCAGTTCAGCTGTTTTGTTATTACTTATAGAAAACGTTGCCTCAGCTGGAAAGCGGAATCATATCAGAAACCATTTTTAGAGTAGTTTAATGATGATATTTCAGTGGGACAAAAGGAAAAGAGTGCCCCCTCAGGATTTCTTTAAAATCCATAAAGCCAGGTTTTGAAAAGAACATGATTGGAATACAGCAAGAAACCTACCCTTAACAATTCCCTGTCATTGAATTGCTTCCTGGTTGTTCTTTAAATGGCAGCCCTTCATAGTATAGGGCATCTTTTACTTCTGGAAAAATGGCAGCTTTCTCATGAAACTAAGGCTATTAGTTTTACACAAAGAAATGAAATAAAGCTATTTTCTTTCCTCTTTCCCAATAACATTTTAAGCTTTGGTCAAGAGATTTTTGTTTTTCTTCTCAAAGACAAGTGGGATAAGAAATCCCAAAATTTTAAAAATGTGTGTCAAACAAACTTGAAATAAGACTATTTATTTTCTTGGTTTATATACTTGATTTTTTAATGACAGTTGAAAACCCAAATGGAATTGTACGACTATAGTTTTTTAATGTTAATATATGAGACAATATACAATTCAAAGTGAAATCAAATGCAGAAGTGTTCTAAGGCATTTATTTGTAGAGTGTATCTAAGTAGACAGATTGGTGCTTTCTAAAAATCACTATAAATAAAACTGGAAAGGGTGTACTACACAAACAGCAGGCAAAAGCGAAAACTGGTGTTGAGTCAGGTGCTACCCTATATGAGAAAGCTTTCTAAGGCAAGAGGATTCGTAGAAGGAACTTGTGGGCTGAGCTCTGAGAGCAAGGGTTCTGGCAGTAGGGGTTCGAAGACAGGGAAGGGGAGTTCATGCTAGAGGTCACATCAGTTCTAACTTTTTTTGGACAAAGAAATGAGTATTCCTGGAAAGCTGATGAAAGCAAAGAACCCTAGAAATTCTCAATCTATGTTAAAAGAAATGAACATTTTTAAAGAAAATGTGAGTTTAAAAAAACAAAAAAGGAACTGAATGAGGCTACGAGATACAAGAATTCTTCTAAAGGAGAAGGCAAGATTCCAGAGGAGGATGCCATCAACAGTCACATTGTCATACAATCCTTGAGAAAAGTAAAACAGCCTGAAAAACAAACATTGGTTAGTGAACAGAAGAAATAATGAGAGCAGTGGCCTGTGTTTGTGTATTGTGTGTTTTGATATACATGGTATTTTGTATATATATTTTTTCTACTTGAATCTGAGGAAAACGAGAAAGAATTGCCACTGAAAATGCTAGGGAAGAGACATTTAAAAATAGTATTTCTTAAGAATTCTGGAATACCATACTGGGAATGATGGCATATGCCTATAATTCCAGCAGCTCAGAAGGCTGAAGCAGGAGGATCACAAGTTCAGAGCCAGCCTCAGCAACTCAGCAAGGCTCTAAGCAACTCAGTGAGATCTTGTCTCTAAATAAAATACAAAAAAGGGGTGGGAGCGTGGGTCAGAGGTTAAGTGTCCCTGAGCTTAATTCCCAGTATCAAATTAAAAAAAAATAATAGAGAATATCATAAAGAATGTCACTCGAGTAGTGAATTCAACACGTCTTTTTCTCACTCAGATCGTAGGAAAAGATGAGCCAAAAAGAAAAAAATCCATATATAGGTGAAGGTAAATGAGTGATTTTATATAGAATTATCTTCATCAACCTAATAGAGACTGCAAATAAATAAGAGGATAGGGTTGAAGATTGACAAAAAATCAAAAAGGTAGCAGAGTATCTATAAGCTGTGAGCTAAAGAAGTGGGAAGACTAATAAGTAGAGATTAGAACAAAACTTGCAGTTTTGTAGTATGAAATTCAGAAAGCTAAATTTGCTCTATTTTTGGAAACAAATGGACACACTTCTTCTATCTTTGCCTTAGCTCTTTATTCTTCTTTTAATTTACTACCTGAAGTTATATGAATGAAGATTCCTCCTGTTAGAGTGAATTTAGCATCAAAATGGTTGCTATATCATAGAATTGTCAGTTAGTTAACATTTGACATCTTAATTGGAATACCATGCTATGGCAAAGAAATGGCTCTTCACAATGGTCTGTAGAGCCTGAAATCTTCCATTCAACAGTTCCTTTGGAAAAGGAAATCTCCAGTGGCATAAAACCACACTGTATTATAACTACCTTCATTGTTTATGTTGATAATTGACCCCTCTTTTGATTAACTCTTCATTTATAATTAAATAAAAAAAAAACTAAGCTACCTCAAGATATAAATACTGCTATATTTCTCTTATTTCTTAATAATTACTTGCTATTATGTGTTGTTTCTTCTATGAAGAATACCTATATCTAACTTTGGTGGCTTTCTGGCCCTGAATAGTCTAACAATACGGGGACATACTCATGGTTTGTTCATATCTAAGGGCATTATTTTTTTTTTTTCCTGTCAAACAAAGGCAAGGGGTCTGGAGAAAATGAGAGATGGAGGAGTGGGGAGAGAAAGAGAAAAAAGAGAGAAAGAGAGGGAGGGGGAGAAAGTAAACTTTTTGTTTGTTCCAAATTTTCTATTCTCCATGCATTAAAAAAAAAAAAAAAGATTGTTGGGGGGGAAAGTCTTAGAATGAGGAGAGTAAAATTGCTTTTATAGCACAATGACATGTAAAAAAGTAAAAAGAGGAAAATAGTATTTCAATATCTCACTCATGTAAACCAGTTAGAACAATTCTGCTATATGGAAAACACTCAATAGAAATGTTAGATGGTGTGCTTTCTCTTGGCACTCAATCCAATGCACATACTTTTGATTTAGAAAATATTACTTGTCTTCTTTTATACACTTTGGCAAAAATGAATTGACACACATGCACACACAGAAGAAAAATTATGTCAACCCTTTTTGCTTTTTCTTGTATCCATTATGAAGACAGGAAGGAGCTGAGAAAAGATACAAAATCCTCTCCAAAACATGCAAGTCCAGATGTGAACATTTTTTTCTCCAGTAGATATGAACTGAGGGAAAGAATCCTAAATATTTCCATTCTTTTAAAAAAAATAGTTTTACCATTTGGATTAAAAAGTACATTCACTGCTATAGCAATTAAGATTTCTTTTTCAGGGTAAAATTTCAGGTAATGTTAAACTATAGAATCCAGCTATAATTTGCACCTTGGAAAAGTTTTATTGCTATTTAAGAAAACAAAGTAAATATATTTTTAACTGTATGACTATGTAATATCTCAGTATATCCACTCACACACATACACTGATTCATCAGAAAAATAATCACATTCAATGTCATAGTAAGTTTCTTTCCTTTTATTCTATTTTATTGAATATTGGTCATTCATATTTTTATCTGTAATATAAAACTATATTCAATTAACCAATAGTAATTTTTTCCTCTGCTTTTCTGAACTATAAATAAAAATTTATTTTACATAAAACACATCTGAAGCATGAGACTTTTTATAATTCTTAATGTAGTACTGTGAAATCCCTCTATTATTTTGAAAGCAAAACACAAAATTTCAAGTCTTAAACTATAAAGATGAAAAATAATAATAGGTGGCAGAGATTACATTGAAGAAACTGTTCCCTGTGGAAGTTGCATATTTGCCTCTGATATGAGAAAAAATGTGTGTTAAAAAAACCATTTCCCTTTTTTTAAAAATATATCAGTTTTATTTTACATCTCCTATACAGTGTATTTCATGATGATTTGGCTTTAGGCTTTCAAAGTTGAAAGCTGAAAGTCGCCCTTTTGCAATTAGGAATTTCTGAACAGAGGCATCTTCCTTAGCAGAATTCCTCAAGCATGAAATATAGCTTAGCTCTTGGTGGCTCTACCAATTTTTGGCATCAGATACTCACTTCAGCATTTTATTATTTTAGTTAAACATATAAGTGTCCCATTGATATTTTCAAAGTTTGGTTTTGTTTTACTTTCTTATTGTTTTTTAACCAAACATACACATACCCCAGTAAAACAAAATCTTACAGATTAAATTAAACTAAACCTGCAAACTGTCACAACTTTAGGAATATTTGTGTTTCATTTCCCAATTTCTTATAATACAATGAATCTGATTTCCAGTGTGAATAAAATTATTATAAACCACCCAAGTTATAAAATCAATCAAATTCAAAATTCTAATAAATGGCTACCTATGAACACATTAATCAGTTTATCAGATATTTAGAAATATACATGCATTACTCTCATCAGAGTAGACTATGCAGACTGCTTATTTGTGTCACCACCTTGGTGACAGTGAATCAAAGTGTTGCCTTAATATGTCAAATGGGCATAGCTAGGTCCCTTGTCTGAAATCTAGCTTTAAGAGAGCCCAAGTCTCTAATTTCTATCTTAAAGAATGTTTTTGATCATAGTAAGGGAGAACTTGCTATTCCCAAGTGTAGGTGCTTATAGAAGAGAGCTGTAAACTATTCCTCACATGGCAGTCCCCAGATGAATGTTCAAGCTGCAAGGTGGCTATACTCTGTTTGCTCATTCCGCACCTGGATTTTTCCATTCTCTTGCTCTGCAGTCCACAAGGTTACCGTCCAGATGTGGACCTACATATTCAGAGCCAGGTTGCAGACACATCATTATTTCAATTCACAGCAAGTGGAATAGAACATGAGAAGTGGGCTATCTTTCACATTATAAAATCAATCTCCTCACAACTCATTCAAAACTCTTTCAAAGACTGTGTCAGTTCATTTGTGTGGCTGTAACCAAATATCTAAGATTGGATAATTTATGAACAATAGAAATTTTTTTCTTGTAGTTCTGGAGACTTGGAAGTCTGAAATCATGCTGCAGTCATGTCTGGTGTTTGGTGAAAGCTGGTTTATGCTTCTGAGATGACACCTTGTTGCTCCATCCTCAGACAGAGATAAACCCTCTACCTTCAGCCCTTTATTAAAGGCCCTAAATCCATCCATGACAGCTCCACCATCAGTACTTAATCACCTCTTTAAGATGCTCTTTCTTTTTATTAATTTTTATCAATTGGTACATTACAATTATACATAAGTGTGGAGTTCATTGTGGTATATTCTTATATGTATATAGCATAATTTGGTCAATTTCATTCCACAGCTCCTCCACTTTCTCATCTGTCTTCCCTCACCTTTGACTCCTTTCCTCTACTTTACTGTTCTTCTTCCTGTTTTCATGAGACCCTCCCTCACTTTAAAATTTTTTTTATTTTTCTTGAACTTCATATTTCCACATGTGAGAGATAATATTCTCCCCTTGACTTTCTGAGTCCAGCTTTTTTTCACTTAGCATAATGCTCACTGGTTCCAATCATTTATCAGAAAATTTTATAATTTCAGTATTCTTTATGGCTAAGTAAAACTCTGTTATGTACATATACTAT
This sequence comes from Glaucomys volans, assembly GCA_020662805.1. Taxonomy (NCBI): domain Eukaryota; kingdom Metazoa; phylum Chordata; class Mammalia; order Rodentia; family Sciuridae; genus Glaucomys; species Glaucomys volans. Next base: position 298,159 of record JAJEJO010001479.1, on the reverse strand, counting down.
ATTTTCTTTATCAATTCATCTATTCAGGGACACCTAGGCAGGTGCCATAATTTGCCCATTATGAATTGTGCTGCTATCAACATTGATTTACATGTATCACTATTTCTTTTGTATCAATATCAAGAAATAGGATAGGTGGGTCAAATAGTAGGTCTATTTGTTCTTTTAAGGAATATCCATACTGCTTTCCATAGAAGTTGTACTAATTTGCAGTACCACCCACAATTCATGAGTGTGCCTTTTCTTCTCAAGTCCTCACCAGCATTTATTGGTATTTGTATTCATTTTTAAGTTTTTTATATTTTATTTCACTATTATAATTTAATTTTTTGTGGCATTGAGGATCAAACCCAGGGCCTTTGCTTTCTAGCCAAGTGCTCTACCACGGAGCTATATACCCAGCCCTGCTGTTTGTTTTATTCATTTTTTATTTTTACAGACTGCATTTTGATTATTCTTAATGTTTGACTGTTTCAACTCGAGTGATATAAAAATACAGTGTTGTTTTGGTTTGCATTTCCCTGACTGCTAAGAATGTTGAACATTTTTTCATGTATTTGTTGGTCATAAGCATTTCTTCTTTTGAGAATAGTCTGTTTTATTTGCCCATTTATTGATGAAATCTTAACTCTTAATACTATCACACTGGTGATTAAATTTCAACATAAAAATTCAGAGTAATACAGAACATATCAGGTAGAAATTGTCATATCTAGCTGGACATCTGTGTGCTCTGAAATCTCTCTATTAGTATGGAAGAATAGAAGACCTGCTCCATCTCTGACACAGGAGTCATGGATTCATATCTTGGATAAGTCCTTAAATATTGTGGCAGTGTTTAAAGCTGCTGGGTGATTGTATGCACCTTTAAATAGGGTTTTAAGTACTTTAGGGGAATCAAATTCTACAGTAGAAATCACTGTTCTATAAAACTTAAAATGTATATTTTAGAAAATGTAATAATGTAATGACATTTTCATAAGACAGTTAATTTATGCCAATCATATTAAGTTCTGCATGACAAATTTAAAATATTGGAGAATAATGTACTAATCATGAAGATATGGAAATTCTTTTGGGTCATCAAGAGCTTAGAGTTTCTTACATTAGCATCAATGAATGAAATTCTTTTACTCATGTATTCTTTTAATGAATAATTATTGAATGCTTATCTTCAGACTGATTCACAAAGAATATTTAAGACAGCATTTTACCTACTCAAAAGGAAATTAAAATTTAATAAGAAATATAACCAAAATATTACACAAATAAATCTATGCCAGGTAATATATAACATAAATGTCTGATTCTTTCTTTCTCTTTCTTTCTTTCTTTCTTTCTTTCTTTCTTTCTTTCTTTCTTTCTTTTTTTCTTCCTTTCTTTCTTTCTTGTTTTGTGATTACTTGATTTTTAAAGGGGCAATAAAAATTAATATGTCTCAGCAAAAGATGGATTCATTCTAGTTGGGTACAAACTATTGTAAGACATAAAAAAAATAAGTTGAATAATTCTTTTTCTATAAGCAATAATTGATCATAGGTGGTTATTCCATGTTGTTCATAGTTAAGTAATTTCCAACATTTTTTCTCAGCAATCTTCAAGCTTCTATGACTTGCATTCAGAAAACTCCAGTCAGTTGTGTCTTCTCAAAGAGAGATAAGAGACTGTCAGGATGTCACTCTTCTTTTCCAAACTGCCTTAGAAATGATGGCCACAAATCACTCTGGACAGAAAGAAATGAAAGTCTATATGTCAACAGTTTGTTTTTTTTTTTTCCTCTCCAGGGTTGAAGATGAAGAAATCCTCTAAAACTATTGATACATCTGGATCAGCTCAGTTTCTGTCAGCCCCATTGTGTGCATACATAATCTTAGCAGCTTAAAAACAACCATGTGTCTCTTGGTATAGGAGCAGAAAGAGAAATTTGCTTGACTTTTTAAACTAGTTTATATAAGTGAATAAAAACATACCACTAAAGCATATCAAGGGCCTGGTTTGTTTTTACTTAGTAGTTATGAATATATGACATTTATTTTAAATAAATGATCTTTTAATTTTTTAAGGTGTGGTTGCTCAGGAAGTATAATGGTAGTTGTTATAGGAGAAACTTGGAAGGCTTTAATTGAGACAGTATTCTTGTAGTGTTCCACAGATATTTAGGTACCTTCTTAAATGAATTAGAACCAATTTCATAAGGTTATTTACTGTGAATCCAGGAGGTTCTCCTTTTAATTTTAAATCAGCTGTTAACATTTATTTAATATTTGCTATTTTCTTCTTTTTTCTTTAAACATAATACACAGAATAAAATTCATACACTTAAAATGTACAATTCAGCAATTTTTAGTATATTCACAAGGTTGCGCACCATCACAACTGTTTTATTTTAAAAGCTAGAAGCAAGAATTTTGACCATTGTTGCCATTAAGAATGATAAATGTTTGAAGAGATAGTTTTTCCCTGATTTGAATATTACTCAATGTGAACATGTATCTGAACATCACATGACACCCAATAAGAAAAATTTTATGTCTGTAAGAATTAAAAAAAAAATACTAAAAATAAAAAAAAATTAAAAAGCAAAAAGAAATCCTATAGTCACTATCAGTCACATTCCATTTCCAACTTCCTGCACACCCTGGCAACCAAGAATCTGTGTATTTTGGAAACATATATCCATGGATTTTCTTGTATCTGTGGATTTTCCTGTTCTAGATATTTCTTAAATTGAATCACCTGGACTTTGAGTTATATTGAATCATATTGAATACATGGCCTTCCATATCTGAATCCTTTCACTTACCTTGATGATTTCAGGGTTCATCCATATTGTAGCATGTATTAATACTTCATTCTTTTTTTTTAATTCCTTCTAGGAATAATATTCCATTGTGTTGGTATATTTTGTTTATCTATTCATTAGTTGACAGATATTAGAGTTATTTTTACTTTGGGATCATTATTAATAATGCTGACTTTGACCATTCACGTACACATCTTTGTATAGGCACACATTTTCAGTTTTTTTGGGTATTTACCTAATAGTGGAATTGCTAATAGTGGAATGTAAATAGTAACAGATTGAGGATTATAATAGAGATAGTATAGGTAATATTAAGTAGAAGGGGAAAAGACACAAAATGTAGTTTGAAAAGCCTATGTTTTAGTCAGCGTTTTTGCTGCTGTGAGTAAAGGATCCAACCAGAACCACTGTAGAGGAGGAAAAATTTATTTGAGGGCTCACAGTTTCAGAGATTTTAGTCCATAGTAGGCCAACTCCATTCCTAGGGGCTACAGAGAGGCTGAACATCGTGGTGGGAGAGGGTGGGAGAGGGAAGCAGCTCACATCATGATGATCAGAGAGCAGAGATAGAGAATCCACTCTTAAGATATAAAACATATACCCCATAGCTATGCCCCCAATTAACCCCTTCCTCCAGTCACACCCTACCTGCCTCCAGTTACCACTCAGTTAAACCCATCACGGATTAATTCACTGATTATATTAAGACTTTCACAACCCAATCATTTCTCTTCTGAACCTTCTGGCATTGTTTCACATGTGAGCTTTTGGGGGACACCTCATATCCAAACCATAACAGCCTATGATTTTGAATTTTGCCTTACATCTATTTTACTGATTAATTTTATGGAAGAAACTAGTACTTTATGTTTTTAAAAATGAATTTCATATTTATAATATTCCTGAAGTAGTCAAAGTGGTATTTTTATATAAATGTATATATTATAGAGTCACATTAGACATACATTATTCATACACAAGAACATATTCTTGTTCAAGTAAATTGTCTATTTAATGCTTGTGAATTCATTATGAGACTACAATTTTCTACCTTTTGACAAAATGGGCAGATCAAATAAATAATTTTTTAGAGCCATAAAGTGAAACTGGTTGTTTTTCATAGAAATGATGTATTTAAACAATGTTCTTCCTGAATGCCCTTGCCCAGGACTTAGTCTCAGCAGCAGATAACTGAGGGCAGGCTGAGAAAAGTTGAAGTCTTGTTTCTCCTGGGAAGAAAGCCTGCAGCTGGGAGTCATGGAGAATGGAGCCCTGTGTTCATGGCTGTAGCCATCTGGAGTGGAGGAGTCTACTTCACTGAGTTGGGAGAATGCAGGAAAAGAGAGGTCTCAGTTTAACTACCAGATTCTTACCCTTTTTTTTTTTTTAACACAATTTCATACATTTTATTGACTAGGAATTTCTTTATTTTATATGGCCCTTAGGAATATTTCTAGAGACTTTAATTTAAAATAAATAAAATTTTCATTAGTTTCAACAGGGAAAGGATCAGCAGAGTTGTCCTGCTGGAAGTTGATCCCCTCTTCCTCCGTGTGAACTTTTCAATTAGTTCTTATTTTCATTTGTGAAAATAAATAAGTTCATTATAAAGTATCTTAACAACAAAGACCCTTGTACAAAATAATACAATTAAACTCTTCTTCACTTTCAATCTTTTCCATTTCTTAGGATAAAGTCCTGCTAAGTAAAATAAGTTTTAAAATACAATAAGTTGAACATTATAGTAACATGTATCCTTTGTAAACTGCCTGTGGTACAGTTATTTTAAGCCTTCTCATACCAATTCCAGAATTTTCAAGTAGTATTTGCATGCCAACCTGGACCCAAGACTGCACCAGTATTTATTGTCTTGAGCTCTGACATTTCCATAAATTTCAATTAAATTCAATGCTCAATTCCTGGAACTCATTTAACCTGATTCATCAATAATGTTTGATACAATTGAACACTCTCTTCCCCAAAACACCTTTCCACTCCCTTCTGACCCCCAAATCTCCTGGTTTTCTTTCCCCTATTGTGGGTGGTCCTTCTTAATTTTATTGTTTGCTATTCTCTGGTCTGACTTATAAATTTTACAATTCCAATAGTTAGACCTTTGGATCATCCTTTTATGTTTATTCTTAAACCTTTTCTGATTTTCAACAAGACTGATAGTTTTAAGTGCTGTTTTGACAATATTTTTAGCAGTTAGACCTCTGTTTAAACTCCAAACACATCACCCTTTGTTGCTCATGGAAATTTCACAATTCACATGTTCATTACTGAGATCCTATATCATACTTCCTCTAGACCTGCTTTTCTCATAGCCTTCTTTACAGTAAACAACATCATTTTTCAGATATTCATGTCAAAAATTACCTGTCCTTTCAAACCCCATATTCAATTACTTAGCAAATCTTGTTACCTCCACAAGATGGTTAATTTGTTTTTGACAGGGCTAAAGCTTGCCCAGATAGCTGGTGAAAAATTATCTCTTGGTGTATCTGTGAGAGTCTTTCCAGGAGAGATTTGTATTTGAGTTGGTAGACTGAGTAGAGAAGATCCCCCTCAGTAATGTGGATGGGCATCATCTAATCATTTTTAGGCCAAATGGAACAAAAAGGGAAGGAACATTCAGTCTCTTGTATTGGGCTTGGAAATCCATCTTTTCCTGCCCTTTGTGTTTTAAGATCCAGGTTCTCTAACCTCTGATTTCCAGGACTTATATGAGACTCCCCATTTTTGTTTTCAGACCTTTGATCATGGACTGGAACTTACATCATGAGCTCCTCAGTTGAGGCCTTCCACTATGCATTGAATTATATCACAATATGTCCTATTTCTTCACTTCTATAATTTTGACCTCTATAATTACATGAGCTAATTTGCATAACAAATATTTCTCCTTACATATGATATGTAGATATTTAGAGATATCTGCTGACACAGCTTTACATTATATACATATATAGGCACATTTATACAGATCTATCTATATATCTATGTGTGTATATATATATATATATGCAGTGTTTATCTTTCTACACATGTATATATGTATACATACAGGTAAACATTTATATAATAGATTTATTTATGTAAATATAGCTACATAGTTCTATCTATCTTTCATCTATCTATATTTATTATATCGGTTTTGTTACTCTGGAGAACCTTGAGTAATATGTTCATCTCCAAAATTATATCCAGAATAGTTATCACATCCCACTGCTGCTCCTTAAGTGTTATAGTGCAAGGTACCAAATACTTGTCTAGATTATTTCATTAGATTGTTTATAATTAGGCTCCCAATAGTAAACAAATAATTCAAGCATAATAATTAAGAAGTTTACTTTTGAAGTCTTTTTAAAAGGTTTGAATGTACAGAAACCAGTATAGCCAGGCTATTTTAGTATATGTGCTGCTGAAGCAAGCACGAGCCAGGCTATTTTCATCTCTGAGGCTGGAAGAATGATATTTGTGTTGTTGAAGTCCCAAACTCCATACTTATGCAATTTTTTTGGAGATACATTTTTTTTCAGATTATCAAGTTAAGATGAGATTGTTAGGGTGGACCCCACTCTAATATGATTCATGTCCCTACAGAAAGTAGAAGTTTGCATATGGCGACAGAAATGTACAGAAGGAAGAGGATATAGAGATAAAGGGAGAACACCAGCTGTAAGCCAAGAAACTGCTGAGTCTACCTGAAACCTGAAGTGAGGCAGGGACAGATTTTCCTTCACAGCCCTCAGAAGAAACAAACACTATTGATATCTTGATTTCATACTCCTGGCCTCCAGAACTGTGAGACAATATTTTTCTGATATTTTGTGGTACTTTGTAATTTTACCCCTGGGAAATTACTAAAAATGAGAATAATGGGATCACGTTAGAAATTTGAGTAAATTTATCAGATTTTAAAGAATCAGTGAACTTTCAATTAAAAATAAAAAAGACTGACTTGGACAAACTTATGGGGTAAAGCCAAAGAAATAAATTGTAGCCTCATTCTTCTGCCTCCCTTTGATCTTCCAGGAGCTCTGTTGACATAGTGCATATGGGTCTACTTCCTCCAAGAGAAAAGGGTGAAGAGGGTGGAAAGTGATTCTGTGAGGACAAAAAGAAGCTACTTAGTGAGCAACTAGTCTCCCTTAATCCCACTTTTCTTACTTTCTACTTTCAATACAGGAGTTACAGGGATCTGGTTAAAATGGAAAAAACAAAACAAACAAAATCATATCACTTTTTAAAAAATATTACTGCTTAAAATCCTTCCAAATCTCACCTAATAAAAATTCCTTAGGATGACAGTCAGGTCAAACATGTATGGCTGGTTGTCAACTCTTACCTTGCCTCCTAGCACTCTCTCAGTTACTCACTCTGTTCCAGCTGACCTTGCTTCTTCACTTTATAATTGCTCTTTCTACTGTTTGAAATTCCTCTTCTCCAGATACCTACATGACTTCCAGTCTCTATGCAGGTGTTTACTCTGTAAGGTGTGCTAAGATCATTTCATGTAACATTTAAAATTTTTAGTCTACAAATTTCTTAGTTTTTTCCTCTATGTCATTTATAAATATTAGATTAAAAGCTACCTATTGACTCATGGACTTCTAGTTTCCAATCTGACTTCTAAGAAGTTGCAAGTTCCCACTCAATCCAACAAGTAAAAAGCTGAACAAACTAAAAATATCAACAACCTGACTTAGATTTATTGGAGGAATGAGGTTATGAGACAAACCACTATTCACCAAAATGAAGAGACAGAAAGATAAACACAGGAAATAAAAATTTCCATGGATATCCATAAACTGATTTCAAAGCTTATACAGAGAAGTAAAAGACCTGGAATAACAAGAAAAATATTGAAAAGAACCAAGTGGGAGACTTACACTGCTCAACTTCAAACCTTGATATAAACTTACAGTAATAAGAACATATAGTAATCAAACAGAATATAATAAATAGTTCAAAAATACACCTACATATATACAGTTAATGAGCATTTAAAAAGAAAGGGACAATACAGTGAAACAAAGATAGTCTTATAGACAAATAATGTTAGAACAAGTGGACATTCCCATGCAAAAAAAGAAAAAAAAAAAAGAAAAAGAAAAAATCTGTACACAGATCTTATACACTTCATAAAAGCTAACTCAAAATGGATTATGTAACTAAATGTTGAGAAAAAGCTTTTTAGTTTGAATCTATCCCAATTATTGATTCCTGCTTTTATTTCTTGTGCTTTGGGAGTCATGTTCAGGAAATATGGTCCTAAGCCCACATGATGAAAATTTGGACGTACTTTTTCTTCTATTGGTGCAGAGTCTCTAGTCTAATTCCTAAGTCCTTGATCCATTTTGAGTTGAATTTTGTGTAGGGTTAGGTAACTAAATGTTAAATGTAAAACTATAAAACTTCTAGATGACACCATAGGAAAAAAATTCTAGATGTTCTTGAGTTTGTTGACGACTTATTAGATACAATACCAAAGCATAATGTATGAAAGAACTAGATTGGGTTCATTAAATTAACTTTTCTGTTCTGTCAAACACACTGTCAAAAGACTGAAATACTCATGAAAGACATATCTAATAAAGAACTATCATCCAAAATATACAAAGAACTTTAAAATTCAACAATAAGAAAGCAACCTCCCAGTTGGAAAGTGGCACAAAGACCTTAACAAGTACCTTATGTAAGAAGATACATAGATGGCAAGTAGGCATATGAAAAGATTTTCAAAGTCCTATGTCATCAGTGAGAATGCAAATTAAAACAACAATGAGATACCAATACATACTATAACAATGACCAAAATCCAATACACTTACAACATCAAATTTTCATGAGAAAGTGGAGTAAGAGAAATCTCATTCATTGCTGGTGGAACTCCAAAGTGGTACAGTTATTTTGGAAGATAGTTTATTGGTTTATTACTAAAATAAACATACTCTTAACCAAATTATGCAGGAATTATGTTATTTGGTATTAACACAAAGGAATTATGTGCACACAAAAATCTGTACATGAATGTTTATGGCAACTTTATTCATAATTGTGCCAACTTGGAAGTCACAAAGATGTCCTTTAGTGGGTGAAGAGGTAATTCCATTATACTATGTTCAGATAATGGCATCTTACACAGTACTAAAAAGCAATGGGCTACCAGGCCATGAAAGACATGGTAGGGGGAATAATATACACATTACTAATTGAAAGAAGCCAATCTGAAAAAGTTACTGTGTGATTCCAACTATATAACATTCTGAAAAAAGCAAAGCAGAAAGATCAATAGTTGCAGGGGTTACAGAAAAAGGAGAGATAAATATGTGTAATGCATTCCATTATTAGGGTAGCAAAAGTAACATGTAAGTGTAATGGTAGATACACGAGTATACATTTTCCCAAACCCATAGAATACACAATACTAAGAAAGAACCCTAATTTAAACATGGATTTTGGTTGATCATGATATATCAACATCAGTTCATCAATTGCAGCAAATGTACAGCTTAGGTGGAGAAAGGCTATGCTTAGGTAGGGGCAGGAGCATACCTGCAATCTCTGTACCTTCTGCTCACATTTGCCATGAACTTAAACTGAGCTAAAAAACATCTATTTTTTGAAAAACTCTCAGTTCCCAGAGCAGTCCTTGGTAAGCATGTGTGTGTGTATATGTTGAATGAATGAATAGGTGTGTTTCACATTTGTTTTTTCTGTTTTATTAACTTAATCATCTCTAGTTACTATAGCTTACTTTGAAGTCTATTATAATCACTGTCAAATTTTCTGGTAAAAGGAGATTCATTGTGACAGATGGCTTTGTTGTAGCTGATATTTAATGGCTTATAATGATCGGTGAATCCCTAAAACCTAAACATATGCACAAATACTGTATATGGCATCTTTCCTATAAGACTTTGATCATGAGCAATGTTATTTCAAGGGAGATTTGTGTCTGCCTTTAAGATTGGGGAATCATTTTATCTTTAGTTCTCTCTTTTCCAGTCCAATGTGTACCTTAAACATAGCAATTATGGAAGACCATATTTATTGTTTTGTTTAGTACTATTTTGAAAAATGTGTTCAGGGGCACACATTGCATTTCCACACAGATTCTCTTGGAGGAAGAAACTATAAACAGCCAGTACCACCAAATTGCACTGTCAGCTCCGTGTATGACTATAAAGAAAAAATAATGCTATTTTTATTGCTATTCTTTTTGTAGATCTGATATGATAGATACTAGGTAAATATGTTATTACTAAAAGCCTACAGGAGTTGACTATTTGAAATATCCCTATTCTTTGCCATGGTTTTGGTCTTCAGTATAGATTATTACACTGATTTTGTGGATAATAATTTCTGCAATATCTTTTGTCTTTTCTGAGTTCTCATTGGCCTTGTGTCTTTTTTATTTTGATACAAATCACTGTCATGTTTTAGAGTCACTGCCACCAAAATGCAGATCCTTATAAGTCTGTCATGATTGTGTCTGCACAAATACTCAGGCTTTCTAAGGAAAACACTGTGTTCATTATTACAGAAAGTTTATTAATGAGGAAATACAGATAAAAAAGATTTACACCTATTAAGCAGATTTTGATGACTTAAACTTTATAAAATCTGAAATTTTCAATGGAATTCAGAAAATCTAATAATCATAACAAAAGTTGTTTCTTTTAACTACAAATTAAGGTTATTGGGTCATAAAATGTCTGTGTAGTTATATCAAGCTAATTTCTGATAGCATAACAGAATTCCAGTGTTTAAATAAGACAGACTTCTCTGAGGATAAGTTTTGAATATTCCTTTTTCTTTTTATGCTTCCCTTCTTTTCCAACACTAACCTTCCACCAGTCCCCTCTAATTCTGAGTTATTTATCTCCATACACATTGTAAAACCTCCTTTCTCTGTCTCATTCTGGGTAACATAAATTCTGAAGTATATGTTTTTCACATTCCTCCTGTGCATTGTGTACAAGTGTGTGTGTGTGTGTGTGTGTGTGTGTGTGTGTTTTGTGCATTTTTAAGGTTTGAATTAGAATCTTATCAGTTAATCTATAAATTTAACAGCAATTTACTTATAATTAAGAAAAAAGATTGTCTCTCAATGTCTTTGACCAGGTTTATTTGGTTTAAGAGAAGGTAGAATGGGGTACGCAGAATGTCATTGAAATTGAAGTCTGAGATAAAGTCCTTTTCCATGGTCTCTGAAGCACAGATGGAAGCACAATCACATACAGAAAACCTTTTCTAGGGCTGTGACCTTGAATGTCTCCTCAAAAAATGAAAGGGTTGATTTAAAAATAAAATGCAAATATGCTTAGTAATTTTGTTCCATATATTTGTGCATCTTTTTGAAAAATGTCATTTAACCGAACTCTTATTTTTATAATTAAAATTATTTAAACCAGAGTAAATATAGGCATAGTTTTTGCATACACCATGTCCTCTTACAGTGAATTGTTGAAGTATGCAGAATGTGGGGAAAATAGAGAAACTTACACTTCTTAAAATAAAACTTTTAAAAACCAGTAAGAAACTAAACAAACAGAAAGAGTCCTACTTAAAAAGCAATAGAGTCAACCAATCTCATTTTAAAGCAGTTTTAAGAGCAAGAATTAGGAAAGAGAGTTCTCCACATATGTATGAGTTATCCCTGAGCTTCAAGAACAGTTCTAGGTGTTTCAGAGTGGCTCTGCTGCAGTCACGTGTACAGAGAAATGGGCACGATAATTCATTGTGGAGTGAGGTGACAGCTTAAGACTTAAAGGCACACATTTACAAAGTTCAGAGCATTTCAAGTGTCAGTTGGTATGTGCTTGATGAAGAAGCTCAGTGAGGAAGCCAGCTGGCCTGTAGTCATACTAACTCCGAAATCCACAGTTAGTACCCAAGTGTTCACATATTTGAGAGAGAACCTTAATCTTATGAGATCCCTTATTGTGCTATGCTCAAGCTTTATTGGAGGCAACAGATGCCATAAATGAACCTCTTGACTAATAGCAAAGAACTATAATAAGGTAGTGACCAAAACAAGCTTGAAAAGAACAAGCAAAGGCCAAGGAAGGGTGGGTGATGGCAGAGAGACAGCCTAGGGGAAATCTCTCTGGATATGTGAAACTTTCAAGCTGTTCTCAAAATTGAGAAAGCATAGATAATATTTGCTTGTACACTTGAAAAACCCTGTTGCCAGAAAATTATGAGTGAAATCACACATTTACTATTGAAATGTGTACTGTGTTTTTGATGTGGATGTATTGTATCTTTCATTCTGGAGGAGAAAATATAAAGGAGAAGTGAATACTGATGATAAATCACCATCTAGAGAGTATTCATGTTTAAAATTTTGTAAAATGAAGGTGAATATAACACTTTGGACAATTAAAAATGAAGTTTAACTTTTATTCTTTTTATATCATATCTAAAGTGTGCCAAAATACATAGGAATGAGACAAATTGTTTTTATTGTTTTTCTGTATTTCTTTCCAGCAACTAATCCACATGTGACTTAATGATGTTTTAATAAAACACAGAGCTTGAAAAAACAGCAGCAATAACCATAACAACAGCAAAACCACTCAGCATTGAATACTAAACCCATACAAGTCTCAGGATTTACCAATGAAATTTGGAAAAATAAATCAGCTTCATAAAAATCCTCTGAGGCTTAAAAGAGATAACAGACATAAATTTGAAATGATTGGTACAATTATTGGCACCATCTATGTGATCAATAAATGATGGAAGTTATTATAATGTGACAACATGAGACTGAATATTAGAAATTTCAATTTAGATAACAAATTATAATAGAGACAACCTTTCTACAGAGAGTACCAGAATAAAATGCATATTTTCGAAGGATGACAAGGAATACTCTCTGGGACAGCTCTAAAATCTGCAAGAAAAAGACAAAGTGGCTAAAGGATGGGAGGTCTGTGAAGAGAGTTCTTTGGGTCCAGTTGCTTAAGTGTTTTGATTCTCACTCATTCTTCCTTAAAGGGCAGGCTGAACAGCTCCCTTCTCATTTCAATTTTTGTGTTCACTCCCTTCAAGAAGACAATTCTGAATGTTTGGTGTGTGCCCCAGACATTGTGAGAGAATGTTGGTATGGTGTGTCTACACGTACGAGGTGTCTACAGGTTGGAACATACTGAACCCACAGTTTAGAGAGAGCTGCTGCTACATTAGGAAGTGAATGAACAACCAATCTGCTAGTGGCAGACAAAGGTGTAATAACTCTTGGGAGATGTGCAACACTCAATAGGAATGTGGGTATTTATTAAATGGGGCCTCTCTAAAGTACCCTCTGACAAAGGTTGCAGGACACCTGACAGGGAAACTCTATATGTAGTGGATGGATAGAAAACCTGAAGCTGATTATGGATGCAGAAGCAGCCAACCAAACAAAAAGTGCTAGACTCAGAAGGGTACACCATAGAAATTTCTGAAGAATCTACTAAAATTCCCCCAAGAGTAAAATTCAGTCTTATCTACCAGTCATGCTCAGAGACTGAAGTATCCTGTAATAGTCAGATAAGAACTTCACATAATCCTTTTATCTTCCCCTTCTCTGACTCAATTCCGAGGATTCAGAAACCAAACTTATAAGTCAGAATAGGTGAGTTTATCACACAACTAGAAAAAAAACAGTTCCAAAATTTTTGGAAAGAATTAGAGGGCCAGACTAGAGAAAGCAATTCTGAACATGAAAAGTAATACAGGAGGAATCACAATACCCAATTTTAAATTCTGCTACAGGGCTACAGTTGCAGAAAAAGTATGGCATTGGCATCAAAATAGAAATGAAGACAAATGGAGCAGAATAGAAGACACAGAGATAAACTCAAAGTTTTATAGCTACCTGATAGTTGACAAAGGCATCAAAAATATATGTTGGAGAGTAAATAGCCTTTCTAATAAGTGGTGCAGGGAAAACTGGATATCCATATGTAGAAGAATGAATTTTGATCTCTGTCTTTCACACTACATAAAAAGTCAGATCACAATGTATCAAAGACAGAAATTAGACCAGAAAACTTGCAACTGCTATAAGAAAATAGGGTTAGCACTCCATCATATAGGTGCAGGTATGAACTTCCTCAACAAAACACTTAAAGCTCAAGAAATAAAACCAAGAATCAATAAGTGGACTGGCATCAAATTAAAAATCTTCTGCACAGCAAGGGAAACTGGTAAGAGTGAAGAGATAGCCTACACAATGGGAGAAAATCTTTGCTAGCTACTCTTCTGACAGGTGTTAATATTCAGAATATATAAAGAACTCAAAAACTCAATGCCAAAAACCAGAGCCCAATCAATAAATGGGCAAAAAAACTAAACAGAAATTTCTCGAAAGAAGAAACACAAATGACCAAGAAATGTATTAAAAAAAATGTTCAACAACTCTAGCAATTAGGGAAATGCAAATAAAAACTACATAAATGTTTCTTATCACTCCAGTCAGAGTGGTAACTATCAAGAACACAAATAATACATGCTGGTGACAATGTGGAGAAAAGGTATACTCTTAGATAGTTGGTGGGACTGCAAATCAGTACACCCATTCTGGAAAGCACTGTGGAGATTTTTCAAGAAACTAGGAATGGAACCACTAATACGACCCAGATATCCCACTCCTATATGTTTGTCCTAAAGATCTAAAATCAGTATACTATAGTGATACAAACCCTTCAATGTTTGTTGCAGGCAATTCACAATAGCCAAATTATGCAATAAACCCAGATGCTTTTCAATAGATGAATGGATTAAGAAAATTTGGTACATGTACCCAATGGAGTTTTACTCTGCTGTAAAGAATAATGAGATAATGGCATTTATTGTAAGAGGATGGAGAAAGAGAAAATCATGGTAAGTGAAATAAGTCAGTCTAAAAAAATCAAGGGTCAAATGTTTTCTCTCTTATGTAGGAGCTAAAGAAAAATAAGAAAAATAAGGTTGTGATGGTTCGTTTGAATTGTCAACTTGATTGGATTAAGAGACGTCAGGGTATGTCAATGAGGGGGTGTCTAGAGATGTTTGGTATATTGTATATTGAACTGAAGGGTTGACACTCCCCAAGCATGGGCAGCACCATCCAATAGGGTGGAAGTTTGTATGGAATAAAATTGGAAGAACAGGAATCAGCAGCAGATGAATGCTTGATTCTTCTTGAACAGTTCTTGATTGCTGCTGCCATCCCCTGAGGATATCACACTCCTGCTCCTTTACTTTTCTAAAGCAGACTCTGCTAGTGGTTCTCCAGGGAGTTTCCAGAAGCTCTGGGTCTCAGATTCAGGTAGCATTTTTGATCCCTCTTGTTCTGAGGTGTCAGCATCTTGTACTGTGCAACTACTGGTTCCTCCAGCTCTCCAGCCTGAAAATGACTATTGTGGGCCATCCAGCTTCTGGTTGTTTTAGCCAATCTAATAAATTCCATTTCTATCATCATACTTCTTGTTGATTCTGTTCCTCTAGAGGACCCTGACTAATACAAAGGTGCTTGGGGAGGGTATCAGATATCATAAAGATACATGAAAGAAGGAGAATGAAAATGAGAGAGGAAGGAAAGGAAAGGGGAGGAAAATGGAATAAATTTAACAAAATTTTGCTATATTCACATATAAAGGTATCAAGGGGAAATTCACATTTATGTAATGTAGAAGAAAGGAAGAGAAGAGTAGAGAAGGGAGAATAGGAGAGGGAGGAGGAGAGAAAAAGGAGGAGCAAATAGGAATTGAAATCAAATTCTTTGCATGAATGATTTTGTCAAAGCAAGCCAAATTCTTTGTATAATTATAACGCTCCAAAAAAAGGAGTGTTTAAGTTGTAATAACAAACAAATCCTCAATCTCCTTGACTTAAGACAAACAAAAGGATTTTGTCATATACCCTTTTCAAGTTAACAAGTCTACACTTGTCATCACTCGGTGATGCAGATAAATAGAGCTATACCTCACAAAATTGCATATTATGAAGAAAAGATACTCAGAAGGATCGCATGCAACAATTGAATACCAATAATTTCACTCCCATCTTGTCCAGAACGAGTCACATGGTTCAGTCAGTCACCGTATTCTGGTAAGGGCAGCACTGCCACATATATAGAAGACTGAGGGCAAGAAATGTTTGTTAAGTAAGTATCCCTAACAACTGGCAAAATCTACCCTACTCACTAAAAATAAAAATGTGTATATTTTCTTCCACAGTCAAAACAGACCACCTCCTTGAAAGATACAGTGCCACAATTATCCAAGTCTAGGATGGTTGAGTGACAACTAGGAGTCTCTACATTGGTCAGATGTGTTCACTCTTGACTTGGAGGCCCATGATCAAAAAGACAAGTTCTCTGCTACCCACGTAGATGAAATACAACAGTGGAGTAGGGAGAGAATAATAGATTACTCCTTACAATTCCATTTGGAAAATAGAAAAATATGTTTTAAAGGCTCCCATCCTGATGATGGGGACCAGAATGAAATTAGGTTGTTGTTTCACCCACCATTCCCTAAGAAACCCTGTCATTTCTGTAGCAATGGGATCCTCCCTCTATTCCTCTTTGAGCACCCTTGGACAAGAATGAAATTTGTCTGAAATTGTCATTGAGCATATGTTCTTGGGTTATGCAGGGTTCTAGCATATTTGGTGCCAGTGTATGGTGGAGTACCTGGAGATCATTTTAAGACTTGAGCATTCACGGTGTCTTTAAATCAGGCATATCATGCTTTTGGCAGTAGAATTTGTTAATGACTTAGGGAACTTCTAGTAATTCCCATTTGATTCCTCCCATCTCTGTGTCAAAATACATCTTTAGGTCCTTTCTAGATGAAAATATTACATTTGCTATATTTCCCTGCTTTCTCCCTCTCTTCCATTTTTTTTTCTCCAAAATTAATTGCAGTTGATATGTCTATGGGAAAGTTGCATATTTTTATTATGCCCCTGAGTCATGCTGTCCTATTCAAAGCAAGTCAGCATCAGTTTGGTGAATCTTTGCTCTAAAGCTAATTAGGTTTATTTTGTTGTTTTAGCAATGTATGTGTGGGTTATTTTCATGATTTAATCCTTGCTACAAGGCTGAATTCTAATGAATATTTTTTACTCCAAGACTTTGTTAGTTTAATAGAGTTGATGATGAAAAGCAGTTTACATCATTCAAACCATGGATGATCCTAAATTCCAAAAATCTCTGGATTTTGTGTCATTCCTATTAGAAAACTAATTATTTTCCCCAAAAAACTTCCTTGGAGTAGTTTACCAAACTCAGCCATCAGTAACCAACACACCCTGATAATGTTCTGTTCCTCAATATTTCCCCTTCAAACTACAAATTAATTAAATAACTTGAAAAATGTAAACAACTTTTGAGTTATCATTAACTTTCTTGTCATTTTCCAGAGTCCAACATCCGTTTCTTCATTGCTTGCAGCCTGACCCCTAAACCAGTGTTACATATTTTGTAGGGTATGTGTGTGTGTGTCTGTGTGTGTGTGTGTGTTTACGTACATGCATATATGTGAGCTGGTTTTGTTACCACATGTATTCCAATTCCAGTCAGGAAAAGCTATTCACTGTGGTCAAAGGAGTGAGTTTGGACAATTTTGCATCAACCATAAAATATTGTGTCATGTGAATAATTAGTGCCACTTGCCATAATAGCTCATTGACTAGAACTATTGACACCAGTTGCAGACCCAAAGAGATAGAAAAATGCAGTCCTACTAGGTGCATTAATGTGGAATGCATCACTAGGGATGGAAGAAGCAAGGTTGTTCAGACTTGGGGAAAAGAGAAGAGAATATGATACCAACCTCCCACGCAACAGGCAGCCTACTGAAAGCGGTCCCTGATTGAGACAGCAAAGATTTGACTATAAATCATGTTCAGAGTTTTGATTGCTTCATTACAGTCATCATTCTAGGTTTAAATTATGATTGTGTTTTATGGCTCTAGGCAACTTAGGGCTGTTCATTATCTAATAGTGAGAAGAAAATTGGGATCCTTCAGTTTTCTCCCAGCAGACCAACTGGATAAATTTTAAAGTGATACTATGAAACACAAACAAATCTGCATCCCAGTGACAAGAGTTGTATTTGTTTGACATAATAGTTACCTTCAACCTGACCACCCTTACCATCAAAATCAGCTACACTTGTGTTGATAAAAGCTTTGGATTGGTAATCATTTTGGGTCAAGTTCTCCTGGCTGACAGAGTCAATAATGCATAAACAATTAGGAAACACTTCCTCCCAGGATCAAAACCCTACCTGTTTCTTTAGTGAAACACCATATAACAATTCTTTAACAGGTTCCCTGGAAGCACTGCAGCTCAGGTTGCAAAGGCTATTAAGCGACTCTGCTGAGTTAAACTAACAGGAATTTAATGGGTGGACATGCAGTACCTCACATAGATTAAAATAAGACTAGAGAAGTAGTCACAAAACAGATAGGAAGAGGAAAGTTTAGAATCTCAATGGCTCTAAGTATTAAACAATGCCTACATTGTAAGGATGGATGGAAATACTCCAATTATTTCTTTTGCCTTTGTCACACCTGTCATGATTTAAATTATGAGAAAGGGATTGACTGGGTAAGCTTACTTGCTCATCCTTTACTGTATCTAGTAGTGAGAAACTGTATCTATCAGTTTTGATAGAAGACTTCAGGTTTTTTTTTTGTTTTCTTTTCTTTTCTTAGTAGCAGAGTATAGTACCATTCCACTGGAATGAGAAAAACGATTTCATTTCCCCAAAATATAGGACGCTGTTAGAAACAGTAATACTGGTTACTTGGCAAAACAAAACAAAACAAAACAAAACAAAAATCCATATAACTAGATCACCTCTGTTATATAAATATGAGAAATATAATTTTAATCTTTCAAAAATATTTTGGAAAGAAGTTTGGGGTGAATATTATGTTTCCTATTAAAAAATCTATTTGAAAAAATAAGGAAATCAGCTCATCCAAACCATTTGATTCTTGGTTCTCTTTTCTTTGATATTGTGCTCTGCACTGAACACAAGAGTGGTAATTAAGTCCCAAGCTCTACAATGCCATGCCTTTGGCAAATTTTCCTTTTCTGTCCCCAGATTTAGTCATTCCCTACATGCTGGTAACGTGATGTAATTTCCTCATTGGAAATTAACTGCTTTATTTGAGCCCTTCCCTGACACTATTAATTCTTGGGGGAGGTGAGTCCTGGAGGTTGCTGGTGTGATGGTAGCAGAGGGAGTGAATTATGACCGTGCTGATTTCTTGGAACCTTCAATAACATGTTGAAGGAGTACACAGAGCCTTGTCATTACAAATAAACTGGTACATGACAAAGATGTACAATTCATTTGAGTTACAATGGAAATATTAGAGCTAACAGGGTAGAATATGGAAAGCTCCAGAAAGAAAAGAAAACTATCCTTTCTCTTTGCTGAAACACAGCAAGAGTAAGCTGCTTTGACATGCATCATGTGCTTATGTTTCCTGTGCATTTTCTCTTTCTGTGCATAAAAATTAAACCTTTGGACTGGATAGCAGTTGGCAATGGTTCATTTTTATTCACCACTGTCCATAACTGGATTGAATAATTACAATTTGTCCTACCATCTGAGACTCTCCCTGACATTTGGCTGCCTCTGCCCTGCTGCTCATTTATGCTTAAGTTTGTACTTGCTCATTAACTGATTTGTCCTAAAAATAACTTTGAAAGTCTCCGATCCTGAGCTGTTAGCAGTTAGCCTACATAGCTAAGGTTATAAAATCAGCATCTGGCTAGAGCTCAAAAAGCTGACTCTTCTCATTCTTAAGGCTAAGATAAAGAAATGTATATTTGAACCTGCTTCTAATTAGCTCTAAAAACTGTAAAACACTGAAGGCCATCGTGAAGGATGTGTCTCATTGTACTGTGGTTTGTTGCTTTATTCTGGGCTTCGGAATTCATTATGGTCTCTCTTTTAGATATGTGATGAAAGCTACCAATTTTTGTCTATCCTACAAAATTCAAAGTAAAAAAACAGTGAACAACAATATTCTATTTTGTGGTTAAATATCTCCATACAAAAACATGTTTTGCATTTTTGAAGAAATAAGCTTATTAACCTAGGTTAAATTGATCTAATTCTAAATATTTCAGGATCCCTGCATTTGGAAGAGACAGAATTTACTTGGTAACATTAACATTTCACCTTTGAGTTAATATTCACAGGTTTGACTGAATTAATTCTTCACTTTCATGACAAAGGGCAATCATGGGACAATTCCTTGTGTGTAAGACTCTAAGAAATATTTGCTGTTTTAAATGTGTCCACATGAAGCCATGATGGGTGATTTCCTTTGTGCTATTGAAGTAAAATTACTTTATAATTTGATGCCAATTAATTTAGACATTTGATTCAATAAATAAAATAAATTAGTAAGTAATATCAAGCCTTGTGGGTGAAGGTGGAACACAAATATGAGAATTTGAAGTATTGAAGTTTAGAACTAAATTAAATTGTATAATATTTATTGTAAAGTACTCACCCACGGATTTGTCATTTATAATTTAATGTGTACAATTATTTTTAAATCATTATTCTACATTCTAAATTGAGAAAAGACATCTTAGGTGCTTATCATTTTATATATAGCACAGAATTTAACATATACAATGAACACATTAAAATATCTATTAATTATGTTGTGTATGATTTTTATAAAAATTTATAAAACTCTCACAGTATTTGTCTCTTTTCAGAAGTTGTTTATCTGAGTACAGATGATAGAAATGACCAAAAAGAATTTTTTTCCCAAGTCTCAGCTGCTCTATGCTAAATGATATTGCAAACAGAGAACATAGCATTTTTAATTTTTTTGTTTCTGATAATTGTTATAAAAATAAAACATAAGTTAAAATGTTATAGAGTGGACTTAAAAAGTGAAATTTTATCCTTAATAAACACCTCATCCCACTCTACTGTTTAGTGATAATAGCCACAAATAATATTTAATGTTTTTCTAACCAGCTAATAATTATATATGCAGATTATTGTAGGGATATAAAGGAAAAATATACACATATACAATACACTAATCTGATTTAAGCTCTCTGGAATTTCATGTTGAAGCTTTGGTGCCCCAATGTGAAGGTGTTTGGAGATGAGGCTTTGGGAAGGTAACCATGATTGTGGAGCCCTCATTTTTCAATTAGTGACTGAGAAGAGACACTGGAGAACTTACTCACTCCTCTCTGCTGTGAAGACATAGCAAGAAGACAGCAGTCTGCAAAACAGAGAGGAAACCTAGTAGAAACTGACAACTTGATATCAGACTTTCAGCCTCCAGAACTGTGAAAAATTATTTTCTTTAGGGCTAACTAAAGTAGGCATATTATGACATATAATATAGGGAATGTATATCTTCTTTTTTATTATTTTATTTTATTTTTTATTTTTACAGACTTCATTTCAATTCGTTGTACACCTAAGGGGTACATATTTTCATTTCTATGGTTGTGCATGATGTACATTCATATCATTCTTGTTAATCATACATGTACATAGGGTAATGTTGTCTGTCTAATTCTTCTTTAAAACTACTTTTTACATTTGAAATTTTGTATTTGATACCATAACTGGAGCTCTGTCCACATAGACACGTATAGTTAACTGCTGACTAGAATTCTATTCAATGAATACATTACAATTTAATTTACCTAATTCCTATGGCTTAATATTTATGTTGATCTTTGTACCTACATCTTTGTGTAAAGAAATACATTCCTATGATAAATTGAATTTCTATGTATAAGAATGGGCAAAATAAAAATTTTCAGAGGTTATTACCCTTTTAATTTTTATTATTACTAATTATAAATTCTTTTTTTTTTCTGGTGGTACTGGGGATTGACCCAGAGGCACCTTATATCTGAGTTTCAGCTCTATTTATATTTTTATTTTGAGACAGGTCTCACTAATTTGCCCAGGCTGGCCTTGAACTTTTGATCCTTCTACTTCAGCTTCCTTAGTTGCTGGGATTACAGATGTACACCACTGTGTCCAGCTACAGATTCTTTCTTTAGTCCAATTTCTCATTGTATATATATGTATATATATATATATACATATACACACACACATATCTCCATAGTTTGAATATATGAATATATTTCATATAAAAATTGTCTTATAATTCACTTTTTCCCCAGTGTAACATTTTTTTCATTTCTTCTTTAAGCAGACACATTTGTTCCCTGTTCTATTTCTTATTTAGGTTAAGTGAAACATTATCTAACTTTGTATTTCAAAAAATTCCTTTCCTTTCCTTTTTCAATTTAATATTTCTTTATTTTCCAATTTGTTATTGCCTTCTTTTTAAAAATAAATTATGTGGTTTCCTCGTATTTGTTTTAGCTTTTTTGGAAAAATGCTTCATCTCTTAAGTCTGTATGTTTGCTCTAAAATAAATCTGATTTTCCTTTTTAAATCTATGAACATCCTATGTAAAAGATAGCAAAATTGACTTTTTAACAGTATTTGCAGTTTTTCCTAATTACCCCTTACTTCTTACCACCCCTATACTTTGCCTTTCAATTGTGTCACATTATCATTACCAGAATCTATGACTATTCTGCAAAAAATGCTAATTTTTACAATTTCTGAACACAAAACATATTTTCTGTTTACAGATCTCTGGCACACATAGCCAGATTTTTTGATGTCGCTTCTTCATTTCTTTCCCAATTAAACTTATTTCACCATCTAAAGTTTCTCTAAGAAAAAGTCCAAATGGACATTATTTTTTTCTGCTAGTGGATCTTACTTTTAAAATTTAGCAAAAGTGCTTTGGTATTCGGTTTTTTAGAAGCCAATGTGCCCTATTCTTGGCCTTTCTGATTTAGGAAAGACTATATAAAAGGTACATGTACATTTTTCAAAATATTTTCTTCAACATTTGCTGATCATACACTAATGAATTTTCTTCATGCTTTACATATTGTAACATAGAATTTTGTTACCTATTTGCTTCCTAAATACAATATGCTTCACAGAAAGAAAACAACTGTTGTTTATTGTTTAACTTCTAGTGCCCGACATAGTTCTTGGTAAATGTTAGATATATACATAATTTTTGTTGAAAATGGGTAAATAGAAACTTACAAAGGGAAAAATCTTGTAATCATTTCCAAGAAACTATGCTAATCAATTGCCTCATGAATTACTTTAAATCGATTTCAAAGTTGACAATGAGATTCAGTATGTATTTTTATGTGTTTAAACATTCTTTAAAACCCCCAATACTTCTGATATTTAAGATTATTCATAATTTCTTAATAATATAAAATATCTGGCTTTCAGGTTTCTCTGCTTATCTTTTTGCTTCATGTACTAATTTATTTATTGTTACTGTGATTGTTCGAAACAAGATACTGATTCAATTTTATTTTTGAAATGTTTTCAGAGATTCAGATATATAGGTTGACACAGCTCTTCTTCCCTCACTGAAGATACTTAATTGCCTGATTTCTCTCTTTTTTATTTAGAGCTGTTAGTCTCATCATTATATCCTCCTCTCTCTTTTTACCATCTGATTGCCTGTAAGATTTTTCTTAGTCTTTAATTTTCAACATTTTTACTAAGATCTGTGTTTTATGAGTATGCATTCTGGTTGAGGATTTGCAGTGCTTTCTTAATCTGCATCTTAATGTCTTTTAATCATTTGAGGGGTGGGAAAAATCATTTTCTCTTCACATACTTCAGTCCTTCTTTTACCTTTACAAAAAAAATCAAAGGTGTAAATACATGCACATTTGACATTATCATTTTATCTCTATAGAGCTGTAATATTGTGGATTTTTCATCTTCTTTTTCTTTCTGTGCATCATTCTGGATTTTTTCACTTATTTTTCACATCACAAATCTGTCTTCAGATCAATCTAATTTGCTACTAAAAATTTCTACCAAATTATTTTAGTTTTAATGTTTTTCATTCTTAAATTTCCATTTGCATATTTCTATGATTTCTAGTACACTTACGAATTTTTCAGTTTTTTATTTTATTTTCTAAAACTTTTTGACATACTATAGTAAAATCCTTGCCTAATATCTTCATTAACTAAAGACCATATGGACTATTTCTATTATTTCTTTTCTGTTTTTTTTTTCTTGGTTTTGAGTCATGTACACTTGTTATCAACTGTGCCTGATTATTCTTTTTATCAAATTATAGATATGGATTCAAGAACTGAATATATCGTGCAGCATGAAGCATTAGAGAAGTAATTTGAGTGATAAGATCATGATATAATCTTCTACTATGGATTACAAATTTATCCCAAGCCAAGTGCATTCAGATATCCTAGATCACTTAATGCAAGCTGGATTGAGATGATTGAAAGCTGAGCCACAGTGCTTTCAAGGGCTTCCTCTACTCTACCCTTAATCCTAGGATGAAAACCTGCACAAATCATGGCAGGATTGCTATGGTCTCATCAATGGCACTGAAACTACATTTTTCCCCCTAGTCTTTTGAGGTTTTGTATAGAAGTTGTGTTTAGTTTAACATCCCCCAAGTCATCTCCACTGTAATGTAGAACCCACAAATACTTTTTCAGAATTATTTATAATAAATCTCATGTTAGTGAGTGTTCTTATCCCAGAAACAAAGTCTATCATTCCTCATTATCTGGCTAGTTGTTCAACATATTTTAAAAAAATCCATGTTTTCCAGTGTTCCTTAGCCTCAGGGCTAATTTGAGTTATTTGCTCTTTGACAGAGCAGAAATGCTGATTTTTTTCTTTGTAATTTCTTAATTTTAAATTTTGTTGTTTTTGGCATATTGTAGAAAGAAATTTTGACAAAATTATTTTTATAGTTAAACATATAACTGAAGCAATTATATCTAAAATGTATCTTCTCAGTTCTTTGGGCCCTAATCTTTTAAGCTGTACTTTGTTGACAAAAGCATAACATACACATTATATCTACTAAGTAATTGAGGTTCAATTTTAAAACCATCAAACCCATCTCACTATGTAGAAATAGATCATTGATATTAAGATCCACGATCTTACATAATATGATCCTAGCTTACCTTTCCAGTCTTAGTCCATCTATTTTACATGAAAAATTAAAGAATTTTTACAAGTAAACTAATTTATTGCTTCATTCCTGAAAAGTGCCTTGTACATTTCTATCATCTGCTTTTGATTAGATGTTTTCTTCTTTCCAGATTGTCCTACTTCCAAGTGTATATGACAAATCATACTTACATGATTTTTTTTCAATGGTGGGGATTGAACCCAGAGCCTCATGCATGTCAAGCAAATGATCTAAACCATAACCCTAGTCCAAATTGTAGGTTTTTAATGACCGACTTAAGTACTACCTATGGGTTAGGTTTTCCTAATTATCCTTTTAAGGCACTTTTGACATACCCCATCTTTAAATGTCATGTTCTTCCTTGTACAATACACCATATGTGTTGGCCCTTTGATTTCTATCATTCATAGTTGCACCTTTTATCTTGTCCTCAATTTTGAACTACTCAAAGGCAGAAATATTTGCTGTATTTTCATGTGCTTTAAAAGGTAGTATATTGAATGATATGAACTTTTTCAGAAATAAATAGAGCATTGAAAAAATATTGGGACTTGCACAGGCCAGGCATACACTCTACTCCTGAGCTACACCCTCAACATTCTTACTAGAAAACAAAAGAATGAGGCATATACATAGGTAGGTATGTTGGATTAAAATTTTTTTTTCAAGCTTAGATCAAGAAACTTTGCCTTCAAAGGCATGGATTTGGTTTTATCAGGCTTCAGTGTGGCATATTTTAATGAATTTTATATTTTTTCTTAAAATGAATAATTCAGTTAGTATTTTTATTAAATATTAATGTGTTGGGGCATGTGTATAAAGTCACATAAAATTTATAGATGAAGCTAGAGAACTTAAAACTATTCAAACTGCTATCAGCTTTACTTGGCAATATCTGACTCTTTCCCGTGTCTTCTCAATAGGATATTATTATTGAAAGAAAATGTTTGAAAATAGCTGGATTAAGGGAAATGCCATGAGAGAGAAAAATGTCAGAATCAAAGGACCAAAAGCACATTGCATATTTTAAAACATGTTTACATTTTTGGATACCAGAAAAATTCTGCATTTGCAAATTCTGGCATATTAATAAAGGCAAATGCAAGAACTGTGGAATATTAAACTACTGAAAATAACCACTTGAGAAATTATAGTTTTATAAATTTTTGTAGCTGTAAAACTGGACTATTATTTTTTATATCAGTTAAGAAAAATCTATACCCCAATGTTATATTTGTTCTGAAGTGGTAATAATATATATATAAATATAAATAAATATATACATATATATATCATTACAACATAATCCCTATTATTTCAAATAATAAAATAAATAAATAATAAATGAACTAATCCTAAATTTATAACTACAATTCAGAATTTGTAATTTTTATAGTATGTGATTTTCATAAAAAATGATTCTTTCATAATGGTGTGAAGAACCTTTTCTCTAAGCATATAAATGTTGCCAATCATCTTCACCAGAAATTTTCTCTATTTCTTTAAACAATCATTCAAGAAATTCTGCAAATACCAAGAAAATTATACTCCACGTAAAAAAAGTCCAAATTTTTTAAGATAAATAAAAATTTATTTGTTTCCAATCATGTTCTTCCTGCTGGTTAAAACTTATTTGAAATATTTTTAATTGTTCGCAGTTTTTATACAACACAAAACAGAATAATGATATTTTCTGAATATTTGTTTATTATACACTTTCAGTCTCAAAACATCCAATTAACACATATTAGGATAGCTTACCCAATATATTCACTATCTAACCTACCACTTGCATTTCTTCTCTCTTAGTCTTTATGCTCACTTTGTTTCTTATCTAACATACCTTTATTCATCTTTATGAGCTTTAAAAATCCTAAGATTTTGTTTTCTTGAAAAACCTGTATTGATGCAAACATCTCTCTCTCTGAATTCTGAGAAGATTTGTTGTTGTTGTTTTAGAAAACTATTATGTCTCACAAAGTATGTGCCAGTGCAATTACAATTGATTCCTTTCTGGTATTGGTAACTCATTGAATAAATGGGGAATTACCTCTTCTTTCATTTATGGTATTTGTTATACAGATTTAAACTCTGTGTTCTGTAAGCCTCTTATGGGAAGAAATTATTTCTCAAACCAATCTCCACATACTAGTTATTTAGAACAGAAAACCTTTGTACATTTCAATTTAGTAAATATTCATTGACAGTTAATTGTGGACAGGAATTGGGGGAGATTACCTTAATGTCTACAGGGAGAAAATTTGGCAGTAGGGGAGGCAAACACTAAGTATAATTATGACATAATTTGTTCTGTAAGCCCTGTAGAGCAAAAATATGGGATCCAAGGAGGTGATTATTATAGCTTGGTGTATTAAGAATTTTAAAATTGCTTTTAAGGTTTAATGGGTTTTCAAGATGGAAAGATGTGGTTAAGTACTCTTAGTTAAGGAAACAGCAGAAAGATAGTAACATAGAGTATAGTCCATGTTTGAGGAACAGGTTATAGATATGAAGAATACAGGTAAGAATAAGATCATAGTAGGTGGTTTATATGAATAATTAAATGAAGTTAAATAATTAAATTTCAGGTAGAGATATGAATCTAGAAATTAATTGTTATATCAAAGGGTTTCTTTATAGTTTATAGACCAAAGCATGATACACTACTTCTAAAAAAGGGATGTTGATGCTATTTTGGGTAATGATTTAAGGAGATTACTTTGGAAACTTTGGGTGAAATATATCTAAATTATTTTGCAATGAATTTGAGTTAGAATGGAAATTTTTATTTTGGTACTAGGGAACAAACCCAGGGGCACTTAACCACTGAGACACATATGTGCACCATTGTGCCCAGTTAGGTAGAAATTCTTGAAACAAAATGTCATAGACCATTGTAGACAAAGGGATGATGACAGCCTTAAATATTGTAAAGAGAGAAAATAGGTTCTGGCAGATACTACATATATTGAATGAATAAGACACGGCAACCGATATGAAGCTGCTGCAAAGGGAGAAATCAAACATTTCAGGACTTGTTGAATGGAAGATTATTGGGGTGATTAAGTCAAGGATAACTGAGAAATGATCAGTGACCAAAATGGCTGTTTGACCAAAGTCACGTGGACAATGAGAGCTTATAAATAGGATTCTCAGTATTTTCTGCACATTTGAAAGAACTATGACCCTTTGAAAACTGCTGGTTTATATAAACTCCAAAAAAACTCTAAATGCAAATACTTTTTAAAAGAAAGTGCTTCCCCAGACTTCTTCTATAAATGAACTTGGAATTAAAGAAGCATATGAATTTTCTTGGTCATATTTACTGACCTGATAAATTCCAATATTAATATGCAATCTATTTAATAATAGATAATAGTCTTTCACCTGGGGAGTGTGTTGGGGGCATAGGAATGTTTTAATGTACCCTGGAAAAGTATTTTTAAGTCAGAGGACTTCTTATATAGATTCTGGTAGTCTAAATGTCAGCAACATCCACATTTTCTGGAAACATCTTAGAAATCCTAATTTCTCATTAAAGTCCTCATTGCAAAGCACCTGGATTCATAGCATTAGTGCAAATGCTTCCCCAGGCGATTTGTCTGAATACTACTAGCTTTTAGCAGAGCGTATCATGAACACACTAGAATTATCTGTGGTGGTATTAATTTAAAAAGAAAAACAAACAAACAAACAAACAAAAAAACGCCTCTATGCCCCACCCCATGAAATTCTGATTTAGGTAGTATAGGGTGGGTGTGACCAAGGCACTGGGATTTTTTTTGAAATCTCCCCAGCATTAAAATGTATCTAAAAGGACAATCAGAAATATTTTCTTTCTCTAGTTGTGTTGCAAAATAGAGTGTGGCTAATGAGAATCTATAGAAACATTATGTGGCAGGAATTTCAGATTTATTTGGAGCAGTTTAGAGTATGATTGAAGAATAAAAGCATAGAAAAAGATATTTCAGAAAGCAGTTTATCAATGTCATCAATATAGAGAAATCCCCTGGGAGTTAAGGTAAAGTTTACAGGTATTTCTGACTTTTCCTTCTGAACTGATGTGGACATCCACCATGCTTTCAGGGACTTTATAATGACAGCCAGTGTGAATTGTTGCCATACTCAATTTGCAAGGGCAGAATTTCAAGCTGGAATAATTGCCTATTCTACTCCAGAGATGGGATGTTGACTGCTTCATTACCAGCTGGATGAACCAGGGCATGAGCAATTTCAGACAATGTGAACCCTGATCCTTTAGACTACCCATGGACACTAGTTCCCAAATCTACTTATTCTCTGTTCCCAAGAGATGACAGGCACACTTGGCTTCCTGAAAGGTGCTCTTGATGTGGCTTAAAGAGATGTACAAATGCACCTTTGTCTTGCTCTCACATCATTCTACAAAGTGAATCTTTAACTATAGAATAGCAGATAGGCTTACTTTGGGGGAAATTAGTGCTTTGGTTCCCTCTGTTATTAATTTTTCCATCTAATATTATCACTCTCATAAGTCAATAAGAAAGAATATCCAATCTATGAAACATATTGCATATTAATATTTGTATTTATCAGGCCAATATATATGACTAAGAAGGTTTAACTCCCTATTTTGTACATTTCTTCAGATCCAAATAGTTTTGTAGAAGTCTGGACAAGTAATTGCTTTTAAAAACATTTGCATTTAGAATTTTGTGAAGTTGATATAAACCATCATGGAAAGCATTATAAGGAACAACATTTTTGTTCAATTTAAATTATTTATAATAGGCTAAGTGTACTACTTAAAGAACCACCATTTAAAATCAATAATGGTTTTATTTTAAGTTGGAGGAAACATGGCTTGCACAAGCCAATTTTAGATTCATATTAGTGAATTATTAAGTTCAATTTTAAAACAAAATCAGGCATACCACATTAGAAGTAATTTCCAGTACAAGAAAACCATGATAGAAATATTAGTAAGAATGGAATTAAAGTAAATATATTTTCTTCCTTTCTCATCTTATTGAGTTACTTGGTACATAGGCTATCTATATCTGCTATACCTTCAAAAATATATATGCATATGAAACATGGATGTCAAGTATAAACAAATATATTTTTTAATTTATAAGCTCACCACCAAGATTAGAAATATAATAATCAACTACACTCAAATCTCTGTGTGTTTTCCTCATCCCTCATCCTTATGTTGCCCAGACAAAAATAGATTAGTGAATATTATTAAACACATTATGAAAACATAATATTCTCACATCCAAAAATGATATATAATTCATGTAGCTTTGAGTTCACTCATTTAAAGTATGTAACTCACCACCGGGTGCAGTGGCACATGCCTATAATCCCGGCAGTTCCGAAGGCTGAGAAAGGAGGATAGCAAGTTTAAATCTTGCCTCAGCAATTTAGTGAGACCCCAAGAATTTAGCAAGACCCTGTTTCAAAATAAAAATATAATAAAAAGGGTTGGGAATGTGGCTCAGGGTTAAGTGCCTTTGGATCAACCCTTGGTGCCCCCCAAAATTAAAAATAATAATATTAAAGTGTACAACTTGATGTTGCTTTGTATATTCACAAATATGATCTACTACAAACCACATCAAAGTTAGAATATTTTCATTATCTTGAAAAGAAACCACATAATAATTAACAATCACTCACTTTCCCACTTCCTCTCTTGTAAACCCTAGATAACCACTAATCTACTTTGATTTCTATAGATTTGCCTAATGTGAATATATTAAATAATTGGAATCATAGACTATGTAAAGTTTCTTCACTGACTTTTCACTTAACATAAATGTTTTCAAAGTCTACACATGTTGAGGAATGAATGTATCAGTACTTCCTTCATTTTATGGCCCAATAATATTCTATTATAAGGGTTTACCATACTTGTTTATCCATTCATGAGGGTATTATCACTTTTGTCCATTATAAATGCACTATATGCTTGCATATAAGTTTCCAAGTGTACATATATTACATTTTTTTATGTGCCTAGAAGTGAAATTGCTGGGAACATATTCAATCATTTGAGGAATTGCCAGACTATTTTCCAAAGTTGTACCATTTTAGCTTCCCAAAAGTAGTATGAGAAAGATTCAATTTTTCTGCATTTTCCCAGAATTTGATCTGGTTTTAGCCATCCTGGTTGGTTTGAAGTAGTATCTAACTGTGATTTTGTTTTGCATTCCCCTGATGGCTAGCGATGAGACGCCCTATTCTTGAGCTTATCAACTTTGCATATCTTTTTTAAAGAAGTGTCTCTGTTCCTCTCCTTTGTCCATTTTAGTTGGGTGAACTAGCACACGTATTCAATTTTAAGGAGGTTTTGTACATTCTGGATACAAATCCTTCATAGTCATGATTTTGAAATACATTCTCCTACACTGTGTATTTTCTTTACATTTTCTTCACCGTACCCATTGTTTGATTATTTTCTTTGATCCAGGAGGGTTCCTTTCAGTTGACTTATTCCCCAATTCTCTCCTGCAAAACCAATCATCCTACAATTTAGCTTGTACCTTCAATCTTCTCTAAATTGGCTTCCATTACAACTTTGGGTCCCTGAATGTGCCTGTATGTCTGACTTTCTTCCATGCTTTGTTGCAAATGACGAAATAAACTTCCTCTTTTATAGATTTGGAGGTTAGAAATCCTAAATTGGTTTCATTCACAAAAGAAAAGCTTCTGAAGACTTTAAAGGATAATGAGATCCCTTATCTTTTTCACCTTCTAGAGCAGCATCCTTTGGCTCATGGTTCCTTCAAATTTTTTGGTGTAGGAACTTTTCTCTCTGTTTCAGCTTCCTTTACATGACTTTTCTCTTTGGCCAATCTCCTACTTCACTCTTCATAAGGACTTTTGTGTTCACAGTTATGACCCACTCTGATGACCTTCCCCATCAGAAAATCCTTAAATTAAGCACATCTGCAAAGTCTTTTTTTTTTTAACTGTATAAGTTAATATTCACAGGCTTTAGAGATTCTGTCATGGATATTTTTCGAAGGGAATTACCACACTAAGAATCCTTTCATTAAATTTCCAAGAAAACTCCCACAGTGGGAGGAGAGAAAGTGGTCTCTTTGCCCTATATTCATAGGAAATCTGAATTTCTCCATCCTTGGTCTACATATTGAACCTGAAACACACATAGGGCTTTGTTCCCCTCTGGCTTTCATTTCATTGCTCTGTGGGCCTATTGTGCATGGAGGATCATTCCTGAGATGTTAGGTTGTACAATGATATTGTTGTGAGCAGAATAAGAAATTCATCTTTGATCCAAAAGCCTCACCTGCATAAAGCTTAAAAGTCACATTATTTATTTTGATCTAAGTGCCAATAAATCCATATGTGGGAAAAATGATAAAGATACATAGTTAGGGATGCTTTAAGATAGAGTGTTTTCAAAGATTTCTATTAAATACTTATACTTCTTCAGGGTGGACTTTTGTCTGATGGTCCTGATGCTCTATTAGTCCACAAACACTTTGTAAGAGTGTTTTTGTTTTGCAGCGGAACAACACAGTTTTTAGAATTAGATAGGTTCAGGTTTAAATCTTGACCCTAATACTTTATAGTATTTATAGATTTTATATGTCCTTTTATCATAATTTTACTTTGTGTGGGTTATAGTGAGACTCAAAGACAATGCATGTGCACGGTGTATAGTAGACAGCAGATAAAGATGGTTGTTTGTTCAATGTTATGGGTCTTTAAACAAGGGAACAAAGAGTAGTAAAAAATAACAGTCTCTAGTAAATATTTATTCATACAATTTTGGAATCTAATATTTATATGCATATGCATATATATGTATATGCGCAACATATCTTTTAATAAATAAGGAAAGACAAATCATAATTTTATGAAATTAGTGAATATTCACATCTTGAATACTTCAGCACATTAAAATTCACATTATCCTAGTTTGTTGTTCTATCAGTACTTAGAATCATCTCTATTTCTACAGGAAATCTTTAGTTGTGTTTTTGAAAACTCTCTATAAAGGATTCAGGCAACACATCTTTTTACTAGGGATCATATAATATTCATCATACCATTCCTTAACTATTCAGGAATATATATCAAGAGATAACACATCAGTAACATGCCTATTTTCATTCTTTTAAATGAACATACTCAAGTATGAAGCCAGAAAGTTGTTTGTGTTAAGTATCAAATAATTCAAAGTTTTGTCTACAAATGTTTCATTATAATAGAGAAAGAACAAAAACAGCTTCATCCATGTTTTTCTATGTAGATATATATATATACATTTTATCTCAAATTTAGTTAAATATATTTTTATTCTAAGAAGATACTTTGGCATTTGAATCCAACTGTCTAGTAATAGCTTTAGTAAACATATTTTAATGCTTTATCTTGGCAGAAAGGCAGGAAGCATTAGAGGTAAATAATACAAAATTGGAAAAAAAGTAAGATAAACTATGAAATAAGATAAAAAATAAAGTAGTATTTGAGCCCTAAAAATAGACTGCCCTGTGTGCAGAGTGCATTCAGGAGAAAGTTGCATACAAATGATCTCATAGCAGAACACTTTAGACTTATTTCGTGCATGGTTAGATTTTTTTTCTTTGTGATGTTTTGAATAATCAGTTGCCTATCAAATCAAGAAAATCAATTACTGTCTACACTACAACATGATCATGTGTATTCTACACTAACAACAAATGGTTTCATCACCTACTTGGCAGGAATTGTGCAAAATTTTCAAAAAAGCTATTGTCAAATGGAAGTTTGATAATGAAGTTTTGCAAGATTACTAGGAATGTGCTGTACAGTTTAGGTTGATTCCTTCTGTATTATTTTATACATGTTATTAGTTTTCTCTCTTTTTTCCCCCTCTCCCCCCACTCTTTCTCTCTCTCTGTGCATATCTATGTAAAACAAATGACATTGAATCCATTAGCATTGTATCTGATAGACCAATTAGACCTTGATTTATTGATTATATATATATATAATACATGTTACATAATATATATGTACACACACACACACACACACACACAGACCACAGACATACACATATGTGAAATCTTAAATTTCCTCAATAAATCCACAGGTAGAATAATAGACAAGGAAGATATTAAGATATGCTCCATTAAAGTCAGCAAATCAGACAGAGTGGGCAAGCTAGGTAGAAGCCACTAACTTATGTAGCCTGATTAAGGTAGCAACACCCTATCATTTTTGTCACTGTTTAGATGCAAGTGTCAGACCCTGCTCACACTTAAAAAAGAGAATCCATGGGTGTAGATACCAAGAAGTCAACATTTTTGTCCATTTTAATTAGCTGCCTGTCACCAATGTGATAGATAACTATATATTTGATTTTATGAAAGCCTGAGATTTAATTTGTGCTCGTCTTCTCAGTTTTATCTTTCACCAGTTTCTATTGAAAAGAAATTATCCATTGGAAAATTGCAAATTCCTGCTTTCAGGACTCAATTATTCATTTTTTTATTTGTTCAAATTAGCTATACATGACAGTAGAATGCATTTTGACACATCATGCAATAATGGAGCATAACTTCTCATTCTTCTGGATGTACATGATGTAGAATTACACTGCGGGTGTATTCACATATGAGTGTAGGGAAGTTATGTCTGATTCTTTCTACTCTCTTTCTCATTCTCATCCCACCTCCCTTCCCCCCATTCTCCCCTATCCAATTCAGTGATACTTCACTCTTTCCCCACTCCCTCCGCCTACTGTGAGTCAGCATCAGCATATTAGAGAGAACATTTGGCCTTTGTTTCTGTGGGATTGGCTGATTTCACTTAGCATGGTAGCTTCCAGTTCCATCCATATACCAGCAAATACCATACATGATTTCGTTCTTCTTTAAGGCTGAGTAATACTCATTGTGTATATACGCCACATTGTCTTTATCCATTCATCTGTTGAAGGGCACATCAGTTGGTTCCATAGTTTAGCTATTGTGAATTGAGCCGCTATAAACATTGATGTGGCTGCATCTCTATAGTATGCTGATTTTAAGTCCTTCGGGTATAAACCGAAGAGTGGGATAACTGGGTCAAATGGTGGTTCCATTCCAAGTTTTCTGAGGAATCTCCATACCGCTTTCCAGAGTGGTTGCACCAATTTGCAGTACCACCAGCAATGTATGAGTGTACCTTTTCTTAGTTCATTTTTTCATTGTGTTATTTGTTTTTTGGTATTAAGTTTTTTGAGTTCTATACATATCCTCAAGATTAAGGCTCTGAGGATTTTCTCCCCTTCTCTTCACAGTCTTGATTGCATCCTTTACTGTGAGGAAGTTTTTTAATTTGATCCCATCCCATTTTTTGATTCTTGATTTTACATCTTGCACTTTAGGAGTCTTGTTAAGGAAGTCAGTTTCTAAGCTGACATGGTGAGTTGGGCCTATTTTTTCTTCTTTTAAGCCCAGGGTCTCTGTTTTTGTGTCTAAGTCCTTGATCCAGTTTAAGTTGAGTTTTCTGCAGGGTAACAGATAGTGGTTTAATTTCATTTTGTCACATGTGGATTTCCAATTTTCCCAGCACTATTTGTTGAATAGGCTATGTTTTCTTCTGTGAATGTTTCTGGTGCCTTTGTCTTGTATGAGATAACTGTTATTTATGTTGGTTTGTGTCTGTGTCTTCTATTCAGTCTCCATATCTATTTTGGTGCCAATACTTTGCTGTTTTTGTTACCTTAACTCTGTGGTATAGTTTAAGGTCTTGTATTATGATGCTTCCTGCTTTACTTTTCTTGCTAAGGATTGTTTTGGCTATTTTGGGCCTCTTATTTTTCCAAATGAATTTTATGACTGCTCTTTCTATTTCAATGAAGAATATCATTGGGATTTTGTTAAGTCTGCCTATCCAAGAGCATGGGAGATCTTTTTATCTTCTAAGGTCTTCTTCAATTTTTTTCTTCAGTGTTCTGTAGTTTTCATTGTAGAGGTCTTTCACTTCTTTTGTTAGATTTATTTCCAAGTATTTTATTTTTTTGAGGATATTGTGAATGGGGTAGTTTTCCTAATTTCTTTTTCAGTGAACTCGCCAGTGATGTATAGGAATGCAGCTGATTTATGGGTGTTAATTTTATATCCTGTTATTTTGCTGAATTCATTTATTAGCTCTGGAAGTTTTCTGGCAGAATTTTTTGGGTCTTATAAATATAGAATCATGTCATCAGAAAATAATGATAGTTTGAATTCTGTTCCTATCCGTATCACTTTAATTTCTTTCTTCTGTCCAGTTGCTCCAGCTAGAGTTGCAAGGATGATGTTGAAACTATCTACTGCAAACTGATTAATTCCCTGTGGTAATCAACATTACTTGCATAATATTTTACCCATTCAACCAACCACAAGCAAGACACACATCACTAATTTTTACTTTTTCCAATCTCTTCCCTAAGGCTGCTGTCCCACCAAGGTTCAGAGCCAAGAGACAGGATGTGGAAGCACATCAGCTTTCTCTGCTCCTAGCTCCAAATACAACCATCTCCTCTACTTTTCCTGCACATGGTGCCAATGCCTCCAGTACTCTGAATAGGTAGTATGAGGTAAGTTCCATTTAAATCCAGATTTGCTAAAGTTCTCTGGAGAGTCACCTTCTCTTTTGAAGCCAGCCCTGAAGGTGTAAGTGGCAGAGGGTCCCCTCTTAACCCACATAAGGACAACATTCCTTTCTGTTCTAAAAATCATTCAGAGACAGAAAAATCAATCCTAGAACACTGGATACTACATTTCTTTTTAGTAATACAAAAAACCTCACATAGATTTGGGTATTAATCTTTGCATCTGGAATTTAAAAATCCTTCCTCTTATCCTAGAACGTCACTCAAAATGTGCTTTGATTTTCAGAAGCTGTGGACCCAAGTTCAATTTTATTTTGCTCTGGATCTTTTGTGGATAAGCCTAACCTACTTTACCTACTGAGATGATTAAGAGAAGGAAACACGAAGGGACAATAATTAATAAAAATTAGTAAGCTACAAGATAAGGGAACTACTAAAAAAAGAATTGCTGACCACACTTTTTTTTTTTTTTTAGTACCAGGGATTAAACCCAGGGGCACTCAACCTCTGAGGCACATCACTAACCTTTTTTTGTGTTTTAGTTAAAGACAGGGTATTGCTGAGGCTGGTTTTGAAAATAAGATCCTCCTGCCTCAGCCTCCGAAGCCACTGGGATTACAGCTGTGCACCATGGCACATGGATTGTTTAGGTATTTTGAACCTGGAAACAGGAGAGGACTGAAGGCATGTCTTACAATAGTATTTTCTAGATGATATAGTTTAGTTTGGTAAAGTTGAGTGTATCAATGATGAATGGACTCTGTCTGAATAGTTTTTCTTTTTTTCCCTTCAATCAGATTTCATCAGCCCTATAATTTATTTCTAGTTCCAACAAGATTTTGGCCTATCTGTCAGTATTAAATTTCATGTTATTGATGTTTTTAATCCCTTTCTAGTGCTTTCTCAGTCACTTTATGAGAAAGTGAAACAAGTTCATAGTTTAGTGCGGCTGGCCCAGAGCAATTAAGCAAGCCTGCTTTCCTATATTTGCCATTGATTATATTTAAAGTAATACTGTGTTTTATACTCCTAATGCTGTGCAATTCAAATGAAGACTGAATTCATAAAAGTATATAGTTATACCCTAAAAAGGTACTTCCTAGTAGGAATTAAAAATCTAGGAAAATCAAGTAAGAATAGGACTATTACTCACTTAAAATGCTCAAATCAATCAAGGGCAAAGAAAATTGACTTTGGTTTCCAGTAGGATTTTGATTCAAATATCAATTGTAATGTGTTTTAGGATCAGAAAGGATGTAGTGATTAATACTCAAACAAATAATGCCCATTCAATTGAAATATGATGACTTTGCAATTTTAATTGCACTTACATTCTATGAAATAAAAATATTGGCAAAATATATGATATTTCATTGTCATGAAAGGTTACTCCCAACAGGAATGCATCTCTAACATATTCTTGAAGTTTAAAAAAATGTATCTGAATCATACCTAACACATGATAAATTAAGGCAAAAATAAATGAACTTGCAGAATAATTGAATCTGAACCTGTCCTGATAGACATGTTTTGGTGTCATAATGCTGCCGTGTCCTCCAGCAAGCTGAACATATGTTTCTACAGTTGTTCCTGCAGTAATGAATCCCCTTTTGTATATTTTACAACAAATAAACTAGTAATAGACATCCAATAAAAAGATTCCATGAAAACGGTAATTAGAGTTTCAAATCATCTATACCACAGGAATTAAACCACAGTAGAGATTTTCCCTGTTTTATATCTCTATTAGATCATTGGAAACATATACAGCCGAGCATAACTCTTTCTAAAAATCTTCATTCAATTATTACTTATAATTAATGAATTTCTCAAAAATTATTAAATGATTAGAAATAGTTTTTATGTAGTTTTTTCTAAACATGAATTTAAATTAATTCCCTCTAAATATTAAATAAATTTGTTTATGTTATAATTTGGGGATAAACTTAAGGATTAATTAAAAATGCACTACAGAATTCTTAACTATAGCAGCAAATTGTGTTTGTTGCAATTTAAAGGGTTAACTGCCCACATGTTATTATCATTAACATAATAAAATGAATAATTTTTTGATAAATGTAATATATTATAATGGTATCTGATTGTCTCAAAAGTGAACCTTGTATCTAAATAATTTTAACTTTGCACTCACTCAAACAGAATAATATGCACCACATTTTGTTGATCTATTTTCTTTTGAATAGTGAAATAGTTCTGAATTTGGTTGAACTTAATTTTGACAGTGGAACATGATCTTGTAGTGGATGTTGATAATAAATATCTCCTGCAATCAACTGAATTTTGACACACAATTAAGAGAAAGTCACAGTGTAATTTTCACCTAGATCAATAACACTAGATTTGCAGCACAATTCTGCCTCTCCTGATGTAAATAAGGATCTTGTATTAAATTAGTCAGGTAAAATGAGGTTGCTCAAGATAAAGTATAAGTCCTTAGTTAATGTTGAGGACTTTCTATGATGAAAGACAAATATTTACATAATAATATAATCATGGCCTTTTAAAGTTTATTAGAGTTGTGGTACAGATGGGTTGTAAAAAAAAAGGTGATTTTATAACATAAAAACTAATAGATTATTGGAAATTATCCTTTGGCAAGGATATGGTTAGCTGAGGTGTATTAAGGACAACTTTTTGTTCCAAAGTAAAATTCATTCCCACTCCCCCCCCTATATAAATGTATATATATACACATATATATACATATGTATCTCTACATACATATATATACATATATACATATATGTACATATATACACATAAATACATATAAACATATATATCTCTACACACACACACACATATATATATATGTATGTATAAATATAAATCAGGGTCAAGAGATGAGGAAAGAAGAGAAAGTAACGGATCTATCCTAAGAACTTCTATTCCTTTATTTTATCTCTTCATAGTGTTGCTCCCAAATTATATTTCATCTGTCTAAGCTATACTTTTTCACTTTCAACCTTCTTCATCCTCTCTCAACATCCAAGGGTTCAGATGAAAAAAGGGGGTCAATTTGGTCATTTAAGAAGTTCCTTTTGGGCTGGGCTTGTGGCTCAATGGTAGAGTGCTTGCCTAGCATGTGTGAGGCATTGGGTTCAATCTTCAACACCACATAAAAATAAATAAATAAACTAAACATATTGTGTCCATCTACAACTAAAAATATTTTTAAAAAAGAGAATCCTTTCAACTGAGACATGTAACAAGATTGTGGTGTCATTAGAGAAAATGTACATATTACATAAAATACATCTCCATTCCCTTCCATCAGTTTGCAGCCCCAAGAGCCTAAGTAAGAATCAACCAACCTTTTTTCTTTTTTTATTAAAGGATCCTATCTTGACTGCATGACAATTTCTTTTGCTATAATTTCATACTTTCCTTACTAAGAACAATTTGATAAGACACTTCTTTTTGTACATGTCTTGTTCTTACCAAGTAGTTAATAACATTTATTCTTATTAGAAGCAAGAATTAAGTTTCCCAAAATGTCTCCATATCTTACTGGTACAGTAAACTATTTAAAAGCAGGAATTCTATACAAATTGTTTTATATTCCCCAGCATCAAGCAAAATAGTTTGCAGACAAATCTTAGATCACTTAATACATTTCTTAATAAATTTTACCTTAAAAATAGTAAACATGATTTTGAAGTTCATACTTTTTAGATAAAGATGATTATTCAAAAAATTCTGAAGCAGAAAACATTATCTATCACTTTGAAATACAAAAAGGTTTAGTTAATAAAGATTATAGGAGCTTGAGCTAGAGCTCCAATTTTGAGTTAGTATAAACGTAAGTATTGGACCAGCATTTACTCTATGAGTCATGAACCATCACTGCAACAGTGTGCTTAATGACACATACTACACAAATTCCTCACAGACTGTGATAAAGTATGTTTTTTCAAATTTCCAATTCAAGTATATAAAATGCAATAAAAATGTTATCATAGAAGAGTAAATTCAAAAAGACAAATGCATGCAGAATACAAAGTTTCTTCATTATTAGATTCCTCAGATGCTTTTTAAGTTGCTTTAAAATTTTCTAAATCCTTAGTCTCTATTTATGCCCTTGCTTTATCATGGATGAGTGGCAAGCTGATCACAGACGGCCACAAGACCTTGACTGCAGTTTGAGGAGCACTGTAATAGATTGACTTCCTAATGTCAACCTTCTATTTCTACCTCCCTCACAGCCTTAAGAACCTCAGCTATAGAAATCTCTCATGCAAGATAATAATACTCAACAACTGTTGAATGTTTAACACATTTCAAGTACTAATCGAAGTACTTTGTTTATTGTAAACTCTTTTATTTTAGAAAAGTACATATAAAAATAAAATTTACTATCTTAACCATTCATTCATTCATTCATTCATTTTTCAGCACTGGAGATCGAAGCCAGGGGTGCTGTACTACTGACCCATGTCCCCAGCTCCTATTAAAAATATTATTTTGAGACAGGATCTCAATACATTGCCAAGGCTATCCTCAAATTTATAATCTTCCTGTCTTAGCATCCAGAGTCACTGGATTACATGTTTGATCCACCACATTTGGCCACCTTAACCCTTTTTTTCTTAAATTTATTTAATTTTGATTCATTGAACACAAATGGAGTATAGCTATTGTTTCTCTGGTTGTACACAAAGTAGAGCCAGCATCTTAACCCTTTTAAAGCATACCATTCATTGGTGTAAAATACACATACAAAGCTATGCAACTGTCAGTTCCATCCATCTCCATATTTCTTTTTCATTTTGTAAAGTGGAAACTGTATACTTTTAAACCATAATTCCCCATTTCCTCTCCTCCATCCTGTGAAAGTTGCCTTTCTTTCTATTTTCTGTCTCAAAATTCTTTGTATGGTATCTATCTTTTTAAATCTATTGAGACTTAATTTGGGGATGAACATATGGTGTAGCATTGACAATTCCCCATGTTGTTGGATAGAGTAATATGTATATGTCCGTAAGATTTAGTTACTTTACTGTGTAGATCCTTTATTTCCTTACTTCTGCCTGGTTGCTCTATTCACTATTGAGATTAGAATACAGAAATCTCTAAGCACTGTTGTAGACATATTTCTCCCTTCATTTCTGTTAGCTTTTGCTTCATATATTTTGATAATTTGTTGTTAAGTGCTTAAATATTTATAATTGTTTATATTATTTTATTAATATATGATTTCCATATTTTTCTCTTATAACTTTTTTATTAAATATTTACTATATCTGAAATTAGTGATACTGATAAGAATAGATTTCTGTCATTTTGTTCATTTTGTTCTTTATTTTATAAGTGTTTTATCAGTTTTTGTCCCTCATTTCTTTACTTTTTTGTATTTGGTTGAGTTTTTATATTGGATTGTCAGGTTCCATCTCATTTCCTTTTGTGTACATTCTAAAGTTTTTTACTTTATGGCTACGATTCGGATTATATTTATTAATTAATATAAATTTATAACATTTTAATTTGAATTTATACCAGCTTAATTTCAATGAAACAAGTCTTGTTCTTTTATAGCACTTTCTCTACCCACTTTAGTTGTTGATGTGATAAAATTATGTTTATATATTACATGTCCCCAAAGCAGTAATTATTTTAAATCCATTAGTATCTTAAAACAAAAAGAGTTACAGATCTTTGTTGCAATAATACTAATTTTATGACAGCCATATAGTTCATTTTATTGAGATCCTTAGTTTTTGACGTAGCTTTGGGTAACTGTCTACTGCTCTTTCATTTGCCCCTGGAAGACCCTGCTGGACATTTCTGGTTAGATGGAACTAGAAATCTCCCTCAGCAATCTCCCTCAGCTTTCATTTATCTGGAAATGTCCTAAGTTCGTAGACTTCACTTGGAGGAACAGTTTTGCTAGATGTAGGATTTGGGGTTGACAGTTTTCTTTTTTTTCCTTTTAGTGTTTTGAATATGTAGGCTTACTTTGTTTTGTCTTCAAAGTGTCTGATGAGAAATCTGCTGACAAACTTATTGAGGATCCCTTTTATATGACCAGTTGCTGCTTAATTGTATTT
Source organism: Glaucomys volans (assembly GCA_020662805.1). NCBI lineage: Eukaryota > Metazoa > Chordata > Mammalia > Rodentia > Sciuridae > Glaucomys > Glaucomys volans. The sequence goes on along the minus strand of JAJEJO010001479.1, from coordinate 255,618 downwards.
TGAGAGTTTGTCTCCCTGTGGGTCTCTTTTAGTTCATTTTATTTGGAGTTCAACGAGCATCTTGGATGATTACATTTGTATCTCTCATCAAATTTGGGAAGTTTTCAGCTATTATTTCTACCAATATTTTCTCTAACCCTTCATCTTTTCCTTCTTGCAGAACTGCCACAGTGCATGTGTTGGTTTGCATGATGGTGCCCCACAAGTCCCTTAGGCTCTCTTCATTTTCTGTAGTATTTTTTTCTGTTCCTCACACTTACTAATTCTAATGGTCTCATCTTTGAGTTCACAGATTCATTTCTCTACTCAAATCTGCCTTTCATTCCTTCTGGATAGTTTTTCCCTTCAATTATTTTATTTTTCAAATCCAAAATTAATTTGGTTTCATTTTAGCTTTCTGTTTTGATATCAATAAAGTTGATGAAAAAAGTCTGTGTTTTTCTTGACTTTCTCCTAATTTTGTAGTTTTGAGCAATTGTATGATCATTTAAAAATATTTATTTAGTATATCTACTATCAGCTTTCAGGGACAGTTTCTCTTGATTTATTTTTTTTCTTTTGAATAGACCATATTTTCCTGGTGATTTGTTACTGTTATCGAAAAGGGGATCTTTTTACCCAATCACATGGTAACACTGGAAATCATGTTCACCTTCTTACTTTAGATTTTCTGCTTTTTAATTATTTTTATTTTAAAAAATTATTGTACACAGTCTCTGTACCAAGGGCCACACTGAGGTGTGAACTTGTGGTCTCCTTATGTCTATCTGAGCCTGCATCTTTTCCTGGGCTCATCATGCATCATCTCTTTCTAATTTCCTCCTAACGCAGTTCCTTTTGAATGTCCTAGTATTTTTTTTTTTTTTTTTTTTGGAACTGAGGATTGAACTCAGGGACACTCGGCCACTGAGCCACATCCCCAGCCCTATTTTGTATTTTATTTAGAGATAGAGTCTCACTGAGTTGCTCAATCCCTCACTAAATTGCTGAGACTGGCTTTGAACTCGCTATCTTCCTGCCTCAGCCTCCCGAGTCCCTGGGATTACAGGTGTGCGACACCGCGCCCAGCTGTCCTAGTCTTTAATATCTGGGTTTCAAAAGGGGAAAAATGAGAATACTGAAAGAAGGAAAATCATCAATTTAAAAATCTCCCTTGCAGCAATAGAAGGAAGTGCAACAACAGTGGCTACCTTTCTCTTTTTTTGCATGTCTGTGATTAAATACAACAATCATCCATCAGAACACAAATCCCCGATATTTATAGGACAGGGTCCTTTCTTGCCCATCCTGGACATTGTATGCTTTGTGAAAGGTGTTCTGACAATGTGTGTGAAGTTGCCTGCCCCTCGGCTGGGAGCCCTACCGAGTAGCTCTCTCTGAGCTGACACAAATTGACCAAAATTCACCACAGTTTACAGTTTGCACCTTGTCCTGGAAATTTTAAGGCTTCAATGGGCTCCAAAATTCCCAAATAGTTACATCAGATAGATTATTTAGTGAAATGATTACATGATTGAGACAGAATCCTGATGCTCACTACTCTGCCATATTTCTAGCTCTACATAAATATTCAATTTCTCATATAACAGAGAGATGAAAGTGGAGGCAAGATGCTCGGTACATTGGTTAAAAGTTCATGTTAGGTTGTAGAGCTGGGATTTAAATCCAGGAGTTCTGTCTCCTGATCCCACAGCTTTTACCACTATACTGTGCAACCTCTCTGGATGACCCTTCGTGTCTTTTGAGAAACTCTATGATAATCTGGCTTTTACTTTATTACTTAGTATGAGAAAACTGAAGCTTATTCATATTTTTAATTACATACAAAAGAACTTGTATTTTATGTAAAATAGGTTATGTAAAAATCAGTGACTATTCCGTAGTCAGCTGTCATGGGGAGAGGAAATGCTGTTCAGTTGAGCAACGAGTCTTTCGTGTTAAGACTATGAAGTTGTGAAAACTGTTTATTTTTCCTTTGAATCTTTTTATGTGTCAGCTGCAATGCTGTTTGAATCAAAGACATTTGATTATCATCTATGTCCTTTCCTTAATCTGAAAGGAGAGCTTTGAGGGAGATTGGCAGGCTTGCATAATGGACTATTTTGACGTTGGCAAAGTATTGCAACACGAGAACTTGCACTCCTCTGATCTATGTTTGTTAAAGCAAAATTCAATGCCAGATTTGGCAGGGATTTCAAAGTATTTTGCTTCATCAACTGTCATTTCCCTAAAAAGCTCACACCATCCCTTTCTATTCCAAAAAGGCAGCATAATTCATAATAGTATGAAAGTCCATAATAGTCATCCCTCCATATGAAAAAAAAGGGTTATTAGGAAAAATGTATATATATATATGTGCATCTGTGTGTGCACATGTGTATTCTCAGCAATCCAGTTGTTTTTCAAGTTTCTCCTCTCTTGTTAGTTGAATTATGATTTGATTTAACCCAACCTATAGAATAGTGTTAAGAGACAGGAAGCCAGGAAAGACATTAGGTGATATACTACTAACTTCATCCCATTTTCCTTTAAATAGCCTTGATGATGCTTTTTGATTTTGACACTTTTGTGTTGTCTTATACCTGATAAATGGTTTACTGGAAGCCTCCAGTAAAAAATTCTGTGAAATTTTAAATTCCAACTTCCTAAGCGTGGCCCTGCTCCCTGCACCTCCCTATCTGTATGTATGCACATATACATATAATATATATACATGTAGTTTTTGTAGCTAGTGTTTGATATCAAACATGTTCCTGTTCTTTGTGATATAAAATAATATTCAAAAAAGTGTGATGATTTAGGATTGATAACATTCAAGGGTTCTTGACTAGCCCAATATTTCTAACTAGTTCATTTTCAGAATGGATGAGAAAGACCTATTTCCCATGTTCTATTCCTCATCATTGTAGGAAACAAAAAAATCTTTTGCATAAAAAAATAATAAAAGCCATAAAGTAAAAGTTCTATAAATAATTTGCAAATATGTGTGTTATGGTTTAGACCTGGAATGTCCTCCAAAAGCTTATGTGTTGAAGTCTTGATCCCCTATAAACCAATGTTCAGAGCTGTGGCTTTTAGAAAATGAGTGGCACATGAGACCTTTAACTTCATTGGTAGATAAATCCGTTTGATAGAGTAATAATTTGAATGGACTACTGGGAGGTGATGGACACTTTATGCAGGTGGAGAATGTTTGGAAGAACTAGGTTGCTGAGGACATGCCCTTGGGGACTGTGTCTTGTCCCTCTTCCTTTCTTCTCTCTTTTTTGCTTTTCTGTTGCCATGTACTGAACATCTTTGCTCTGCCATGATGCTCTGCCTCAGCTCAGGCCAAGATCAATGGAGCCAGATAATGATGGACTGAAACTGAGTGTGTGAGCCAAAATAAATGTGTCTTCTAATTTCTTTTTGCAGGTATTTGTTACTGGTACAAAAGCTGAATAACACAATATGTTATTATGAATGGTAAAATAAGTCTCTTTCCTTATAGCAGGAATTATTCTACTTTCACATTTTTTTTGGAGATCCATTTACATGAAATGCAGCAAGATTTAGAAAACATATCTGTTATTCAAATAAGGTAGAGGATTCTTATTAGAGCAAGGTTGTATTAAGTTGTAGACTTGAGATTTTTGCCAGATGTATTGAAAAGAAGCAGTAATTTTCTAATTCAAAACAAGCATAAAGTTTAAACTGTTTTCACAATTGTTTGATTAAAGGGAAGTAATAGCTTTTGAAAGAGCTATCAAGTAATAAGAAAGTCTTTTTGATTTCTCCATTATTTTAGAAGATGATTTAAAGAAGTATAATGTACTCAGGAGAGTACATTTTGATTCCAGGTTGACTCCACTGTGTGTGCTTAGCATTTGCTATTCCAGTAAATCTAAGTACGTTGAATGACCCAGGGAGTGTAGTCCATAAAATGTCACCTCCTAGAGGAACTAAATAATAGCCAAGGGAGATATTTCATTCCTCAGAGTCCAAGCAAAGTGTGGAAAAATCACCATGAATAGTGTGAATCCAGCAGAAGAAGAGAATTGGAGAAAAGAGTGTTGGGAACAGAAGGCACTTAAATTAGAAAATTGTTGGCTGCCAAATAATACAGGCCCTGTTAGTGGCTAGGGATTAGAACCAGTATAGTAGCTTAGGTCCTGAATGCATTTAAAATATTCCCCCAGATCAAAATGTTTTAATTGCTCACAACCTAAGTATGTAAATGTGTTAAGTGCACATACAATATTCTTATTAAAAATTCTAACACCTGTAAAGTATACATTTAATACATGTTAAATTAAAAATATTATGCAATTTCCTATGGCTATGTAAAAAAATCTTTAACAAAAATGAGTGTCCTCTATTTACATATTTCAATGTTTAGTATTGATATTTATAAAATTCAGTTTGATAAATTCCTGAAGTATGATTTTATGTTGTGAAAATTATGAGATCAAGAGTAAGAATTGACTTCCTAGCATTTTACCCCAGCCAGTAATTAATTTATGCCTCATTGTTTTCAGTGATAACATGAGTATAGCAAGGATTACCCCAAAGGGTTATTTTGAGTATTGAGTGGGAGAGATTAGGCAAAAGGTGCCCAACAGAGAAGCAGGTAACAGGAGAACTTTAATAAGCTTCTATGTCATTTCCTTGTCCTATTATTAACAATTGCATATTATAAAAATAAAAATTTTAAGGGCACATATTTTTCAGGAACATTACTTCTAGTGATTTCCTATACAGAAGGAAAGAGAGGGAAGACCTATTCACACATTTGTGTCTGTCCCTCTGAGTCAAATATTTTAAGCAAGTTACTTATTTTTGTGATAGTATGTTAATGACCCCAGCACGCTATTATTAATCAATGTTGTTTAAGCAGTTTACATGTATGTACACAAAGGTTCCACTTGATATGTGTTAAGGAAGTTTAGGAGTTAAGTATCTTTCCTCCATGAAAAATATGTATATAGAGAGGATCTTAAAATCACCCAAAAGGAACTTGGTATATTCTTCTAATAGTGACTTCATAACAGCTGTGGAATTAAAAAGATGAGGTACCAAACTGAATTATCTAATACAAAAGAGACCATTTGTTCTGAAAAGATAATGACTAACATTCAGTCAACCCAGATTTTAGGGAAATTCAATACTGAACTGAGAAAAATCTGATTTTACTGAAGTCTTCACAGAAATGAAAAGGCTATTCTTGTAACATTAAGCACATTTCTTTTAACAATGTAGGACCCTACTGCTATTTTCAAAGGAAATTGAGTTTAGATCACAGAGCGAATTTGCCAGAAGGTGCACAACTGTAATGTGACAGAACTGTACACAAACCTTTTTGTTGTACCAATGGATTCTTGGGATTAACTGCTCTTGCTACTTCTAATGAGTGTCACCTTATTCTTCATCTCTCCTACTTTTATTGGCAAGAAAACTGAGAAGTAAATAACTCCAAAGATCACATCATGAATTGGACAACTTACCTCTAAATGCCTTTATGATTAGAGCCAAATCCTTTTGATTTCTGAGAGAGTATATCATTCTTTTGACCCTAAGATATTTATGTCAATTGCCACGAAAACATTTTGACAGTAAAATCAATTATAGTCTGAAAAATGCTTAAATGGTACTGACAGGAATGCTATCAATCCAGAAATTACAACCACAGAAAAAGGATACTGTTGTATATAATATTATGGGAAGTTATCTCTGCTCTGGAAGATTAAATATTCTTGTAGGATTTAAGAATTAAATGAGCCTAAGAAAAGACTGGGGAAAAAGTAAATTAGATTTCTATTTTAGCTTGTAGCAGTTAAAGTGTTCTGAACAATACAAGTAACATCTTAATAAGCAATTACAACAGAGCTTTGTAGGTTAAAGGTGTTTCCTATAAATAATGTGTTGAGATCAATTAGCATCCCTAATGAAATATATATAGCAATTCTAAAGGACATAAATTGAAATGTGTAAAAACAGGGGGAATGTAAATTTTCTAGAAGGGATTTAACATATTTACTTTGGAACCATACCAAAGACTTTACCTCCTGTGAGCAACATCTAAAATTATGTCAGTAAGAATCAAATTAGGTATATTGTCTTTAATTGGGTTATTATGTATGGAAAAGACTTCTATAAATATATTTTTGAAGTTTTGAATAAAGTGACTGGTGCCAACATTTACATTAGGGAAAATTAAAAGAAATACAAGAGTTGTGGAACAGAATGCAGGTGTGAAAATTTGGGTAAAAATGGCAAAGGCTGTAAATGAGCAACAATTAAGAGAAACCTTACCAAGAATCATAAGCAAACTCAAAAATTTTAAATTTTACATTTCATGCATTCTAGAAGTTAGAGAAAGAGATAAGATCTATGATACATCTACAACAGACCACAAAGCCAACATGTCCATCAAATGCTAACATAGAGATCCACTTTTAGAATTGTGATCATGCAGGACACAAAGGGATTTAGAGAGAAGGTGGAGGAATGAAAACAAGAGGAGAAGCGGGTGCAAAAAGGAAGGGAATAAGCCAGGAGAGAAAGAGAGGTAGAGGAGAGGAGAAAAATGGTAGGGGAGAGGGGAAAGGAACAAAAGGAACATTTTTTTTCTTTTGAAGAGTAATTTAAAAATATTCTTTATGGCTGTGGTTCTCTTTGATGCAGGATTGCTGACTTTGGAAATTATATTTACTTGATTTCTAGGCCAGACCTTTCTGTTAATTCAAAGATGAACACTAAGATTTTAGGCCTTTTTAAAACATCTAAAAATCAAAACAGAAGGTTTTATTTAAAAATGTAAGTATTGGGGGCTGGGGTTGTAGCTCAGTGGTAGAGCATTTGCCTAGCATGTGTGAAGCACTGGGTTTGATCCTCAGCACCACATAAAAATAAATAAATAAAATAAAGGTATTGAGGTATTGTGTCCATCTACAAATATACATATTTGTAGATTTATATACATATATATTTACTTATATATATAAATGACAGTATTTTAAATTCTAGATCAAGCATTTGGTAGGTTCTGTTAGGTCACATATTGTATATTCTGGTTCACTAGTATGACTCTAATGCCTTCACTCTGGAAGATGAAGACCCCTTTAATTGACAACCCTGCCAGAGAAAGGAAGGGGTCCTGATAATAACATAAAGGTGCAGGGTCTCTGGTCTAATTCCTAGGTCTTTGATCCATTTTGAGTTGATTTTTGTACAGGGTGAGAGATAGGGGTTTAGTTTCATTTTGCTGCATATGGATTTCCAGTTTTCCCAACACCATTTGTTGAAGAGGCTATCTTTTCTCCATTGTATGTTTTCGGCACCTTTGTCTAGTATGAGAAAACTGTATTTATGTGGGTTTGTCTCTGTGTCCTCTATTCTGTACCATTGATCTACCTGCCTATTTTGGTGTTAATACCATGCCGTTTTTGTTACTATTGCTTTGTACTATAGTTGAAGGTCTTGTATTGTGATACCTCCTGCTTCGCTCTTCTTGCCAAGAATTGCTTTAGCTATTCTGGGTCTCTTATTCCTCCAAGTGAATTTCATGATTGCTTGCTCTATTTGTATGAGGTCCATTATTGTGTTTTTAATTGGAATTCCATTGAATTTGTATAGCGCTTTTGGTAGTATGGCCATTTTGACGATATTAATTCTGCCTATCCAATAACATGGGAGATCTTTCCATCTTCTAAGATTTTCTTTAATTTCTTTCTTTAATGAGAAGAAAAAGTAGGTCCAAATCTTCATCATATTGGCCTAGGACCAGACTTCCTTAACATGACTCCCAAAGCACAAGAAATAAAAGCAGGAATCAATAATTGGGATAGATTCAAACTGAAAACTTTTTTCTCAGCAAAGGAAACAATCAGCAATGTGAAGAGAGAGCCTACAGAGTGGGAGAAAATCTTTGCCACACACATGTCAGAGCACTAATATCCAGAATATATAAAGAACTCAAAAAACTTTACCCCAAGAATACAATAACCCAATCAATAAACGGGCTAAGGAAAGGAGCAGACACTTCACAGAAGAGGATCTACAAGCAATCAAAGGTATATGAAAAATGTTCAACATCTCTAGTAATAAGAGAAATGCAAATCAAAACTACCCTAAGATATCATCTCACCCCAATTAGAATGTCTATTATCAAGAATACAAGCAACAATAGGTGTTGGCGAGGATGTGGGGAAAAAAGTACAGTCACTCATTGCTGGGGTTGCAAATTGGTGCAGCCACTCTGGAAAGTAGTATGGAGATTCCTTCGAAAACTTGGAATGGAACGACCATTTTATCCAGCTATCCCACTCCTTGGCTTATACCCAAAGGACTTAAAATCAGCATACTACAGTGATGCGACCACATCAATATTTATAGCAGCCCAATTCTCTATAGCGAGATTGTGGAACCAACCTAGATGTCCTTCAACAGATGAATGGATAAAGAAACTGTGGTATATATACGCAATGGAATATTGTTCAGCCATAAAGAAAAATAAAATTATGACATTTGCAGGTAAATGGATGGAATTGGAAAAGATCATGTTAAGTGAAATAAGCCAATCCCAAAAAACCAAAGGCCGAATGATTTCTCTTATAAATGGTTGATGACACATAGCGGGGGTGGGAGGAAGCAGAGAAAGAATGGAGAAGGGATGGATTGTATAGAGTAAAATGAGGGTTGGGTAGCGGGCAGGGAAGGAAAGATAATAGAATGAGACAAACATCTAGACCCTATGTATATGTATAAATATGCAAATTGCGTGATTCTACTTTGTGTACAACCAGAAAAACGATAATTGTACTCCAGTTGTGTACAATGAACTAAAATAAAAAATTTAATTAAAAAAATAAAATAACATGAAGGTATTAGTGAAAGTTTGGGTAAATATGATTTTCAAGTTCAGTGTGTAAATATCCTAAATCTTATCCCATATTTACTTTTTGTTAAATCATTTTTTGCCCTCCCTTATATAATTCACACCATAATTTGTATAGCTAGTTTGAATTGTATTGACTAATATATTTCAATGTGATTTTCTTCTTGAATTTTTATATATTTATATTTTGAAAAATTGTTCATTTTTCCACATCCTATATGGTATTTTTTTGACTAAACACTGGAATTTCACTAAAATCATTAACTATGTCTGATAGAAATATTTTTATTAAATAAAAAGATTTTTACTAAAATATAAAAATATCCATTGTTCCATTTTTCCTTTTATATCACACACCTGCCAGTGGAGCCACTGATAGTGCCTCTTTGAAGTTGTCCTCATGTAAACTAAAGTTCAGATTCTTCAGTTTATTTATACATTCATTTTTATTTTAATAAATTTTACAATCAATATTTAGTTCATAAAATCAAACTAAAGAATTTAAGTTAATGAATTCATACATTTGTTTTGTGAGTTGAGGACTGACGTTTGATATTATAGAAAGTATAGGCTGAAAATTAAAAGACTTACATAAATGCCCTTTTCATTGTCCCTAATCAATTTTCTCATTCTCTGCAGTTGACTTCACCCTCTCCGTTACATGCAGAGTGTAACTCATGCCGTGTTCCTAATGGAACTTGCATACACAATGAGATGATACCTTAAGTAAAGTTTGGTTTGCTGTGAGGCATGCCTGTAAATGAAGCAGGGGGTGGGGGGAGTGTTGTAGTTGGACACATCTTTCACATTTACAGTTTTTGCTTACTTAAGGACATTGCAGTAATTCATAGAGATTTTGGCACTTACATGTTGATTAGTCTTGCAAATAGCCACTCATAAAAATGAACAATATTCCTGCTGGAAGTGTAATAAAGAATTCTGTAGAGTCAACTGTCAATTAACTGTATTAATAACAGAGATGTAACACTAAAAATTCAGAGGTAATCCATAGACATTATTTTAACGAGTAATTGGAATTTGTCTTCTACAATTTATTCCACTACAAAAAGCAAAATCGAATAGCTTGAATTCCTCTGAATGTAACTGTGCTAATGAAGGGAGAAATGTGGAAAGTCATTTGGCAGAAAGCAGGAAGAGAAGTCAATGGCCTAGATAATTTACAAACTGTAAAATAAGTTCTCAAATAATTAAGAGCTCACTGTCTCTTTTCTGGAAAGATGTAGAAGGAAAAATAATATTTATGTTAAGTAAGAGGCCTAGAAGGTACATCTTATGGAATGGCATTTATTTCATAATTTTTGTTAATTATGCTAATTGTTTTTAAAATTCATCAAATTATGCTTATATAAAAATTGTAGTAATAGTTTTCTGAAAGGAGAGCATCTTTAGGAAGAAATCCAGCTTTGGAAGTCTTTCATTCCAGTAGTGTACATTGATGCCATATGTTACCTCAGGTACTCCAAGTTAACTTGACTCATTGAACTTCTATTCTAGGTTCTGATAACTAAACTGAGGCACCAATTTAAAATATTTCTCTAGAGAAATGTGTTATTTGTTTTAGGGTAAAAATTGTATGTAGATAAGTTTAATACAAGTTATCATTAAACAATATACTTAAGGAACAATAAAAACTATCCATTGTTAATTACATCTCATAGAGAAACAGTCAATCCTTCTTGGAAGACTCAGTAATTGAAATGTCTCTAATGGGAAGTATTTATAAAAGTTAGGGACTTAAAGAGAAATGACAAAAAAAGAAATAAACAATGAGAAATAATAGATAACTGTAGGAATAAATCAGAAGGAATTTAAGAATTCCTAAACTTTAGAAAATGTGAAGTCAAGGAATAAAATTCAAGTTGGAAGAAGAATACGTTTGGAGTCAATTGATACAGGAATTTCAGTATCATGAACTTTAATGGGTAATAACTTGATGTGAAGAAAGACTTGCCTTTAAAGTTAAAACTTGATTCTGACTTAGATTCATAGCTCATTAGTTAAGTAACCCAAAATGCTCTGTGTGTACATTTGCTCATTGACATAATTGCAATACTTCTTATGATAGCATTAACTTTGACACTATGAATGAAAGGTAACTACAATATTGCCTGCACCTAAGAGATATTATCTGCTGAGAGTCATGATCTAGAATTAGTGTAAAGTAAATGGATTTCAATGTGAAAAATTCTCTGGATAAAGTAACTTTTGAAGTTGGAAGAAGAGATAGAATATTACAACCATAGTCCAGGAATCAGGTAAATGTGGTAATATGAAAGGTGACAGCTGATATGGGAACAAATTTTGTAAATCAGAGGATAATATTGAATCTGGAAGCATCAGCTGGACAACTTTTCAATGTTCAACCAGGAATATGTCCTTGCAGGTGGTTCAAAAATCACTCATACTCCATTAGAATGTATATAGGTCAGCCCAGGAGTGATGTCTTCATGGTACTGCAGGGCACCTCTGGAAAGCACATAAATGTTTTTCAAGTTAAAATGTGGCTTCTAAACAATCTAGTTGGAAGAAACAAGAAGAGACAGAATAGCATCACTTTTATATTCATGGGGAAGATCCTGAAAGGGTTTAAGTAGCTGGTTGTGTGATTTTTTTTAAATAAACTTTTGAAGAAACAAAATTCTATAGCTTGCTTCTGTTTTAAGAAACTGTTACTGGACAAGTCACCAAGACACTCACTTACAATAATTCACAACAAACACTGGGTTGATAATTAATGTATTGATCAAGTATTTGCTAACTATATCAGTTGATCTAAATTTTAAGGTAGTGATTTTCATGCTCCTGAAAATAAAAACATTAACAATAATATTAGAATAGTAAGAGGGATATTTATTGATTACGCACTATGATAGAAATTGAGAGAATGATGTTCATCTTCCCAGAACAGGAGAGGGAACTCCTAGAGAAGCAACATCACCTGGTCACACTACCAGCAAATATCCACAGAGACAAAACATGAGACCAATATGGTTCCAGAAATGTATCTACAAAACATTTGAGAAACAAATGAAGACTGCTGTGTACATTCTTCTACAAAATAGAAAATGTAGGATAGTTTTCAAGTATAATTATGGCTCAAACTTGATAAGAGTACTATAATTCAGAAAATTATAAGCCAAATTTATTAATGAACACAGATGTAAAACCTTACATTAAATATTAACACATCCAATATGACAGTTTATATAAAGGATATTATGTTACAATTGTTTGTTTATTTTTTTATTTGTTCTGATTAGTTGTACATGACAGGAGAATGCATTTATAGAATTGGTGTTTTCTTAAGAATAAAAATATAACATTTTAGGCTGAGGAATATGGCTCAGTGTTAGGTCACTTGCCTAGCACATGTGAGGCCCCAACTTCAATCCTGAACACTTCCAAAAAAAAAAAGATCAACATTTTAAAATCAATGTATTTCATCACATTAGCAATACAAGGATAGCTGATTAAATCATCACAATAGTTCCAGAAAAATACTTAACAAATCAATCAAAATCAAAATCTAGTGTTTATAAATATTGACAAGACTGAAATAGAGTTTAGTCTGATGAAAATTAACTACAAAAAGCAATATTCTTTAAACAATATGCTTCTAAACATGCTTATTTGTTGAATCTTGAAATATTTCCTCACATTCCAAATGACAAAACAGAATTCCCATTGTTACCATGTTTATTAAATATTTTAGGAGTTGGAATAAGGCAAGGAAAAATAAAATAGCACAAAAAGGGACAATTAAAATGCTATTTATCTTAAATATGAATATGTATGTATTGGGAAATAAAATGTATTAATTATAAAGTTACGTTAATTATGCTGTGTTATCTTGTGTAGTCGTTATGTGAAAGTATGTTGTATATTATCATAAGCAATTAATAATGTAATAACATTTTCAAAATTTTATCATTTTCAATATTAATGGTAATTGGTATTAAGAAATATCTCTAATGAAAGGTGTGCAAAGTCTGTATAAATATCTCAATAAATGCAACAATATATCTTTGAATAGAATTGTCAATTTTACTTGATTGATCTCCAAACTAAATTATTCCAATAAAAATTCCAGACAAGTGCCTCTTTGTGTAAACTGACTAAATTAAAGGGAATGCAAAGAGCCAAGAATATAGAAGCAATTTTTAGAAAGAAAAATGGAATTAGAGTACATATGTTAGCAGATATCATGATTTCTCATACACCTATAATAATTAAAACAAGGAAGCATTGGCACAGTGTAGACAAATATAAAAATGAATTGCAATTGAGAGTCCAGACTCCTTCTCCAGCTTGGCTTTTTTTTTTTTTTTTTTTTTTAGGTACCAGGGATTGAACCCCAGGGCGCTTAACTACTGAGCAATATCCCCAGTCCCTGCCCCTATTTCTGTATTTTATTTAGAGACACTGTCTAGCTGAGTTGCTTAGGGCCTGGCTAAGTTGCTAAGGGTGGCTTTGAACTCTTGATCCTCCTGCCTCAGTCTCTCAAGCTGTTGGAATCTTGGGTGTGAGCCACCACACCTGGCTTCTGCTTGATTTTGAACAAGGTTTGCATTGCAAAGCATTGTGTTAATCTATCCAATCAAATGCATTAGGACAATTGGATAGCCACATTAAATGAGACAGGGAGGTGGAGGGGTATGAAAATGGTGGAATGAGACAGACATCATTATCCTATGTACATGTATGATTGCATGAATGGTATGAATGTACATCATGCACAACCATAGAAATGAAAAGTAGTACCCCATTTGTGTACAATATGAATCAAAATGAAGTCTGTAAAAAAATAAAAATAAAAATAAAAATAAATAGTGCTTTCCTTTTGTTATTCCACAAATAAATGCCTGGGAGATCTGCAGCCCAAAGGTATAGTTATAAAAAGTAACAACTATAATGCTTCCAAAAGAAGAATGTCTTCTCAATGTTTCAGTGGACAAAGTTGTCCTAAACATGACACAAAATATCAAATACGAGAGAATACTTGGTAAGTTGTCTCAAATTAAATATAAGAATTCCGTTTGTCAAAATATACTGCTAAGAGGGTGAATAGCTAATGAACAAGTGATTATTTGAAACACAGAGGACCAAAAGAAAATTCATACCAAAAATATATAAAGGACTCCTACAAGATGACTAGATAATTCAAGAGAAACATTGTCTTTCAAATTAAATAGGGCCTCCACAAATAGAAACACCCAAGTGGCTCATAAATATATGAAGGGTTTCTCAACTTCTTTCATTAGAACTAAAATCTAAAACGAGGCCCTTGTAATGATGGATTAAATTTATAAAACAAAGCAAAATAAAAAGTTGACAGAATCTATAAGTGAAAACATTTTTTTCATTACAAAAATGACTTAGAGTAATGTAACCATAACCTCTTGTTAGGACATAAATTGTTAGAGCCCTTTTGGTAAGGTAGTTTATATCATATCCTAAAATTGATATACATAATCTGTTGCCATCAATTCTATACCAAGTTATTAAGGTATGTGCCCCCCAAAATTTCAGGAACCAGTATACCAAAAGGCATAAGCAAAAAGTTCATGACATAACACCACAAAAGAATCCCATGGAATGGGAGACAACCTAGACATCCATTAAGACCAGAATGCATATACACATTGTGGAAAATTCAGAGTTTGGATACTATGTAACACAGAAATCGAACCAGTTACATTGGCCACAACAACATGAGTTTATCTACATGATGTTTTGCCAAAGAAGTTGGAGGCCAAGTAGTACATGCTGTATGGATCTCATTTATACAAAGTTTGAAATGAGCAAAACTATTCTGTGGTTTTAGAAGTCCAGAATGTTACTTTAACCAAGCAGGAAGAAATAGGGGGCTGCAGTAGAGAGTTTCTGAGATGCAGATGATATTTTATGAATTAATTAGGTGTCATTTACATAGATTTCTGTGTTTGTGGTCACAAACTTAACTATATTCTAATTTTAAAGTTTCATTATGTTTTAATTGATGCATAATCCTTAAATTTATAGCATTAAACATGATGTTTTGATATATGTATCTTTTTTGTGATGATCAAATCAACACATTTAGCATATCACTTCTGACATTCACTTTTTTGGGTTAACAATATATGCTCAAAAACTAACAAAATTATGATTTAAAACATTTCAAAATTTTCATAGCAAAATGAGTAATTCTTTAATATCAAATTTAAAATGAATGCTGCCCTCTGGTCTATTCTAATTGAATGACTGAATAGGAAAAAAATGTTGATTATAGCACAAAGGTGCAAGAAATTATGCATAAAGGGTAAATATTTAAGGCATAAAAGTTTATTTAGGAGAATGAACAATAATAAAGATAAAATAGCATCAAAAAGAACTTGATTATTTTAAAAAGTGCACATGGAAAATATCTTGTTCTTTCTTGAAAGAAAACATGCTTTCTCTGATAAAATACCCTTAAGGTATACTTCCTTACTTTATGCTTCCCTTTCTCAGCCCTTAATTTTATAAAACAATATATCATTAATAATTTTAATTTCCTTCTGCAAGATAGAATACCCTTCTAATTTAAAGGTACCCTCAGCTCTGCTGGATTTAGCTAGAGAGTGAATATTAAATGATGCTATAGGTGATCCAGTGTCTTATTAAACTCTTTGGGATCTTATTTCCAATTGTGGTTTTTTAATTTAGTTTACTAGTTGCTCTGAATTTAGAAAGAAGACAGAGAAGGGATAAAAAAAAATGAACTCTTTGAAGGGGTGGAAATAATTCTGACATGCATAGTTAGCCTTTACATGATTAAGAGTGTTATCAGGATTGATTCTATAAAGAAATTTAAAGTGATTCCCCACCTGCTTCATACTGTAATGAAACACTCAGAATTAAACAATCAAGTACTCCCACACTGTTGAGTAACATGGTCTAATTCCCCAAAATGCTACATTTATTCCATTAAGTTAAGGCTTTTTCCCTGATAGTCTTTATCATGTTGATAACTTTTTTTCTTTTTTCATTTTTTCAAGGGCAAGATACTAAGCCATATTTGGTCACTAGGCGTTTAGCTGGGATTTGTCTTTTACAATGCTGTGACTGCTTATGACTTCCTATCACTGCTGTAACAAATTATCACAAGCTGATTGTGTAAAACTTATTTTCTCACACTTCTGGGGGCAGAATTCTGAAATGAAGTTGACACAGGGCTGAGTTCTCAGAAGGCTATGGGAGGCAATTCACTCCAAGCCTCTCCCAGCTGCTGGTGGCTGCTGGAACATCTTTGTTTGTGGCTGCATCCCTTCCATCTTTGCCTACATGGGTGTATGGTGTTGAAACTCCGTATGCTTCTTATAAGGATACTTGCCATATCTTTAAGGCCTACCCATGAAATACAGGATAATTTTCCTAAGTAAATATCTTTACTTTAATCACATCTACAAAATATTCTTCTCCTTGTAAAAATCACAACTTTCAGGAATTTAAGGTCTGAGAGCTTTATTCAGCCCTGTACAACTCTTAAAAAGATTTCCAACCTGATGTAAGGAAGCAGAACATAAACAGCCACATTGGTAGGAGAGGTGAGGAAATGGTTCAAAGAGCAGAATGGATCTTGGTGGGGTGATAGTTGGAGCAGAAATGATGTGAGGATCATAGTGAAGGGTAGAAGAAAAATCCTGAAATTCTGTGTGACAACAATGCAGCACTAATTTAACACTTAATGGAAGGCTGACACCAGCTTTGAAACCAGAAGATTAGAGTGCCCTTGAGTTTCTTGTGGAAGGAATTGGGGGAAGAAAGAGAAATCTGTCTGATCCTTTCATAACTCTTCTACTCTTATCTGATTCCAGCAAAATGTTAAAAATGGAAAGGGTATATGTAATTAGCATGCACCTTGATAGGAGCCACAATATAATGTAGTATAATTTAGAATGGATAATTGGGGAATTCTAAATTTGGCTCTGTATCAGTAACACATTACATACATGGTAAAAGGTATGTCCATGCAAAGATTTTATTCCATTTGATTTGGGACTTGTACAGTTTTATTTGCATGTGTACTTTGTATAACATTTTAAATCTAGTATATCTAGTCTGATAGAGCCAGCTGCCTGCACTATTATCATAGGTCTATTTAATGCAATGAAGTCCTCATGAAAGATATGAATTTATAAGGTATACAACTCAGAAACATCGCACTTATGAAACTTATAGGTTTATTTCCTGCCAATTCACTGACCATCTGGTTGGGTTTTCTACTTATTATACTATGAAATTTCAAGAGTAGACTACTATAAAATTGCTATGTGTCTTGGGTTATCAGTATGGGACATTTTGAAACCCATCCATTTCCTTTTTGTTGTTATCATTCCTTGGATGAACAGTTTGCCTTATTTCTTCTTAATGGTTATGATATGGCAGTCATCATTCCAGTCTTCCAGTTTTCTTACCTGCTGTGCAATGAAAAAAGGATGAGTCACTTCACAGAGCTATAGTTTGAGAAAAGTGTGATGATTTCTCCATATAATTCTCATTTGGTTGCTAACATATATAGCATCAGAAAATGTGACATTTTCTCATAATTTTGACTTATTTTAGAATGATAACCAGAACCTGTATAATTTACCATAATCTACTTTCCAAGCATAATGTCAGTCCTTTAAATTTATGGGACAGTTTATGATGAAGGTATTTCTTTTCATGCAGATAAACAGTAAAATATGGATGATGAAATAAGATTCACACTTTTAAAACTACCTTCATTTTATTTATTTCTTTTTGTGTGGTGCTGGGGATCGAACCCAGTGCTTCATATGTGCTAGAGAAGTGCTCTACCACGGAGCTATAATCTTAGCCCCAAGAGTCACACTTTTTTATATTTGGTCAGAACCTCTTGCCAGAAGTGTCTCAGTGGCCTAGCAGTTGGTCTTTGAGTCTAGAATTTTTGATTTATTACATATATCTAATATTCTTACTTATCCAAGAGCAATGTTTTTAAGTCTACTAATTCATGTCCCAAATGCAGAATAAACAATGATTTACTCATTTAACAAATTACCGTATATATGAGAAGAGTTAAGAGTTCTTAAATGTACTCCTTGTTGTGAGTATAGCTAAAAAATCTGAACTTAATTCTTTGATAATTTTAACTCACTGGGAATTTTAAGAGGGGGAATTCCTCATTGCTTATTTTATAATAGGAGGACATTTTTGAAAGTATGACAAGTGACTACAAGGTAGAGTATAGAGAAAGAACAATGAATTAAAGAAGATGTCCCAATGATGTGTATCATACAATTCAACAATTATCCTTTGAAGTGTACAGAAGTTGGAATGTTTTTTTATAAAGAAGAATAGACAAAAGTTACTGAACAATTGCAGTTTTATTTAGAATGATGAAAACAAGAGTTGGAAACCAAACAATTTTCTACCTTGGGTGATTTGATGAAAGGTGATATTCTTCTTATTGAAGATTACAAGGAGAGGAAGTTTGTGATGGAAGAGAGAGCTGAGAAAGGTCTGAGAACCCTAAAATTTTAAAGAATTTGATACATTTTCAAAAAGGTATTCTCTAAATATTTCTTTTCACCTTAAATTAGAGAAACCTTGAGTGAGGCCCTGGACAGAGTGAAGGGGGAAGGTTCTTATGGTGCTGCCTTGACTTGCACATCTGGGTTAGCAAAGTGAACTTCCTAGGTAGGAGGACCCTCAGGAGGCATCTGAAAGCCATTGGGTCACTACTGAAATACAATCTTTGAAGGCAGTTTTGCCCCAAACCCCAAATGTCTTATGCAATGTAAGTCCCAGTCATTTAGGATTCTGGAAATGAAATTTTATACTCTTTTTGTACTTACAGTGATGAGTAATTTGAGTACATATCCTAAGTGCTATGGTCTGAAAGTCAGTACTCATGTTGAAATGTCATTTGTTAATAGTATTAATATTTGGAGTTCCTTATAGAGGGGACTACGGCCTTCACAGAGGGCTTAAGGCTGGGGGGTTCACCCCTTTCCCATCCCTTTCCTCATGTGAGGGCAAGCATTGTTCCCTGGAGAGGAGGCAGCAGCTAGACAACCATGTCGAGAAAGACAATGTGGCACCAGATACCGAAACTGTGGGCTTGCCCTCATACTATTCAGGTTCCCAAGCTGTGAGCTTTAAATTTCTATTGTTTTTAAATTACTCTCAGATATTTTGTTATAATAGCACACATATATTAAGACCAGATTTTAATGATACTGGTTTCAGGAATTTTGGGTGCTCATGTAGATCAAAAATTGCCCTTGCGTAATATGTTTCTGTGAGAGGATTGATCTATGTGCCTAGGATGACTTTCAAAGACAGGAAAATAAAATCCTGGGGAGAGCACACCAACATGGACTGGCTGTGTGGCTTTACTCTGGGTAGAAATACATTGAGTAAAAGCCAAGAAGTTGATTTTTGTTTTTATTTTCCTTATCAAGATAAAAGTTCTAAGACAACAGTTTGGGACATAAAGTTGATTGGTTACTTCAGAAGTCATAGAAAGCATAGAATTCAGATCTATTTGTGACTTAGATATTTTTTAGCATCTCATCATTCCCTAAAACTTTCAAAATATCACATATTTTCTTGTTATTCTGATTCATTTTGTACTTACATGTGATTACATTGTCCAATATTTATGTTAACCTGGGTTTTATAGTAACAAATAAAAATTTCATAAACAATTTGAGACTTAAAAATATGACTCCAGTTGTAGAAGCAGCAGATGTGCCTAAGTGTGCTAGCACTTCAAATTATGAAGCCAAAGCTTTTGAGTACATCACCAAAGCATAAACAAGTTAATAGAATGTTGATTATCATTTTTAAAGTTAATAGAATGTTGAATATCAGTTTGGGGTTATTCTAATGCATTCCTTAGATGCTCTTTGCTTCTCTACTACTACATTTCTTATATCTTGTTATTCATGCTTTCAAGATCTTCACTTCTTCCCAAAGCAGCTTATTAGCATATTTTCTTAAAATGTAAAGGGTAGATCAGTGCACATTTTGCAAAGAATATGGAAGTCATATTTCACTTTACTTCCCGAATAGTTCATCCAGGCTGTTTGGAAATTTGGTTGAAAGATTGCTAAAATAACATCTAAAAAATTATTTATTTTTATTTGTTCTTTTTAGATACATGACAATAGAGTTATTTTGACATATTATACATACATGGAGTATAACTTGTTCTAATTATGATCCCATTCTTGTGGCTAAAGTAATATTTTCATGACATTGATTAATTGGGATTTTTTTTAATTGTTAAGTTTTACCATATTGATTATTGTTCATTTATCCATCTCATATAAATATGTTATCATTTCATGGTGAGTACCTTGTGTATTGGTTTGTAATCAGATCAATTCATCACATGTATCTTCTAGTTTTTTAGTTAGATAACAGTGGCAATAATTATCGGTAGATGAGCACAGATTATTTCCCAAATCACTTTTGGCTTATAATAAAGATCTAGACAAAATTCTGCCATTCACATAAGCCTTTATTAGCAAATAGGTGCAAAATTCATACAAACTACTTAATGACTTTGCTGTATTCATCTTTCTGTTGTGTGAGATATTGAATCACAATTTCTATGAAAGTATCATTTGAGTTATGCAAAAATATTCTAAAATCATTGTTAAGTTCACCTTGAAGCATATATCCTCTAATTGCATGACTGGTATAGGAATTATCCCTGTAGTACTTCTATGATCCCAATAATTTACTTGAAAACATTTCAGCCCAGGCAAGTGTGATATCATGTGCATGCTATTTATTTTCCATTTCACCTCTAGATGTAGTCTGTTGTCCTAGTTCATATTCCATTAGTGATCAACTAATATGTTTCATAGGAGGTAACTTCTAGAGCTTCTGTTTTCTCTATCAATATCTTGTGTGTTTTAAATTAGAATAATGGATGTCAGAAATTGATTTTCATTGTTGGAAATAATAGCTCATTAGCACTTATGTTGAACATTGAACTGCTAACTAGCACAGTAAATTAGAACAGATAAATAGGTGTATTCAAGGTATTTGGATTGCATACTCCTTCATCTCCTCTGAGCTAGTTGTAATAATCCTGTGGGACTAGTACCTGAAGCTTGATTCCTAAATCTGCCTGTGTCACTATTTGGCTACGAGGATTTCTGGCTCCCTGATGTCTCCTATAAAATGTAATAGTAGCCTGCTTTTGGAATGTTGTCTTATCTGACTCTAGGGAATCTTTCATGCAAAAAGTTGATCAGAGGACATAAAAGGATATAGAGCTGGAAAATAATGTATCTGGCAGAATGGGCTCTATAAATTGTTTGTGCCTGCTTCCTGATGAATTATTGTTTAATAAATATTGCACCTGTGGCAGAATTTGATTTGAGGCATGCTTTTATTATAGCATAGATAGGAAGTTGTGATGGACTAGCTAAATCTTTGCTCTTTAAAGTTCTCTGGTATTTTTATTAGGCATGTCCTCATTGTCATAAGTCAGTTTGCTATAAAGGATTGTTCCTCTTCTACAAGGAAGGCAAGTGTCTCTAAAATATTGCAACCAGTCTATTATATCGACCACCATTTCTTGTACCACTGACCACCCATTGCCATAGGCCTCTGTTAATTAGCGAAGGTCTTGTACTGACACTAGTTAAGGAAGCTCTTTTTGCTAACTAAAGACTTTCTGAAAAGAAGGGTAACTGACACCCTTTCCTGGGTGAATCCCTCATTACTGAAACAGAATACATGTAATATTTAATTTAAAAGTAAACATTAATGTTTATATAATATCATATTGTCTGTGCCAAAATATTTCAAAGTTAATCATGTATATTTTTGCCTTTTAAGTAAGATATCCATAAACAGTATAACTTTACATGAATGCATGGAAATATTGTAAGACCTAAGTGGATTCTTAGATATTTCCTTTCATAGAATCAAGAGTTTCTGCAACATAGTAGCAGACACACTATTCACTATACAATAAGAGTGGAACTGGTTTCTGTGTGTGTGGTGCTGAGGATTGAACCCAGGGTCTTGCAGATGCCAGGCAAGCAATCCACCACTGAGCTATATCCTTAGCTCCTAGTAACAGTCCTTCTTAAATTGGGCTATCCTACTTTTTTCAGTGGGCATTTGGATAAATGGAAAGGGCTTTTTCAGTTATCAAAATGACTCTGGTAATGCTACTGGGAAGTTATTTTCCAAAATATCTAAGGTACTTGTTCAAGGGATACAAACAAGAATCATCCCACCCAAAGTACCACTTGCATTCCTGATGGAGGAATCTTCCAACTTAAGCAATATACTTGTTCTTACACTTCTTTATATCAATGGATTTAGGACATTATAACTAGTACTGCTGTGTCTGTATCTCCACTCAACTGGATGATATGAAGTAGGGATTGTCATTTGAATCATTTGTTGAGAACTCTTTAGAAAACATTTAGTTTTTTTAAAAATATTTTTCTTTGTGGGATATACATTATAGTGGAGTTCACTTTGACAGAAGTATGTATTTCAGAAATACATACAATATAACTTGCTCCATTCAACCCCCAGAATTTTCCCTTTCCCTCTCCTTCTTCAGTCCCCTTATCACCTTCCTCTACTCTACTGATTTTCTACTTACTGTTTTTTAAATTGGTACTTTATACATAAAATGGAATTCAATGTGATATATTCATACATGCTCAGTATAATTTGGTCAATTTCATTCTCCTGTTTCTCCCCCTTCCCACCCATTCTCTGTTCTCTGTGATCTTCTATTCTCTCTTCTATTTTCATGTGATCTCCTTATTTTTTAATTTTTATTTTCACAGATGAGAGAGAACATTTGCCCTGACTGTCTGAGTCTACCTTATTTTACTTAGCATAATGTTCTCCAGTTCCATCTATTTGGATAGCCAGAATTAATATCTTCAAAATGACCATACAACCAATAGAAATATACAGATTTAATGTGAAAAATAATGACTTTTTTCACTGAACTGAAAAGAAAACAAAAGTCCTAAAATTCATATGGAAGAATAAAAGACCCAGAATAGCCAGAGCAATTCTGATCAATAAAAACAAGGCTTTTAGGTATCACAATCCCTGACCTCAAATTAAACTAGAAGTTATGAAATTTGGAAATTATTTGCAAATTTTTTTTTGTTCTCAGTTAGTCACAGTCATCTACAGTAGGCTGCATAAGTTCACTCTGTGCTCTGAAACCTGTGAGACAGAACCACATCTCTTAGGCAGCTTTTTGAAAAGCCAGGTGTTGAATGATTCCTCTACTCTTTCTCCCAGGAGGCACAGATTGTTGAGCCTGGTAGAAGTTTAGATCCACATGGCAGCAATGGGTTGAATCCTCTTTTGGTTGTACGTAGGGTTTTCTGGAACAGTAATGTGCCACCCACAGGCATCCACAGTATGCAAAGTCCCATCAGCACTCTGACAGTGAGAGAGAATCTATTCTATTGGACAGCCCTCCACAAAAAGTCAGAATACTTGTTTTAAGTAAATCCAGAGATTTCTTTCCATCACCAGAGAGACTTGGAGCTGAGATTTCTTCCCACTGTGTGATACTGTGCCTCTCTAGTGAGAGGGTACCACAAATTTTCATACTAGGTTTGATGCTTATGCTGTCATACTCTCCTGGGGTGTGGGAGTACCTTAACTGATTTCTAGATTTCTCATAAAAATAATTGGTCCGTGTTTTGTTGAATTATGTTTCTGTAGTGGAAGAAGAGATGAGGGCTTCCTACCCTACCATTTTGTTTTTGGACACCATGGATGTCTGTCTAGGACATCTTCGAGTTTGTTCCCCCTGGATTTCATGCCTTTGTGTCAACCCAACTCCTTTGTCTGGGTATACTGATTTAAACAAAACAAAACTGTATGTTGGGAGTGATGAAATGTCATTTTCAAGATTAGATTAGAAATAACATGGCACCAGCTGTGGTCACTCTCTTCTACTCGCTCAATAGCCTCTGGATCATTTACCTGAAAGACCCAGCTGATATGTTAGGAGGCATGGGATTAGGAATACGGGACAATGCATAAAGTCAGAGATATTACAGGTCCTTTTTTATTAAGCCAAAAACCTTGTTTACTGTTTTCTTTGTCATTCAAATAGATCGTTCAAAAACCTGCCACAGACATGAGAGCCAAGCCTCCTAAGTCTTGAACTGGCCTTGTCCCAGGACCAGTGGGATTCCCTCGCCAAGAATTAATTCTTTAAACTCTGAATTAAGCTCTCTAACACAGAATATTCTGAGTACCTCTATATGACTTTTTAAAGGGGTCAGTGATCTCTTTGGTTCTGGTTATCAATGAGAAGTCAGGAAGTCATTCTTTCCTCTTTATTCACACTATTCAGTGGCCCAAACCCTGTGAACACTTCTGGAAGTTTAGACATCTGCTACTGGTGGTGACAGAAAGGGTTCCTGGTCCCTTCCCCTTGTCTAAAATGGAAGGCAGAGGCTACAGTTTTTGCCCAAGGGCTCAAAGCTGGCTTGAAGACTTTGCCCATTTTCTCTTTTCATAATGTGTGCAAACTTTCATTGAACTCTATATATCTCTTCAAATTTTCAAGCCCTTTGCTCAATTATGCCTAATAGGTGGCCTTTGTCCTCCATTTAGAAAGAGCCCAAGTTTCTAGGCCTGTATGAAAATCTCTATACCTCACACAGCACTTACTCACCCACCTTCATATGGAGGTGAGTGCCAGCCTTTCACTCCCAAGTGATCCCCAAAATTTTAAGGAAAATTTTTGCTTTTACAAGAAGCAGAAGTCAAGCCAAAATTATCATTGATGAGATTCATTCTGTCTTACATTTCTCCTTTTTCCAAATTTCAATATTGATGTGAGACAAGAGCAGTCATTGTATGTCAACAGGAAGGAAGGAGGACCAGCCTAGGTTATCCCCTTAGTACTTCCAGCCTCACTCACCCTTTTTGTACTCTTTACTTCACCCAAATTCACTGAGGTGACCAGTCTTCCTTCCAGCAAGGTTTAATCTTGTGTGTCAAAATCAGTGGTATCCTTTTGGGCCTTGAATACTAAAGTGATCTAAAAATCAGGATTGCATTGGTGCTCAGCATGCAGAGGTGCCTATCCCACCACACCTCAGGGCCATAGCCAAGTGTGCCACACCTGGACCAGATTCTCACATGTTAATAAAATGTGGGACTGATACTCTCTATGTACGTTTTTTAAAAATTTCCTTTTATATGGGAAAATGAACTTTACATTTTTAGTTATGTAGTCAAATTAGAGAAAAGTGTTAGGGAGACTTCTAATGTCAAAATGTATCTCTTTACAGCAAAATGATATAAAAATTACAATGTAGACGTGTTGAAGATAATAAGGCAAATTGCCTTTTTTTGCATCTTAAAACTTCAAAGATAAATCAAGCGTCCATAAATCCTTATTAATAGTGTGCTTCCGGCTCCCCTCTCTGTCTCTCTCTCTCTCTCTCTCTCTCTCTCTCTCTCTCTCTCTCTCTCAAATACACACAAATAATATATGATGCTGTTAATGAAAAAAAGCCTTTGAATATTTGCATTTTGGAGTACTCCTTAAATGGAGTGACATCTGAGAGTTTTATCCTTGGATAATTCTTTTATCAATTGCTTGATGTAACGTAACAATTATTCATGACACGATGCAGTTGAAATGGATTCACTAGACAAATAATAGCCTACACTTCTGCTCCTTCATTATAATCCATGACTTTTACATTTATTTTCAGATGAAATATTTATTTAGGGATGTAAGAGTCACAGAGAGCTCTGTTGGATTGAATATAATGTAGTGCAACATCTGAGAAAAGAAGCAGCTCGCCACAAGATTATTCTTGGCCAGCCTCTATTATCTACAAAGATACAGTAGTGAAGGGACTTCTTTGCTTGTTTGTTTATTTGGCTGTGTTTTTTTCTTTGTCTTATCGATAATGTAGAAATTGCAGTCAAGATAATATTCTTTTTATATGAATCCTATCTGTTATTTCTTCTTTCCATGAGCAGTTGTTAGGCAGCCTCTATAAACCATGTTTGCAGAAACAATCACTTCTTTTTGTTTATCAACTCCTCAGTTTACACATTAGTCATCATAGCTATTTTGTTATATCAAGCATCACCTTATTTACCCTGAATGTTTATGAGAGCACAAATTGCTCCTCTTTGTCTATCCCAAATTAGTTTCATGTATGCAAATATCAGAGGTATGAAAATCAAACAAATCAAATAAAAATTGGTCATAATTAGAAAAGAGTGCATGTGTAATGGATGCCTTAATTATTAGGATTGATAAATGCATTAGAAAAGTATATTATCCAAAATCTAGAATATAAGAATTATTTTTCACCATCTGCTTTCTAAGTCTTACTCTAATTTTTCTAGTCTATTTCTTAATTATTGTTGAATAGTAAATTAAATAATTGGAAATCATATGATGCAGATTATACAGAATTTATACAGGTACCATATGCCATAAAATACCTTTTCCTCATCTTCATTTTCAGGATAAAAATATATTAAAAAGTAGATAAAGTTTCTTTTACTATGTTTTGGAATAACTAGCAAAATAATAACCAAAATATATTTATGTTTTTCAAGTTAGTCTCTTTAAAATAAAATGGGAAATTTTGAACTAGTGTTGGTATCATTGTTGTTGCAAGGAGTTTCATTTTCAATTCCTAACCATCTATTGCCTATCACAATCGTATTAGTTTGCAAATGAGTATACTGTCTTCAGCCATAAATTTAAAGGAATATTGGATAGAGGTTGTGCAAAACAGACAAATGAAGATGTAAAGTAAATCTGATGGCAATATTCATTGAAACAACATGGGAAATTTTAATGATCACTTTATTGCAAAGTTTTATTCTGACTAAAGCTTTTACTTTGTTTGATGTTATGATAAACATAGAAAGCTTTCCCATTATAATAAGAAAAGTTGTGTGGATATTCTGGATCTCTTTTATTTGTCTCTTAGATTAGCTTCTCTCTCAGGACATTGATTGTAGGAACTACATTGATGACCTGTTTTGCTCTCCTGCTTCTGGTTTGCCTTGACTGATTAGCAGAGCCAATAGGATTCTGGGAGCAGGGAAGGTTCTTTTTCCTGTAGGTCATCCTTCTCATACAACTACCCTATTGCCCAGCTACTGTAAGACTTCCTGTTCTTATTATCCCATGGAGTACTACACTGTCCTTTATAGGTCTATTTAATTCTTCCCTACAAATAAATGTCTTTTTGCGAAAATCCTCAAAATACCCAATTTCAACACATTATCTGTTTTTCTACCGAACTCTGCCTTATACAGCAAGTCAAAACAATGCTCACATGGTGTAAAAGGAAGTTTATTTGTAGATTTGTGTCTATATGTTATTTAAAATAATTCTATAAGCCATCTTGAAGCAAGTTTTTTTGTTTTTTTTTTTTTTTAACCAGGGATTGAACTCAGGGACACTTGGCCACTGAGCCACATTCCCAGCCCTATTTTGTATTTTTTTAGAGACAGGGTCTCACTGAGTTGCTTAGGGCCTCGCTAAGTTGCTGAGGCTGGCTTTGAACTCTCGATCCTCCTGACTCAGCCTCCCAAGTTGCTTGGATTACAGGCGTGCGCCACCACGCCCGGCTCTTGATGCAAGTTTGAGGAGTAAATTATAAAAGGTACTCACTGCCTTTTCAATGTATGACTACATGTATGATTACACAAACAATATCACTCTACTTTATGTACAACTAGAGAAAAGAAATGTTGTACCCTATTTGTGTAAAATGAATCAAAAAAATTTAAAGAAGACTATTCAGAGAAATCAATTCATTGTAAAGAGAAAAAACAAAACTATGTTAACATATCTGTGTATGCGTGTGCATTTCTAAAACTATTTCTGTATATTAACATCAAACAAAGTACTTCTATTTTATTTTACCCTTCCATTTGCTATACTGGAAGATCCTTATATGGCACCCAAATTTTAGTTATTTTTCTGTCAATATGAGAATAATCCATCACCTGAACTATATATGAGCTTGAGCCTAAAAGTAATTTATTATTTGAGAAAGAATGGAACATAGAAGAGAAATTGAATTTATCTCAACATTTCAGATCTTCTAAATCCAGCTTTCCAGCTTTCTTACACAGCTACAGCGTCGGCAGAATGATAAGAAATCTCAGTGGCTGAGGTAACTGTCAACTTTAACTACAGTAATTTAACTTCTCATTGGAACACGATAAATAAATATAAAGTAACAAATCCAATTACATAGAATCCACACTGTCATCATGAAGAGGAGAAATATTCAAATTTCAAATTATTTGTGGGTCAAAAAATATCAAGCAAAGGAACAAAAAATGTATTGAAGAAAACCAACCCCAGCAAACTCTCTCCTTGGAACAGGGGAGGCTACTGCTAGCAGAGGGTCTAGAATTACTCCCAATCAGCAGGAAATGGAAGATCATAAAGTATGTGGTAATGACAGGAATAGGATTCATAGGGGTCATTTGGCTGAGGAGATGGTCAGGGAGGGGAGTTGGAGCACAGGGAAGAGTTAATGGAAAGGAATGGCTTCCTTTGGAAGTAGCATGGTGAATGAGAAAAGAGCAAGTGGGAAATTCAGGGTTTTTCAGGGAAAAAGAAAACTTAAACACAATCAAAAGGCACACAACTTGCTCCTTACTTCTCTACTTACCTCTAAGAAAAGTCTAGTAAAGAATTGTACTGTGTTACTAGACAGAAATGGGTACTTTTGAACCAGGATTCTTGTAAAAAAGGATTGTAAGTCCTGACCGTAAAAGTACAGAATAACATTCACTCTTCTCTGAAAGCTGATAAACCAAAAATGAAAAATGGGTAGCTTTACAAACCAGTGGGCAAAAATTCCATCTCCCCCTCCACCACACACACAAAAAATGGCAAAGAAGAAAAAAGAATGAAATTGAAACATATCACTATGAACTGAATTTCATCTCTTAAACTAAATATTTTAGGATCTGAAAGTACCTTGAATTTAGAAATTAAAAATGTAAAATGCAATGTTAAAAGCTAGGGAGAGACAATACAAAATTGATTGAACCAAGGAATGAAATGGAAGGAATGATGAAGTCAAAGAAGAAATGATTATGAAATTACAAATTCAATGAAAGGAAAATAGAGGTGAATGAAAACATAAAACATAAGGATAAATGTAGATAGAAGGATAGGCAGAAAAACAGTCAGGGAGAGGGGGAAGAAGAAAGGAAGGTAGAAAGGAAGAGAGGAAAGAAGGAAGGGAGGGAAGGAAAGATAGAAGAAAGGAAGGAAGGAAAAACTCATTAAGTCAAAACAGTAAACTCTTACAAACAGGTGAATTAGGCAGAGGGTACATAGATAATCTATATATTTTTGTTTTTTCACCTGTTTTAACATTAATATTAATAAAAATACAAAGTTATATCTAAAATGCATACATCATATTGGGAAGTTAAAGACATACTTTCTTTAAGACTTATAATCAAGAGAAGTTGAAAACTACAGAAAACTTTAATCATAACATTTTCAATTCTTAAATATCACTTTAAAAGCACCTTTAAATTCCTCACACATTCTCTTCATTAATAATTAATGCTCTTTCCCACAGTTGTAAACAGGAATATTTTTAGAGGGCAAATCTCAATAATACATAGCCACAAATATTTTCATTTGAAAAGTTTGCCTTTTTTCTGTAATTTACATATTCTTATATTTGTCCATTTTATTTCCATATTAGATTGCATTTTTCTCACTGATTTTATATTTTTTTACATATTAAAATTCTTTCAAAAGGAAAAAGAACTTAATAGGGATCATTTAATAAAAGCAGAATAAAAAACAAAAAAATGATATAAATAAATAGTTCAGAGAGAAATTTGAATAGAAGCAAAGAGAAAATGGCAAAAGTTCAGGGAAATTGCTAAACAAGAAAATAAACAATGGAGCAAAATTAATTCACAACTATAATCCAATTATTCTTTTTCAGAAATGAAGACCTGAATTTATACTGAACATAATCACCACACACCAGAAAAACATTACTTACTAAGACCAATCTGAGAAGTATTTCTTTTACACTTTAAAACATAATAATAACAAAATTCTTAGTATCCATGCAAAAAAATGTCAAATATCAAGAAAGACAACTAGGAAGGCTCAGACTTTTTAAAAACAATGCACAAGATAAAAATGGTGAGTATTTTCAAGAAATGCAAAGAACATAGAAACTGCAGATATTAAATTCAACCAAGAAGTCCTTCAAATATCAAGAATATGGAAATATGATTTAAAATGTTCAGGAAATGAGTTATTCCTATATCCTTGAAGATTTCTTAAGTAACATATGAGAGCACGTTGTTCAGTCAACTAAGAGAGGGTGGGAGAAATTTAACAATAGAAAGTCTGAAAGTAGAGCAAGGGCATAAATGGAAGAAAAATTTATTATATGTTATATGGTATGTGTTTGATAAAGGAGGAAAAATACACTTCACAAAGGGAAGTGAAGGCTAAGGAGAGAAAAAAAATATTAGAGGAAACTTATTGAATAATAATTGGTAATTAAAAATTACCACTGGAAACTCACAGATAGTAAAGAATTAAATTCAAAAATGATAAAGACATTAAAAGGGTATTAATGCTAAGGTAACCTCTAGGGTGACATTCTTCCTAAATGCTAAAGCCATAAAAAGAAAGTTTAAAGAAAGTGTCAAGGGGATAAACAGAAAATATGATGTCATACGCATAGTAAATATGAAAAAATGTAATGTTGATCTGAAAGATATGAATCATAAAAAATTGTGAATTGCTTAACTCACATTCCTCAAATAACAGGGTTGATTTTCAGTGTATTTGCAAAGCAAGACCCATCTATATGATGAATAAGAGAGAGAGAGAGAGACAGATTTAAAAAATTGAGTTGAAAAGGATAAAATGAAAGCTATAGGCAGATAGTAACCCTGATGTAATTAGGTAGAATGTGAAGAGAATTTTATGTGACAAAGAAGGACATGTTTTTTATTTTCAGTCACAAGTCACAATGAAAATGTTACAATTATAAATATTTATGCACAAAATAATACAACTTCTTTTATAAAGCAAAATTTTCAAGAGATGCAAGGACATATTCATAAGCACATTAATAGATCATTAACATATTACATTGAATATTAAATAGGTCAAGTGTACAAAACATAACAAAAGATCTAAACAGAATAGTATATCAACTAGATCATACACACAGAAAATCCCTCACATTCAAATTTTATAAAATGCAAATTTTTCTCAACATGGGGCATAGATAAAAATAATCACATAGTAAGATGCAAGGAAAATATTGTAAAGCAACACAGAACAGAAATATTAAAAACAGTACTCTTAAAACACAATGGAAATGATAATAAATTTTAATGATATGAAAATAATAAAAGGAATTTGTATCTAGAAATTAAATGCCTGTTCCTGAACAATGCTGGTGAAACAGGAAGTAGTTCTTAAATTAATAAAAGTAGTAATGGTGATGAAAATACCATATAATGAAATCTGTGAAATACATTTAAATCAGTGATCACAAGAACATTCAAAGTACTAAAATCTGCTCAACAAAAACCAAAATTGATATTAAATGAACTACATTCCCAATTTAAAAGAGCTAAAAAAAAAAACAATGTTTAAACAAAAAAAGTCAGTCCTAGTGGTATATGACTGTAATTCTGGCAGCTCAAGAGGCTGAGGCAGGAGGATTGTGAGTTCAAAGCCAGACTCTGCACTTAGTGAGACCCCAGGCAACTTAGGGAGACCCGGTCTCAAAGAATAAATAAATAAACTCTGGATGTGGCTCTGTGGTTAAGCACCCTGGGTTCAATCCCTATTACAACTCCTACTACCTCTTCTACTACTATTACTACTCCTACTAATTTTTTTTTAAAAGATGATCAAAGAGATAGAAAATAGAAATAAAAATATTTAATGCATTCATATATCAAAATATTTTTATTAGAAAAAAACTCAAAAACATTTTAAAAGTTAATAAAGAACAGATTTTTAATTTTTAAAATTTTTTCTATTGATGAACACACTGCTAACATTGCTATCTATTTCCTGGATATGAAGTACAGATATTCTAATAAAAATATTTTGATGTTTAAAGCTGTTGTTAATACTAGAGTTAGGAATAACTAATAATGATCATTAGTAATAATGAATAATAATAAAGTGTACAGATGAATGTATTCCTTGCTTCACTTACATATTTGTGCTTTGGATGGTATAACAATCAAATAAGATTTATGTTCAACTGCTTTCATCTGTGAGGTACAAAGTTAAAATGAAGTCAACCTTCAGAATAATTCAATATAAGAGATTTTATCCCCTCCAAGTATATTTCACTCTTTAACATGAAGTAGAGTTCAATAAGTCTCCTTCATGAAAGTTTAACTGAAAAATTATTCTGCAATGAAATATTATTTGGTGTTAATTGTACTGTTAAAGATCAGCAGATGATAACACTTATTTGGCTTAAGAGTTTTGCAATGAAGAATTGGATACAAAAAGGACCAAGGGAGTTTGAAGAATTTTTAGACATTAATTCTAAAAACATCCACAATGCATTACTCCACAGTTAACTAAAAAACTGAAATTGTTATATGAAATTTGAAACATAAATTATAAGACTAAAATACTTGAGATTTTGAATTTGTCTTTGTTTCTTTTTCTTTTTCTAAAGAAGATTAATAACAAATTTAGTAATTTTAATAAAATAGAATTTGTGTCTGTGGTCCCTGTTTAAGTGGTCAACAGTGGATTAAGTAGCTCTGCCAGATTTAGCAGGTTGACGTGGAGGACATGGCAGTTTCTTTTTGGCAATTTGAATCTACCATTGTGACATTCACCTCAGAGCCAACTCTTGTGGTCACATTCAGTGGTGAGAGCAGTAGCATTATTTTGTTTTTAAAAAAAGAATATATATTGAGGGTTTTGTTAGATGACTGCTCCACAGACAGCATCTATTTTTCTGTGATTGTAACGTTTGGTGACCACTTATTGTGAAATGAAAACTGAATCAATATAGCAATTGATTAGGATTAAGAGAACTTGACAATTTCTTTTTTCATATATTGATAATATTCTTTGTCAAATCAGTTTTGGTTTCAATCAAGTTTCATCTTGATTTTAGTCAACTAATTTCACAATACAAAATGAAGAAAATGATTAACAGTGTTCTATGAGTTGTCTGTCTTAAGGATGACTTGCTAGAATGACTTGCTACTAAGGTAGCTTGCTTATTTTTGAATAGTTTTGTGGCCACACCTATCTCCAGGGGAGAACAGACAGTGTTTCATTACAGGCATTTTGTGTACCAGGCTGAGCATTAGCGGTTCATTGAACATATACAAAATGACAAAGAGATACAAATAAATGAAAATGAAAGCGCTGTTTACTAGACTATAACTAGAATAATCTAAAATTAAATTCACACAATTTCAAAACAAACAACAAAACCTGTCAAGTCTATTTGAATTTTTATTTGATTCAAAGTCCAGGGAAATGCTTACCTTTTTCAATTTCAGCATATTTAGAATGTTTTTAAAATTGTATTCTATTGTCTATTATTGCAGTACAATGTAGATCCAGTATTCAATTTAGCTTCAGTGGACACAGGACATTTGAAAATCCCCCTCCATTTGTCTATATAACTTCATGACTTCTAGTTCAACCCTTTGAGCTTAAAGATTTAAGACAATAAAATTACTTCGGCTTGAACCTGTAAGTGACAACTTCTAGCAGATAGGGTACACATCTGTCACTGATGTCTTTTAAAATAGTGAAAATGTTGACCTGTGTTCCCATGCATGTTCCTATAGTCACCCTGCTTCATGAGAAGAAAATGTATTTCCAACCTGCCTGATCCAATTTTAGAAAAAAACAAAAACGAAACCAAAACTCAGCAAAACCCTCAGGGCACTCAGCAGTTCTTGATGAAAACAGTTCCTTAAAGAGGTTCCTGAGGAGGGACCATTTGGGACATCTGTCTTGATATCACATGCCATCCATTTCAAATTTAATTCTTCACATTTCTTCACATTTTTGTAGATGTCAGGAGAAAATTTCACATTTCAAATATATTTGCAGTTTTATCTATGTTCTCAGAATAAAGATGATCCCTTTTAATAATTAAACTTACATTAATTATAAAAGTAAAACATCTTTTAGGTTTTTTTCCTGGATGCACATTTTAATATTTTACTACATATCTTTAACTCATAGTAAGGGATTTACTATTATGAAAATATCTACAAATTAAAAGATTGAAACGCAAGCAATAAGAAATGTTTTAAACCTCTGCTATAAATTTGTGTATCAGTGAGGAATAGTAAAATTGTAGCGAGCAGACGGGAGTTCTGCAGTAATTTATCAATTCTTAAGGAACACTTTTCCTATTACTGCAACTGTTTTATTTTGCTCTGTTGAGTTTGAGAGTGGAATCACTTTTGCTACTTAGTAATTAACAGATAAAATCTGTTATAATATGTCATTATAGATCATTGCCAAATAAAAAGCAAGCACCAGATGGTGTGCTTTATGTTAAGCTACAGTGCACATGCATTAGAATTTTTTTTTACCCCTCAGGAAAATTGCAATTTATTTTAGAGAGATCCTTTACACTATGGAAGCTGTAGAGGAAGCTGTTTTTACTAGTATGAAATCCATAAAAACCATGCTTTCATATCATGCTTCAGTGGCCTGAACTGGGTTACCTTAACAAAGAACATAAGGCTTCTTATTTTACCCCTCGTCTTCATTTTCTTCCCCTTCCTCCTACTTCACATAACTGAAATTATCCATTTCTATAAAATCTACAATTAATCTAATTTCTATAAAAACTATAAAACTAATTTCTATAAAAACTATAAAATTTCTATAAAAACTACAATTAATCTAATTTCTCACTTTTTTCACTTTTTGGCATTTCTTACTTTTTGATACTGCTTCAAGTATCAGGGAGGCCACATGCTCACCCCATTTCCATTACAACATTAAAATTTGCTCCCTTGATTTATATCAACTCCTAATCATATATTTGTATTCTGTTAAATTATTTTCTATCTTCCTCATATTTAAATCCAGAATGATAAAGACTGTGTAATCTTTATTCACTAATATATGGTAATGCGATCTGAAATTCAATAAATGTATACTAATTATAAATCACTAAGATAAAAAAGAAAAATCATAACTTTGACATATGAGAAATAGAAATTCTGGTGGTTCCTTTTCAAAATCTAGCATTCAACCTTAATTGAATCCAATTGTAGTCCTAATTCTAAAATTAGCCAATTGGGTAAACTGTAACACCAAACTTCTCCAATCAGAGTGAATGACAGCCCTGCATTAGTTTGGAGATACAAGCAGGTGGACTGCTCTCCCAGGCACAGCTTGCTAACCACGTTCTGCAACATGCCCTGCCAGAAGGAAAGGTTTGCTTTGCTCACTCACTTTTGAGCACTTGTTTGATTTCTTGTGGTATCTCCTTATTTCTAACAGACAAACCACAAAGAAAATTCCATAGGCAATGGCTAATTATCAATATTAGAAACACTACATCTATAGTGAAAATTGAATTGAAGTCTCTTCTCCACCCTTCAGATTCTTATCTATTAACAGACACAATAGTAATTTACAGGGGATGAAATGGCATTTTGCATTTGGAGAAAAATGAAAACTTTGTGAGAGCTCATGAACTTAAAGCACTTTATCCATTGATCTTTATCATTTCTAAGAATTTGATAAATCATTACTGAGAGTTTATCCAAATGGATTTAAACAGAATGAAGATTTTATAGAAATGGAAAAACTAAATTAGAGGACATTTATTTTCTTTTAAACATATTTTGAAAAGTATTTTGTATGAGTATTTAACTGCTGTTTTAAAAATAATAAAAAAACAGTTTCACTGCTGCTGAGATTTTGGAAATGGGCATTAGTAGCAAAATAAAAAAAACAATTCTGTAGGGTCTATCCTTCCCAAATTTGAATGGTCATCTTAATTCTGTATTGCTTATGCAAAGATTTTAATCTTTTAGTTCACCTGTACAGGCTTCATAAGAGAGGAAAAGAAACTGAACAATAACAAAGGAAATCAAAAATCTCAAAGAAATAAAAAATATTTATATATACTTTACTTTCATTTTAGGAGTGTTCACACCCTATATTCTCCAGTAATTCATTCAGAAATATCCATGCTATTTACAAAGCACAGATTTAAAATATAAGCATACATACATGGAGATGATTTCTTCATGAAGTTTTTATGGTGCCAATTAAATTATTGAAATTTAGGGCAGGGGTGGAAAAAGTGAAAGTGAGATATACAAAGAAATAAAGATGAGTGTGAAACACTTTTCCATCATTCCTTAATCCACTGTTTCACAAAGAGTGTTCATATGAGTAAATCTTCACTGATTCTTCCTGAAAAAAAAAAAAAAAGTATTCCATCTTCAAATAAGCCTGGTAAACTGTGCATACAAAAGACTGAATATTCACAATACCATGAATTCTAAAAAATGATAAAGTTGGCAGAAAATCTCATATTAAACCAGGTTACTGTTTTCACTTTTTTGCTAAAATGTTATAGACTCCAGAGATATTTCTAAACAAAGTACACTGAAAAAAAAAATTCCCCAGTTTACAATACTATTACTCCAAAGCACAGTGGGTAGATATGAATCAGTCACATTAAATGTTAGTCTCCTACTTGCTGACTTCCCTGCACTCTAGGGAAGTATTTTTTAAAACATCCTGTTTATTGTACTGCAAACCTTTATACAGCTCTACTTTAAAAAGTAAAATGAAAACGGAAAGTCTAATACTATAGAATGAATAGGAGCTTCAAACTGAAGATTCACTATTACGAAACTACTTTGCTTTCACTGGTTTCAGTCAAGACTGCTTTTGAAGCCAAATAAACAGTTTTCTTGGATTGATTATGTTCCATCTGTACATAAACATGTTCAAGAACCATAGCAATATTAAAGGTTCAGAGTGTCACATACATTGAAAAAGTGCATGGATTGGGTTTGTAAATATTATTCATCAACATTTGTTATGCATTTCAATAACTACAAAGTGCCATGTGCACATAAAGAAAGCACTCCTCTCAGAATCAACAGAGATTCTTGTCTTCTTCCAGAAGAGACCTGGCAAGAGAGGACTATTTGAAGCGTTCAATGCCATTCAAGTTCAGATACCAAATAAACTTCCTGTCAGTCAAAAGTCATATATTATAGGGGAAAAAAAAAGCTTGTAAATAAATACCAATTTAGTTAGGATAGAAAAAATGAAAAATCAAAATTACACAACAAACTAACTTTTGGGGAGCTGCAGAGTTCTACAGGCCTTACTAAGTTTCAAAGGTTAGCAAATAAGTTTTGATAAGGAAATAGAGGAGTGCTTTTAATTCTATGACCCTACTGTTCCTAGACACCAGAAAATGCTGTTATGCTAACCTCAGAGAAGAGAAAAGCTTTAAGATTTTTGTTATAATATGGCTTGAAACTCTATTAAACACATTTTGTATTGTGCAAAGATTACACATTTCTAGCCTTCATTATTCAATTTTTAACACCTGGATTTATTGAAAAAATGTTAATGGGTAAAATAATGATAACAAAATGTTAAAAATACTCATGTGACTTTAATAATGGAAAGCTGACTTTTAAATGGTAGAGTAAAAAACTCAGCTAATATTTTTGTAATTTACCATTCATATTTTCTCTAAGGATTTTTTTAAATTTAGTGATTACATCATTAACTAAAATAATATATGGAGACAGGAAAAAAAATATTTTTCATTTATAATGATATATTTCAAATAGTAGCATAGCAAAAAGAATCCTTAGAGAATATACTAATGGCACTATCTCATTTTTAAAATGTTCATATTTTATTATTTTAGCTTTCTAAGGATAAAAAGAACCCAAATACAAATATGAAAGAGTACTTGCTCATTTCAGAGAGTTACAGAAATACTCCATCTGTGACTGAGAAACACATATTGAAAACAAGACATCCTGACTCTAGCAGTTAATTTTTAATATTAGTTTGTTTTTTGTTTGTTTCAAAAAATGACCACACATAAATAGATATCTTTTAGTACAATTTGCCAATGAAACATTACAATTTGTCACGTATTTCATTTTAACAATATACCTTTTCTATTTCATCTCTGCATTTTTAAAAGCAACTTAACAAACTTTGTAATTGTGTTCTTTGTACTTCTTTGATTTTTTGGCCGGTTTTACTTCTTCCTAAACAGCAATAGTAATAATAAAGCAGAAACTTGTTTTAAGACAGTCATAAGTTTTTTGATTATCATAATTATATCTGTTTTTGACATTCATTCACTATTTATTAAGTGTTTGAGAAACACCCCTTTCTGCATAGACTCAAATTATTGTTCTAGTCTTTACATTTCTATTTGCTTAGCATATTCCATTGAAATTTATCCTCTGAGCTGGATAATTATAATTTAAAAATTATTTTGATTCTTACCATATTTAAGCAGATGATCATAGCAAAGCAAAAGAAACAAGGCATGTATCAATTAACCTTTATCTTTCCAAAGACACTAGTCAAATGTGATTTTATCTTACGTATTAATATTATGGTAGATACAGATTATTTTTGAAAAAAAAAAAGTTTGTTCTAGAATGACGTATCTTGCTAAATTCACACAGGAGACCCTTTTATTTCAAATACATTGCTGCACATATCTTGCCCCTATAATGCTATAGTATTTTGCCATTGTAAGTGTAAGACTAGGGATACATGTATCATGTATAGAATATACCACACTATCTGTGCATATATGTATTCTAGGTGAAAACTGAAAGAAAATTACCTTAAAAACTTCACATAATCAAATATAAAAATAAAACTAACAAAAATTATTTTTCTTGAATGCTGCAAGTTGGAGAAGATAAAATTTTTCTAATATTTGAACATTTTAAAAAAGAACTCTCAAATAAACTTTAAAAAGAACACCTTGGAATACTTATTTGAATATCTTATGAAAATGTGACCTCAGAATTGGTAACACTGACTTTGAACACATCATCAATTCTTTCAAGAATGGCCTTAGGGACTTGGTGCATTTTAAGTGGGTTGCCAACATCCAGGATCAAGTCCTTAGATTTGCATGTTTCTAAACTCCAATTTTTTTTCATATACCTGAGACTGCCAGACTCTAGGGGAACTCCTTGCTATAAAGAAATTTAAATTAGCAAACTAAGTTATAAATTTTAAGCTGCTGTTGCAGATAAGTGTAAGGAGGGAGGTTAAAGTAATATTTATTCTGAATAAGGCCACTGCATACCTTCACAGAGTTGTTCTTTGTTCAAAGGACATGGCAGAATATTGCTT
Organism: Glaucomys volans; assembly: GCA_020662805.1. Taxonomy (NCBI): domain Eukaryota; kingdom Metazoa; phylum Chordata; class Mammalia; order Rodentia; family Sciuridae; genus Glaucomys; species Glaucomys volans. The sequence continues at coordinate 216,295 of JAJEJO010001479.1, read as the reverse complement.
TATAAGTAACTGAATTGATAGTAAGTAATTGAACTTCATTTTGGAATATATCAAGTTTTGGTGTATTGTACCATCAATTGCAAAGTAGGATGAGAAGAGTACATCATTTTAAATATGCAATTAAAGATCAAGGTCAACCAATATCTCTAATTCTGTGAACTTATCCCTGGTAACTTTATCTGTTCAGTACAGTAATGGCAGTATACTTGAAAGCATATGTGAAGAAAATATGAATTATACTCTTTTTACAAAGGGTCAAGTAGATACAATTTATTAGTGGTTTTATTTATTTATTTATTTATTTATTTATTTTTTTATTTGCTTATTGATTCATTGAGCACAAATGGAGTACAGCTATTGTTTCTCTGGTTGTACACAAAGTAGAGTCACATCATCTGTGCATTCATACATGTACACAGGGCAATGATGTCTGTCACACATTCTGTTATTATTCTTACCCCCCCACCCCGACCCCCTCCCCCCCTTCCCTCTACTCTAATCTTCCTCCCCATTCTTGCCACCCTTCCCCCCCGCATTATGTATCATCATTCATTTATCAGAGCGACCATTCGGCCTTTGGATTTTTGGGATTGGCTGATCTCACTTAGCAGAACAGTCTCCAACATCATCCATTTACCTACAAATGCCATAATTTTATTCTTCTTTACGGCTGAATAATATTCCATTGTGTATATATACCACAGTTTCTTTATCCATTCATCTACTGAAGGGCATCTAGGTTGGTTCCACAATCTAGCTATTGCGAACTGAGAAGCACTGAACATTGACGTGGCTGCATCACTGTAGTATGCTGATTTTAAGTCCTTTGGGTATAGGCCAAGGAGTGGGATAGCTGGGTCAAATGGTGGATCCATTCCAAGTTTTCTAAGGAATCTCCACACTGCTTTCCAGAGTGGCTGCACCAACTTGCACTCCCACCAGCAATGTATGAGTGTACCCTTTTGTCCACATCCTTGGATAGGCAGAATTAATATTGTCAAAATGGCCATACTTCCAAAAGTGCTATACAAATTCACTGCAATTCCAATTAAAATCCCAATGACGGACCTCATAGAAATAGAGCAAGCAATCATGAAATTCATTTGGAGGAATAAGAGACCCAGAATAGCTAAAGCAATCCTTAGCAAGAAGAGTGAATCAGGGGGTATCACAATATTAGTGGTTGTAAATGAGTAAAATAAAATGGACCAAATATCTAGAGTAAAAACCATAAGTCTAGAAAATTTTTTACAACTGCATTTCTTCAACTAATAAAACTTTCTGTGATAATGGTAATCCTTGGTACCTCTTAAGCCCAATGGATAATCACTAGGTCTAAGTAGCCAATCAGCTCTTGAATTGTGAGTAGCATGAGAAAGGATTTGTTTTAATTTTATCTCATTTAAATTTAATCCTAAGTATTCACAAGTGGCCAAAGACCACTTTACTGGACTGCTATTTATTTAGTTAATTAGTTAATTATTTTACTTTATTTTATTTTTATTTTATTTTATTATTTTATTGGTATCAGAGATTGAATTCAGGGTCACTCAACCACTGAGTCACATCCCCAGCCCTATTTTGTATTTTTTTAGAGACAGAGTTTCACTGAGTTGCTTAGCACTTCATTTTCGCTGAGGCTTGCTTTGAACTTGAGATCCTCCTAGCCTCAGCTTCCTGAGCTGCTGGGATTTCAGGTGTAAGCCACTGGGCCCAGTGCAGATCTCTTTTTAAAAGTTTACTTTCCTCCCTGGTAGGAGATCCTGGGTAGAAGGATACAGGTTCAATGTTCTTGGATATTTCTGAATCCCTCATGGACACAATAAGAGAAAGTAGAATACCAAAGTCACAATTCCACAGACAGTGTTTATGAAATAAAATTATCAGGTAACAAAGTATGCCCAAGAATCCCAAAACTGATCAAAAAGAGACAAACAACTGACAGCTACAACACTTGTGCAGTATCCCCAGTATGGCTTGAAAATATTCAGGGAATAAATAAGTTGTAAGATAGACTCAACAACTCCCAAAGAAGGGAAATTTTGTATGGGAAAATTTATGACATAATAAACTAGGAATTATTTTGCCCACTCCAAACAGGAAAAACTAGGGTACCCATGGTAACATCTAAATAGAATGAAGAAGTCTAAGCCCCAGGAACCCTCAAAACTAAGGAATCATGATCTTTCTAGAATAATCCCCATGTTGAGCAAACCTGTTGGGAGTAGAATCTTAATTAAGTGAATCATATATTGTTTGTATGCATAAAACTTTCTATATGTATATATGCATGTATGTGAAAGTATATGTGTACATGTGCAAATACATCAGAAATGTAGTAGATGGTTTCTTTTTATACATTGACTTTGTATTCAGCGATCTTGATGTATTCACTTACTAATTTTTTTAAAATTTTTACAGACTGCATTTTTATTTATTGTACACAAATGGGGTACAACTTTTCATTTCTATGGTTGTGCATGATGTTCATTCATACCATTCCTGTAATCATATATGTACATAGGGTAATGATGTCTGTCTCATTCCACCATTTTTCATACCCCTGCCCCCTCCCCCTCTCATTTCCCTCTTCAGAATCTGAAATTCCTCCATTCTTCTCTCACTCCCGACCCCCCAACCTGATTATATATCATCATTCACTTATTAGGGAAAACATTTGGCCTTTGTTTTTTTTGAAATGGCTTATTTCACTTAGCATGATATTCTCCAATTCCATCCATTTAATTGCAAATGCCATAATATTCTTCTTCTTTATGGCTGAGTAGTATTCCATTGTGTACATATACCATATCTTCTTGATCCATTCATCTGTTGAAGGGCATGTAGGTTGGTTCCACAGTCTAGCTGTTGTGAATTGAGCTGCTATAAATATTGATGTGGTATGTTACTGTGGTAGACTAATTTTAAGTCCTTTGGGTATAAACCAAGGAGTGGGATAACTGGGCCAAAAGATGAGTCCATTCCAAGTTTTCTGAGGAATTGCCACACTGCTTTCCAGAGTGGCTGCACCAATACACTTACTAATTTTAATAGGTGAACATGATTTTATCACCTGAAAATAACAGTTTGAGTTTTGCTCATTTATTTTTACTTTTTGATTTCCAGCATAATGTCTATTTCTTTTTCTTGCCAATTGCATAGTTTGGAACAGTTTGAAATATTTTCCTATACTTACCATGATTTTTATTCCAGATATTTAGTATATTTCATTTTAGTCATTTAAAACACCTAATAAATTTTATATTCTTGACATTTTGTAAAGAGAAAGAGTTTCAATTTTATCTTCCCCACACTCCTCTTTAAAGTAGAGAGGATTAGTGTTACTATTGTACTATTATATAAGTTGGATCATTCATTTCAGTGTTGAATACAGGTAATAACAATGGGTTTCCTTTAGAATTGAAGGAAACTGCAACAATAAAATTCATATAGTTTCCTGTTTTTAAGAGTTTCGGGTGCATACTTTAAGATTAAATAATATGTCCCATAGTTTAGTATATCATGATTTTAGTCTTGGAATTATTCATTCGAATCATTTCTATAACCATATTTTTTCTTCTTTTCATCTAACATTATTGCTAAGTATACTTAGTTTATAAAAATAGGATAACTTTAATTTCTGGAGTCTAACTTCAAAATGATGTAATATGTGTTTTAATATTGTTGAATTTACTAGTATTTGCTTTGGGGGTTATGCATCTATGTTTTATCAGAGATCTTATACAAGTTTTGTTCCTTGTAATGTCTGTTAGTTTCTGGTGTTAAGAATAAAATGTTCTCATGAAGCAATCTGAAACATGTCCAAATTTCTTCCCTTATTCATAAGAATTCATGGTGAACTTGTGTTATTTTTTTCTTGAATATCTGGTACAATACACTGGAGCTACCTGCCTGAATTTTTCTGTATGGAAAAATATTAACAACAAACTACAATTATTTAAGTCATTTTTCTGGCATCTTTATTCCACCTTGTGTCATTTTTAAAAGCTGAAACTTTCTGTTAATATTTGAATTTTATTTTCCTCTTTCAAATTCATCGAAGTGAAACAGTTAATGATATCTTCTTTGATTCCTTTCATAACTATAAATTTTATTGTCATGTTTCCTTTTACCATTTTTTCTTGAAATTTGTATTGATATTTTTTATAATAGCTTCACCAAGGTTTCAGCAATTCTATTGTTCTTTCCAAAGACCAAAATCAACTTTTATATTACTTTTGAAAACATATTTTGTTTTAGTTGTAGGTGGACACAATACCTTTATTTTATTTTTATGTGGTGCTGAAGATCAAACCCAGGGCCTCACACATGGTCAGTGAGCACTCTACCACTGAGCTACAATCCCAGTCCTATATTACTTTTTGATAAAAAACAAAAAACCCCCAAAACACTAGTGTTTGCTTCTCTTTCATATACTTCTGTGTAGCAGTTAGTGTAGAAATGAAGCAATCAGGTCAAATTGAGAAAGTGGAGGACATGAAAGCCATCTGCCCTTGGGATAATGGAATGTCAGAGATCTCCAGAGCCCATTGATTACCAAATTTACCTGCCCTTATCAAGGACTATAGGCAAAGAGTTGCTAATTAATACCCACTGGGACATTACCTGTTATCACTTTGGCCCTCCCCTGCCCATCTGCTTCTCAGCTTTTGCATCTCATCTGCAAAACTGGGCCTAGTCACATAGGCAGGAACAGAAGAAATGGGGGAGGGAACAGGAGAATAAAACTTATAAAAAGGACAGGATTTACTCATCACTTAGATTCTGCCTTTGGGTCTCCTTCTTCCACCTGGGAGGAGACTGTTTTTACTTTTCTTTAATAAAACTTCTTACTTTCTACTCTACACTTGCCTGGTGTGCTTCTCTGGCATTATACTTCAACACCTGAGGAAACAGGACTCATCACGGGTAAAAAGCAGTATCGGTATCTGTAGGCAGGTAGGGTGGAACTTGAGGAAGTCGGTCACTGGGGATGTGCCTGGGGGTTTTATATTTTGTCTCTGGTGAACAGAGATCTCTCTTCTTCATGATTGTCATGGCGCAAGCTGTCTTCCTCTTCCTTTTCTGCCTCACCTCCAGCACAGAGCTATGAAGTCAGCCATCTGTGAACTGAGATCTCTGAAACCATCAGTGCCAAATAATTTTTTTCACTTTAAAATTTTTTATTTGTTTTAATTAGTTATACATGACAGTAGAATGGATTTATACATTTTGATAGATCATACATAACATTGTGTAATCTCTCATTTTTATGATTATACATATTGTAGGATCACATCACTCATGCAGTCATACATGTACATGAAGCAATAATGTCTGCTTCACTCTACTATCGTTCCCCCACCTCCCTTCGCTCCCCTCTACCCAATGTAGAGTAACTCTATTCTTCCCTATCCCCACCCCCTTATTGTGTCTTATAGAACTTTTTATTCTCTGTGCTTTATTCCCTACAGACTGGGTTGCTTTAGGGAATTGTCTGCATCTTATGTCATATTGTTTCCATAGAGGTTAGTACAGTTGTCAGACTATAGAAGATGCTAAAATAATCTCTATAGAATGAATGAAGAAACCCTATGGGGCAGTAAGTACTTACAGTGTATAGTCAACCCTCAAGTGCATTGAAAACACTCAAAAAAGTAAATTGTGTCCATACTCATCTAGTATAGATTTTCTTGCCATTATTCTATGAGCAATGCAATATAACAACCATTTACAAAATATTTACATTGTATGAGGTATTACAAGTAATCTAAAATGTTTTAAAGTATACAGAAATATGGGCATAGATTTTACGGAAATACTATGCCATTTTATATAAGGAACTTAAGAATCTTCGCATCCATGGGGATCCTGGAACTAATCCCATACAGATAGATATCCAGGGACAAACTTGTGAAGAAAAATTAACAGTATTAATTAGAACAATTTAACTAACATCAACTTATCAAGTTAACAGAGTGTAAAAAATTAATATTAGAATGGGAAGCATATATTTAGGATTTTGGACATACTTTGACTCCAGCGACTCTTGAGCAATTTGCATTCTTTCTGAGCCAAATAAGTTTTTCCTTCTCTAAAATTGTTCTCATCAGGTCTTTCAGTCATAGTGTTATACACCCCAAAAAGATTCTCAAGTGCATCAGGAGAGTGCGTCAGCCCCATCCTAATCCCCTCCCTAAAGCCCATCCCAATCCCTTCCCTTCCCTATACCCCCACCCAAATCCTTTCCCCTCCCTATAAATGTTGACAACAAAGAACTAAGGCGCGATTTTCTGGCCCACCGCTTTTAGGTGTAAGGGTGGTCGTTGCCGACCAGCTAAAAAAATAAAAAATAAAGGCTTCTTTTGGCTTTATGTGATGGGCTTGGATGATCTTATTTTCCTCGGGTATAACAATAGCAATGAAAAAGTTGATTAAAACAATGTACATTCTTCTAATCTCTGAGTTCTCTTTGTTGCCATTTTCCTATTTCCTTCGTATAGAAGATTATATATTTTATTGAAAGATTTTAACCTTGTTAAAAATACTTATGATCGAATTTTATTTTAATGCAGCTTTGGCTTCATATCACAAATTTTTATATGTTATATTAATTATACTGGTTAAATATTTCCTTTTCTATTTATTCTTGGAGTCATGTAGAATTTAATAATGGTTTTCTTCATTTCCAAGCATATAATGATTTATGAGGAATTATTTTTTTCTGATTTATAATTTTGTTCTGTGACACTGTATAATTCAAGTCTGGAATACGGAGAGGTACTCTTTATGTTCCAGAATGTGGATAAGTTTGGTAACTTTTGTGCATACATGTGCATTTTCCCTTTTTTGATCTGGTTGGCTTATTTATTACTAAAAACATTCTAATAGCTGCATTGATGTGCTTTTACTTTTAGAATTGTTATAATTTCACTTCAAGTTTTTCTCACTAATTTATTTCTTTTTTTCTCCAAAAATGCATTTGGTCACATTACTTTCTCAATGTTACTATAGTGGGTGTCACATTTTTCTTTATATATATGTAAATAATAATTTTGTTTCTTTATGTGAATGTATATATACATATATGTCACACATAATTTTTCATCTTCTTCAGTCCACTTGAACAATATTCTTTTGTATTTCAGACAGTTAATATTTCTTTACAGTTACAGTTATCCTTATGTATACTCTTTTTATACTTATTTTCATTAGATTTTCTGTTTAAATTTTCCATCTCAGATCTTTGATGTTCTGAGGAAATCTTCAATATTGTATTTAGTACATGTCCGTTAATAAAGAATTCTCTCAATTTTTGTTTCTTTGAAAATATTTTTGATCTTTTCTTGGAAAATGTTATTCCTAGTATAGAATTGTAAGTTGGCAATTAGATGTAAAAGTTTGGTTGGCCATTATTTCTCTTCAGTGCATTCCCTTTATGCTGTGCATTTTTCTTCTTCCTCCTCCTCCTCCTTCTCCTTCTCCTCCTCCTTCTCCTCCTCCTCCTCTTTCTCCTCCTCCTCCTTCTCCTTCTCTTCCTCCTCCTTCTCCTCTCCCTCTTTCCTTCCTTCCTTCTTTTCTATTGAGAATTCAACTTTCAGCCTTACTCTTGCTCTATTGCTATGACTCTCCCCCCTTAGTTTTATATTTTATTATGCTTTTTTTTTCTTTTAAGAGTACAAAATAAGAAGCTTTATTTAAAGAATAGATAATAAAACAAACTTCTTCCAGGAGGAAGAAGGGGACCCAAAGGCAGAGTCAGTGGGATAAGGAAATCCTGTCCCTTTTATACATCTCATGTTTCCTTTGTTCTCCTGCATTCTTTTCCCTTATCTTGTTCATTTCCCTGCATCCTGAATACATGACTGGGAGGTGCTTGTGGGGTGGCCAAAAGGTGAGAAGCTGGTGGGCTAAAAGGGCCAAGGTGAAGTGATCTGGGCAGGAAGGGGGCTGCTGCACAAGGGGCATGAATTAACAACGCCCTGTCTGCTCAAGAGTTGCTTCATTAACATCTTTTTAGGAGGGGCAGTACAGGCAGAAAATCTTGGTAATAAAAGGGCTCTGGGAACATTAACATTTCAGTCTCCCAGGGCCTGTCTGTCTACAACTTCCTGGATTAAATCAGGTTCCATTTTCTCCTTCCAACTGATCTATACTAATTGCCTGTCTTTAATTCTGGCTTCATTCTTCTCTCTAATTTTAGGGACTCCTTACTGCTGTTAAGGAAAGGGGCCAACCACTGCTCTGGCTGCTTCAAGTTGAGAGGGGGCAACATGGGTGGGGGCAGTTAGAAGTTCTCCTTTAGAAGTCTGGTTGGTCGAGGGGTCCACGGTAAAAGCCTGATTGGGGAACAACAGGTTGTAAAGTCATCTGGGGGTGGGTACTTTTATGAGAGAGAAGTAAAAAGACATGAATACTGAAATGAGATTAATACAAAATCAATGTTGCAACATCTGGAACCTGTCAGTGAATATCATGAAGATGGTAGAAGTCAATCTCTCACCAGGAGGTGGAAGAACTGAGAAGTTGTACTCATAAAAAGGCCAGAAAGGACAAGGCCTTTATTTGTGAATGTAAACCTTTAATATTACCAGGAGTTATCAGGAATGTAAACATGACATTTAATTTTTAATGTCACAGATGTCCCCATAAGATATAGTTAAGCTACTTAATGTCATCTGATTTTTGTAAAATATCCTTTTATTGGTATGACCTCTGTGTTTAGTAGTGATCCCTTTATTTTTGTTACTTAGGGCTAGATAATCATACTAGTGAACATTGATTAAGCCTACCTGTGTACGACATTAGGAAGATCTGTAGACCTTAAACTGATTAAAAACACTTGACTTTGGCTATTTCTCTTGATAGTTACCAGGCATTCTTGCCTAAGAATCTCTCTTTTATAGCTTCCAGTCTTACTTATCCTTGGGGGCTAACACAAGTGTATATCTTAAGTTACATTTTTAACTATTGTTTCTTATTTTAAATGTCCAGGATGTGTTAGGCTTTTGATTATTTACTGTGAAGTGCACGGTAAGATTTTCTTTCAGTCTTTTTAGTTTTTCAGAGACTCGAGTTGAGGTCTTTCTTCAATGTTGATAGTTATCCCACTATTATCTCTGAACCTTGCTTCTGCCTTTTTTTCTTTTCTTGGTACTGATTACTCATTTCTAAGACTTCTCACCATATATCGTGTTACTAAGACTTCTCACCATATATCATAACACTGTTATTTTCAGTGTTCTCCATCCTATTTTCTATGTATTTCATTTTTTATATTATTTTCCCCTGTGCCTTTTAATCATAATTCTCTTTTTGGCTACTCTAATCTTCTACAGACAATTCTATAAACACTTAATTTAAATCATTGTATTTCTCAGACCACTAAATCTCCTATTTTATTTTGCAGTTCTCTGATAAAATTCTTTAAGCAATCTTTTCTATCTCCAATATACATGGTAGTTACCATGAAATCTATTACCTTTATTATCAGTTCATAATGAAATTACTCATGTAGTTTCTTCAAAGTTTCTATTTTCTGTCATGATTACAGTCACCTGATTGGCTTCATTATGTATCAAAAATATTAATTAAAAATTAAAATTAATTTTAGATTCTCAATAATGTTATTGTTCTCTGAAAATGGCCGAGACTGGCCTCTGGAAATCCAGATCACCTTAATCCAATAAAAGTTTGAGGTACAAGAAGCTGTGTTTTCATCTTCCTGAAGAATCCGCTATTTTAAGTTTAATTACTACTAGGATTAAGCACTTCAGCTTCACATCCAAAGCTTATAGAATTAACAAGATTCTATCCAATTATTTCCCTCTGCCTAATTTCATGTGTTCCATTCAAAAATATTTTCACCTCATTAACCTGACAGCCATTTGCTATCCATAGTGAAATGCTTGTTGGGGCAAAGCAGTACTAAGTCCTGCATGTACTATGTGTTCATCCCTATTGTCAGGGATATGTATCTCACAATCCACAATCCTTTATTCTCTTGTAAGATGCCCATTAACACACACACACACACACACACACACACACACACACACTCATATACATACTTAGATGTATTTGTGATGTAAAAATATACTATTTCTTAAAGGATGATTACTCCAAACCATTAGGCAACTACTTCAACTTTGCAGAATGTAGAAATTTGTCATTACATACATACACATAGTGAATATTGCATCTCTCTGTCAATGACTTTTGTCAAATAATATCACTTGACCTATCCCCATAAAATATAATTTTACTTTCTTCAAATTTCTTTTCTCTCTCCCTCTGTTACATATAAGATGGTTGATCATGATTTTTTAAATTATACACACATCTCTCTCTTTATATGTATATAATAAGCACTTAAGTATATTGATCACAAACTTGACAGTTTTTAGGTACTTGAATGAATAGAGGGGAACCTCCTTCATAGTGTTTGCTACAATTTTCAGAATTTCCTGTGTTTGGACTGAGGTTTTCTTCTAAAATCCAATTCTTTCTGTTCTTGATCTTTCAGAGATTTGTCATGGTTTCTGCTTCACGGGCAATATCTCTTGTTCAGAAAAACCATGGAGTTTTTATAAATATTGAATTTTTTCCTGTGGATCTAAGAGTTGGCTGAAACTTATGCTCATTATGAACCAGAACATTCTCAGTGTTCAAATTTAAATATTTTTTGCTTGTTTTCACTCACTGTATTCTCAGATACTGAAGAAACTGCAACATTCAAACTGTTATACTCACTATTTTGCATTTAAAACATATTTTTGACCAAAGATGAGAATCCCTTTAAATCTGCAATAATTTTCTCACATTGAATAGAAGATTAATGAATTCTGTATATGTGAAATAAACATTTTGCAATTTGTCCACACCGAGTAAAGGTATTTATCTGGAATATTTTGTTTTCCACTTTCTATAATAACAAACCTCAATTTTTCCCACTTACTCGGGCCATGTAGACAATGCTATTATTTTACACAAGCAGTTTTTAGTACAGAAGGCTTGGTAAATGTTTCAGGTACTCTATATTACAATATGTCTATGTCCAAAAGATGCAAATACTAAGATGCAATCTTAGTATTTACAAATGTTACCAGCAAAGAATTATTAGTATTATGATGTGCCACTTTTATTTGTTGCACAAAAAATTTTGATAAATTTAGTTTTGACATTATTTAATAAGCACAATTAGAATTGCATATTTTGAAACATAATATGGTTAGAACCTCTCAAAAAATTAAAAGAGTTCCTCCAAGTAAGACCCCCATATAGAGAACCTTAATATTTGATGGGAAGATATGGTACATACTTGGTGAGTAGACATCTATAGGAGTAATTTGGTACACTTCTTCTGGGGATGGAAGAGGCTGAGAATTGGGATAGACCTGTGCTAGGTTCAAAGCTCAGGCTGGGTGGCCACTGCTTAGCAGCCTCTAGTACTCCACAAGGTCTGGACTAGTCTTGGTTGGATGATTGTAATTGCTTTCTAGGGCTTGAATCTACTCATACATGCTGTTTGACTTTGGGCTTTGCATTTTAAAGTCAATGACTATCAGGAACAAGTTTCTGGGAGGCCACTAACATAAAGAGATAGGGTGTGCCACTGTCAAGTTCTTTGTAGGCTATATCATCAACATTCCTTATTTAAAAGAAAATCCACCTTAACCCTCAAATATTTTAAAAGATTATTCTGTAGGAGAAGGAATTGAATTGATTGATTACTCTGAATTAGGACTTAGCAAAGTTTTGTTGTTAAAGAACTAGATAGGAAATATTTCAGTGCTGTGAATCATACAGTTTCTGTCCTATCTATCTATCTATCTATCTATCTATCTATCTATCTATAGTAACATTTTGATTATTGTTACAAATATATTCTTATTTTGCAGAGGACACATTTTATTGTTATAACTTTTTTTGGCATATTTTGCAGGGACATATAGGCACTTTATTTCTCACCACAAAATTATCTTCTGCATTTCAGAGGCTATTTACACATTTTGGTGTAAGATACTATTTTTGCATGGGTGATTACAGCCATCATGACAGAATGAAAACATAGATTTTTACCATATCATATAGTTATGTAATATGTTCTTTGTACTTAATTTCTAAACATGTCCTTAATCATTATTTTCCAAGAAATTAGAGAAAATTATTTTGATACTGCTCTTACAGAGATGTCAATTAAGACTCTTTTAAAACTTGAATTAACATAAACATGTATATAAAAATGTGTATTTATTATTTTCCCTCCTGATACATACTTGTATAGAAAACACATTTACTAAAGTATACTAAGCAAGCTATGAAAAAGATATGTAATACAGTAATAAATTTGTTGTGCTCATTTTTAAATTAAAAGCATCACAAAATCAATGACTAAATTGTTGTTAAATCTTCTATACTACAAAAATGGAGGAATTGTATTGAAATATATTATGATTTCATATGTTTATGTTAGTTCTATATGAGATATATTATTATTATAAAATATTAATGAAAATATTTCCTGAGAGAAGTGTATACCAAGCCATGGCCATAGCCCACTACCAAGCCTGAGAGTGGCTTAGAATACAGATTTTCTAGATGTTTATTCAAAAGCTGGAAGACTTGGCAATACTACTGTTGATTGCAATGTGACAGGCTGACCTTAAAAAATTAATTAGAAGTTACACCACATTAAAGGTGTGTGAATTGCTTTAATAGGTATTGTGAGACAGAGAAGCATCTATTAGTCCTCTAGCCCTGATGATTCTGTGTGGAGCAGCTAATGAGATGTAAACTAGGGGCCACTTCAGAGAATCAAATATGATAGCACTGATGGCAAGAGGAAACATTATTTTTCCTAATCTTATTTAGTTTTCCAAATAAGGAGTCTAAATACAGACTACGTGTCTTACAACTGTACAAGAAATGAATTTTCCTGCACATACTTACTCATTCTGCTACTGTCATGGTTTTCACCTTTATTGTCTGGCTTCATAATTTTGTCCTGAATGATAGTTTTAAAACAAATTATTATTTCAATGACTACCTTATTCAAATTTAAGCTACAATAGACTAAGAAATGTCAGACTGCTTTGTCTACTTTTTAAATTTACTTAGCTCATTGTTGAAAATGAGCTTCTATATTAAGGAACTTTATTGGAAAAATTCTTATATGCTTTTCAGAAAATGAAAACATGCATATTATTTGGATTCCAAACTGAAGGCAATATTCACCAAGACGCTCTCATGCCTCTTTATTGTACCTCATATGATTATCTATGCACTTCTATTTGATTGTTAGCCTTCTACCAATACCATTCAGAAGAATAATTGAATTATTGTAACAACCAGAGCCAGATGCACTTTGTGTTAAGCATGTTATGCTCCTGGCCAAGATGCTTGTTTTCTGCCATGAAAGCTATCCATCTCATTAGGCCATTAAACCTTAACAGTAATTTCAACAAGTTCTGAGTTCTAATTCAGCTGTAATTATTCTTCTGTCATTTGAATTTATTCTTGAAATTTCCAAGCAAATATTTGGGGAGATAGAGACAACTAAATTTAGGATAGTCTTTGATTCATTAAAACCAAAGTGGTCAATAGAAATGCTACTGTAGTTTTGTGCTTTTTCTTGTTCACACATGCTATTAGGAGAATTTGAACTGTAACTTTTGTTAGCAAGTACACTCTGGGATTCAAAAATCATAGCAAGCCAAAAAATTTTAAATTTTTTCCTGGTGCAGCAGTTTTTCATATGTAAACCATGTAATTTGATTTGATTCAGAGTGTACACTTACGCAAAAGATGGAAATGTACTCAAATGCGATAGCTTAACTTGTACATTTTAGGTAATTGTAAAGAATGTAAAAATATCCACATGATGTGATGGATTAAGGAAAAAAGAGGACACAAAAAGCTTTTCTGTTTTAAAGCACAGAATTTCTCTCTAACTTTACAAGTTTTAAGACTAGCTGAGGGGAAACACATTTAGAATTCAGTGGTGTTCACAGTATATTGTATATAAATGCACAACACAGGGAATTCTGGTTGGTTAGCAGAGCGTGGAAGTTCCAAACAATAGAAGCATGGGTGTGCCTATTATTCTGCATGGCAGATTCATGGGTATTTATCTGGAGTTTTTTTTCTAACTTTCTGATTTTTGGAATCATAAATTTTTTAAGGTGGCGAGTTTAACTCTAGGCAGCAGAATACACAGGCTTAATTCTCCTGATTATACAGGATCTGCCAAAACATTATAAAAATAGAATTAACAGGGAGACACGATATTAATCTAGGATGGATGGAGGTTTTAAAAGACTATTAGTTGTTGTGAAACAAAAGTAAATTGGTATATATGAAATACCTGTACGCACAATACAGAGTTGCCTTTACAGTTGCTTATGATCTCTTGCTGGCAATTCCATAACTTTAACTGGTTTGGAATGACAGGGGAAAACAAAAGACAGTGTTGAGCCAAACATGGCAGTTGTCAATCAAAGTTGCTATCATCTGTTTCTGAAACTTGAATTCAAATTCTTATTAAACATATAGGAGGGCATTCTATTTCATAAAAACTATTAAGATTTTGGGATTTCCTTTACCCTTTTGATACAGGAGAATCCATCTTTATAATAAATATAATAATAGTATTTGGTGAAGGCAATCTACATTGTGAGGCATTAACTTTCTCATAAAATAAACAAACATTTGAATTCTTTCCATTATGTGTCTGCTTCCTCTTTCTATGGCAGATGCTTTTTAAAAGTCTCTTTTTTCAACTGCTCTTTTTCTTCTTTTATATCCTGGAGGGAAGGAGAAAACAAGCTTGTATTTTTCTTTCAGCTTGGAAAGGGAAAAAATGCCCTCCCCACAAAAAAAAAATATTGACAGTCAAGAGGTCCAGAAAAGATCAGTAAAAAAGAGCTGCGAAAGACATGAATAGGACTTCTTTAGCCCAAGGGATGTAGGCAGATATATGCAGTACATGCTACATGCTCAGACTTATTTTCCTGGGGGTGACATTTTTGAGGTGACTGACAGAATATTTTGTTTTATTTTTCATCAGTTCTTTTATTATCAGTTAGTTGAATTCATGGGGCTTCCTCCCCTATGTTAGGTCTCATTGTGAAAACAGCAATAATGAAATGATTATTTGAGGAAGAACAGAGGAATATCACAAGGAGTACTTGATGAGTTGTCTGTCTTGCATAAAGTACATATATTTTTGCAAATTAAAAAGCAACAGAGATGTGGATACATAGTTGATCAGCATTTGATTGAAGTTCATTCAAAACAAACAGAAACCCAGAAAGTACAAAGAACTTTGGAGAAAAATGATGTGATGAGTCTTCCAATTCTATTAAAAGATACAATTAACATAAGTGAAAGTTAAACTATTGGTGACTGCTTTCCTCTCCTTTTTGTTTTTAATTTTTTTTAAATTATAGCAATGCTTAAAAGGAAATAAGGCCTGATAATTCCACAGAGAATAAAAAGTTAAGCATCCTTTTCCCAGGCTTTTGATATTTATTTATAATAGTAATTCTAGCAAACAAATTCCTTTAGTTCAATGTTCACTTATTCATTGATTTCACTCACAAAAACTGGTGTTATTCAGGCACTAAAAATGCAAACACAAAAAATTAACAAAATTTATTGTCCTTCAGTGGCTTTCAGTGTACTTGGGAGAAATACAAGCAGGTGTGAAAATAATAAAAGAAATACAATGTGCCATGGGAACACAGATAACTTGTTTTGCTGCTTTACCATGACACCTGGAATGAGACGGCAGTGAATAAACACTAGTCAAATCTATTAAAGGTGAAGGAAACAGGCCTTGGCAACTGACAGCTGCATTTTTTTTTTATTATTAACACTTATTTTTATCAAAATGATTATTTTCTTTTCTGAACTATCTGGGCATGAGGCATTGTTAGTGGCAAATAAAGGCAAGGAAATTTGTGTGTCTCAACTATAGTCAGCGGATGAGAGAAGAACATTTGACAAAATTATAAACTGAACAATACAGATTTAAAAAATGTTTATGACTAGAGAGGAATTTGCCTGTAAACAAGAAATGAATGAGACTGTTTAGAATAACTACTCGAAATCTCTACCTTTAAATGGTTCAGCTTTATTTGTAGAACTTTCATATTTGATTTTCTATTTATATCAATACAGTTACTGATGTACTTGATGATATATCACTGACGTAAAACATCCTGAATGAATTCTTATATTACATTTTAGCCAGAAGAGAAATAAAAGAAAAATATTTTTTACTGAGCTATAATAATCTAACAAAAGAGAAAGAATATCAGACTTATGGTCCTTTTAATACTAACATTCGCATTCGCATCATATCATACTTAAATGACACATATGTCTGCATGAAAGCTTTAACAAACTTTTTTAAAAAAAATTTAATATTTGTAGATATACAAAATGCCTTTACTTTATTTATTTTTATGTGGTGCTAAGGATTTGAACCCAGTGCCTCACATTTGCTAGGCAAGCACTCTACCTCTGAGCCACAGCCCCATCCCACAAAACATTTTTAAATGAATAAAACACCATTTCTAAATGATACATCAAAAATGAAATCCAGGGTCTGGGGTTGTGGTTCAGTGGTAGCATGCTTGCCTAGCATGTGTGAGGCACTGGGTTTGATTCTCAACACCACATATAAATAAATGAGTAAAATAAAGGACTATCAACATCTAAAAAAATTTTTTAAAATACAAAAATAAGAATAAAATCCAAGGGCCAGTTCTTCCCTCAAAGTATAATGAGAACTAATAGCTAATTTTTTTTTTTTTGTACTAGGAATTGAACCTAGTGGCACTTAACAACTGAGCAACATTCCCAGCCCATTTTTGAAATGTTTTTTTAGAGACAGAGTCTTGCAAAGTTGCTTAGAGCCTCACTGAGTTGATAAGGCTAGTTTTGAACTCAAGATCCTCCTGCCTCAGCTTCCCAAGATGCTGGGAATACAGGCATGTTCTCCCATGCCCAGTGCTAATATCTTTTTGAGACCATTTTAAAATAGCAGTAGAAGTAAAAAATCACATTTAAAAAAGAAAACAATAAAATATTACTCTAATAATCAAACTTCCAATATTCCAATATAAGAAAAATAAACTTTAAAGAAAACTCAAGTCACTGCCATAAAAGAGTTGCATGCAGAAATATTTTGGAGTATATTTCAAGAGCTGTTTCTTTTCAGATTCATGTGCTTTTGCATTATTATAAGCACCTTTAAAAAAATTATCAGCTTACAATGCAACACTTTTCAGTGTCCCTAAATATCATCACAAATCCTTTTAAGAAATACAAAAAACTGCATCCAAAATATAGTGTATTTTATTGATATTTGGCTCATTTTCCAGTGCTTCAATTATTTGTATAGTTGACCACTTCATCTTCTCCAAACAAATCAACAGAACCCATACTGTCTGTATGTAGTGATGAAATTTGGAAGTTAAAAATTTCTCTTGGTAAAACTCAGTAAAACTTCTACTGAAGGCAGAAGTGGGAGGACCAGCAAATACAAAGGGAGATGGAATAGGTGAGCACAAAGGATTTTCAGTGCAGTGAAAATATTCTATATATTACGCTGGAGGATGCATGTAACAGTGGGTCCAAATTCCTAGGAAGTACAGCACAGAGTGAACTCTGATGTATACTATGGACTTGGGTGGTTATGACATCAATATATTTTCACTAACTGCAACAAATATATCACCATGGTAGGGATGTTAGTTAGAAGGATCAGACAGGTGTATGGGGAGAGGCTGTGTGTGAGGTATCTCTGCACTTTCCTCTAAATTATTCTGTGAACATAAAAATAGCCTTAAAATAGTTAATAGAGAAGGAATAAAAGGTGGAACAGTCACTGGTATGGCATCACTCTATATCACAATGGTTGATGTTAGACAGGAGTTCAGTGAGAATAATTGTTGTATACCTACTTCATACTGGACATTTTAAGTACATCATTTTTTTTTAAATCTTCTCAACAAAACAAAGATACAAACACTAGTTACCTATGACTTTTGACCAAAGAATCTGAAACTCAAAGAATCCTGGAACCAGTCTGATTCAAAGCGTGTGATATTGGTGACCAGTGCCTCTAACAAGATACCTGAGACTGCCTGTGTTCGAGGAAGAGCAGAAACAAGGGAAAGAGGCAGTGCTTTTTGCCCAGGTTTCCATCTGGGGTTGCTGGTTTATATTGACATCATAAATCCTGGGGTGGAAGTAATTTTGAAAGGTCGTCTAATCCATTCACCCTGCCTTAAACTTTCCTGACAGATGAGTAGCTACCTTAATTCTCTACCCCTTCAAAGGAAAGTACAGCTTCCATCTGTCCCTTATTCCTGGATTTAACAGCCCCCAATGCAGGAAATCTCATCTTTTTTTTTTTTTTAATAGCATAAATCCCACTCAATGCTATTTAAGCTTGTTGCCTTTTGCTGGGCTTCTTGAAAACAAGTAGTGATGTCTAAATAACAGAATTACTTATATTTAAAGATATAAAAAATACTTCTCGTTCAAACTATGTAATTCATGTAATTCACATGCTTTTAACTAAAAAATATATATATATTTACAGTATAGTTGTCATTTAGGTTTCTTCTTGTGATTAGAATTCTTTTCCTTTTTTTAAATTTATGGGTTCCGATCAATTTTAAATGTGGTTAACCTTAGTTTTGCTGGCATTTTTAGGAGACATATATCAAAATAAGCCACCAAAACTCCATTTCCATTTGAAATATAAATGGGATTAATGCAGTGAAAAGTTCTTTTTAAACAATTAACAAAACTGAAAATTATGGTTCTTCAAATAAGGCATTCCTAGAGTTCCTTTCTGAGTATTTACTGCAATATTTAGGGCTCCTTTTTCCCAAATTGTTGATACAATATTCACATGACTAGTAATTCTAAATATGATTTATCTTCTTTGTACTTTACTTTGAAAACAGTAGAGATCATCTTTTCTATTGATTCAATAGCTGTCCGTCTTCTAGAGGTCACATTGTTAGATGACATTCATCATCAATCATGTCTTTAATTAAAACTCAAATTATAGCTAAACAAATGTTCTCTGCTCACAATTTCTCAAACATTTTAACCCCCCTTTTAAATCTTAAAATAAAATAATAATGCTTATCACATATTTAAATTTATATTTCTTAGTACTGCTTAGTATTATCTAAAAAACAGACCTAAGTATTAAAATCTAAATGATGTTTACCCTGTTACCAGTCACCTGGTTTATATGTACAATATCCATCACCGTATTGCACAAGATTTCCTGAGCATTTGCACACAAGATTGCTTCATAATTTTGTATCCAAAAATGAGATGCTCCTACCCTTGCCTTTATATTGGTTCCTTTAAAGAAAAATTAAAATATCTTTTAGATGTTGACAGACTCTTTATTTTATTCATTTATTTATATGCAGTCCTGAGATTTTAAACCCAGTGCCTCAGACATGCTAGGAAAGCGCTCCACCACTGAGCCCCAACCCCAACCCCTATATTGCTTTTTGTAACCAAACAAAACCACAGACTTTCATTTACTCTTTTAAAAATATAATAAAATGGTATATATTATGTAGAAATATCAAATATAAAGCAAATTTTTAAATATTCAAGATATTAAAAATACCTATGGAAAATTAACCAAGGTTACTATTTTTAGGACAACATCTCTACTTTTCAATATACTCATATATACAAATTTCTGTGAAATCTGAAAAAGCATACTGTAAATCTGTACCTTTTCAGAAACCTGGACTATCTGATAGTCACAAGCTAAACTTTGTAAGAGAGCCCATAGATCTCAGGAAACCTAAAATATTCACCTGGTGGCCTTATAGTTTGAATTTGTTTTTACAATTGAAGTTCTTTTTATTTTATTGTTTCAAGACTCAGACATTTATAGTATTGGGTAAAATTTCACTTCAACTTCATTGAAAAATATTCCAATCTGCCCTGAAAAAAATACTGCACATAATCTGTGAAGAGTGATAAGACTTAAGAAGCCCATCTCCTTGATCAATATCCAGTAATCTGCCTAGAATAATCATAATATGTTCTAAGAGAAATAGAATACATGATGTTACAGATGGTATTCAAATATAAGTTTAGATTTATTCTACAAATATGTTAGTTTTAAACTGAATACTTAAATATTTGAGAACTGGTAAAATAATTTGAGGTCTATATCAAAAATATCATGAGGTCAAACCATATTTATGAGTAATTGAGATTTTGCATATCGTAACTTATGAAACTCATTTTCACCTGAATCAACTTGTTAATTTTCAAATGCATACACTCCATTGAAAAATGATATGCCATTTTTTAGCAAATTACATGTGTTCAAATTATATGTGTTCAAACATAATGCTTATCCAAACAAGTAGGTTTTACATAAAGTTGTATAGGAATTCTAAAGAAGGTTAAGAGCAATAGCACTATAATGCAATGCAAAAAAATGTTTATAAAGTTGTAGAAAACTCTGTCTTTTATCACCATTATTAGTCTTTTGCTCTATATAGCTTGATAGCAGCAATAGATAGTTTGACTTTTTGCTTTCAGTTCAGTGGTAGCTTTCCCAGGTGACAAATCCTGCTTTAAAGAAGAAAATAGAATGAAATGTTAAAATATTATAAACATTTGTTTATGTAACAATAATACATAATTTGAGATATTGTTAGGATTTAAATTATTATGTGTAAATTAAAAATTTATTAGTGAGAATTATTTACTCTGACAGAATGTTTGAGTTAAGATTTATTGAAATCAATAAATTATCAATCCCTTTGCTTGCTAATGATTTTCTTAAAAGCATTCAAAAGAGCATGTTATTTTAATTTGGTAAGACAAATTGATGATAATTTTTGTCTTTGATGTAATTCCACTTGTATAACTTTTGGATGAATTTCCATTACCTGATACCATTCTTCACTTACATACACAGAAAGACTTTATATTTTCAAATATTCTAATTATTCTTGCCAGCTCTAGTTTCCTATATTTTATATATACATTGTTATTGTTAGATCCATTACCATTAAATTATTGAAACAATTTAATTGTGTAAAGATATAAGATGTAGTGAATGAAAATTCAATGAGTTTCAATGACATTTGTTTTGTGATTATTAGTGTTACTTATTGATAGTAAAAGATTCATTAAAATTAGATGACTTATTTTTCAGGGTTGAAGTTTAACCTTAGGTAGGGCCTTACCTGTGCTAGGAAAATATTCTATCATTGGGCTCTATCCCCAGCCCTAGATGACTTCTTGAATACCGTCAGTATGCAAATTTCAGGTGAAGAAAACATCTAAAGAATAGGCCTACTGATTGCTACATTAAAACTCACATAAAGAGAAATCGTTATATACATGGAGTCAGTACTGATGGAAGAGTGGATTGGGAAAAAACAGCAAATGGGAGATCAACAAGGGTTGCTTCCAAATTAGATTTTCAACTCAACCTTATGAGACAAAACTAGTGCCACATCAGGAAATGGACCACATGGGGGGAAATGTGATTAGAACATTTCTCATTGAATCAAAATAACACAAACATTATATTCACCTCATTTTACCTTGCCAGAAGCCAATGACTCACATAAGAAGAATAATTCTCTTATGCTTTTCTCACATGACAAATAGATTATATGTTGCAGGATTTACACCAAAAGGAAACAGCATACTGGATTTTGATGAACAATTTCAAAATGTTGCTTTTTCTTAATTTGCTTTGAAATTTTCTATAAAAATTAGTTAAGAAAATAACTAGCAAAAAGGATAGGCAATTTACCAATTTAATCTATAATATAATTGTTAACATCAGTCCTAAAGAACTGAAATATTTGTCTAGGTTGTTCCATACTTTCAATTTATAAAGAAAAATATTATTCTGGGATTTTGCTTTACTTTTCAATGTTAAATATAAATTCTACAACTCTCTGTGTGTTCAAACTATCTTAATTTCAGTCTATAGGATAAGGGAGAACTTTTAAGCTAGATGTTTAATCATGCCTATAATAACATATTTTAAAAGTATCTTGGTCTCAGAACTGAATTCAATTCAAATTTTCTTGGAATTCAGATTCTCAATACCCCATATTCATCATTCCTATAATTTGATATTTATACTGAGCACAGATTTTTGTCTCTATATATATATCTACACACACACACACACACACACACACACACACACACATAAGTAAGAGACTTTCAGTGGAATGTAAATCAATACTTTGGCAAAAATATAACCTATTAACTTTTCTGTATTCTTTTCCAAACCTCAGGCTGATAGCACTTCAATATTTCAAACATTAAGTAAATCTTCTATAACAAAATCTACTTTTGAAACCAAACATATGTCTGGTTTTGATTTGTTATTCCCATATAAGTGCAGAACATAAACCACTTCCCACTGCCTTGGCTTTACCACAAGCATGCCTTCTCTAGTCTGTGAGCATAAAATGTGAAACAGACTCATTTCATTTCATAAAAGAGGAAATCCAGCTTGAAAAAAAAAAAAAAAAAAAAAGAAGACACTGTGGCTTGGAAACTTCACCTCTCCTGTCCTACAATCTCATAGAAGAAGACCATCTTCTGCCTAAAGGATGTCTTAAACAGTCACTTTTTTCTTCATTTTATTAGTATTTTTCCTTGTGGTGAGTGAACATTTCATGTAAATGTGATTCCTATTAAGTAGATTTCTTTGATTATATTAGAAAATGAATTCATTTTGCAGCACATGGAGTTCCAAAATGATTACTTACACTTCATTTAAAGCAAGTCCCATTCTGCAATAGTTCTTTAAAGTATTAAGATTTACTAATAATTGCTCACAGAATTATTTTGCCTACATAAATAACTCAGTGAACCTTCTAAATTTAATTAAACCTAGAACCTCTCAATCACCACGGCATGTACTAACCATGGTAGTTCTCTTTTCTAACTTTATTGAGTTACAGTTGTTATATGGCTTAAAATTCAATCAGAATCTTTATTCACCAAATCCCTATGTTCCGAAGGTATGTATTCTCTGCTAGAGTATGCCAAATGTGTCAGTGTGATAACATGACCATTGATGTAAGACATTGCAATAGTCTGGCAGGGAACCTGTACCTGTCCATAAGAGGTTGAGCAAGTCACTTTATTCTTTGGTATCCAAGTGTATGGAGAAAGTTACAAGTTTATTTTTATTTTTGGGGGTACCAGGGATTGAACTCGGGGGCACTCAACCACTGAGTTACATTCCTAGTCCTATTTTGTATTTTATTTAGAGACAGGGTCTTAATGAGTTGCTTAGCACCTCACTTTTGCTAAGGCCGACTTTGAACTCAAGATCCTCCTTACCTTAACCTCCTCGTCACTGGGATTACAGGCAGGTGCCAATGCACCTGGCTACAACTTTATTTTTATGTCACCAAAGCATCCAACTTTAGACAGAAACCAACTAATATTGTATGTGTAAGCATCATACAGTATAAACAAATATATATTAAGTTCATAAAAATATTTCTGGTATTTTCATTGTGTCCATATCGGCAGCATCCATGCAATTTCTACATAAACTATGTTTGGTAGGATTCAGCCAGATATAATTTCTCTATATATTTGACGCAATGTTCCTCATCCAGGACCTAGAAATACTAGTAGAATTTTTCTTACAAGCTATTTAATAACTTCCAAGTGCATAGAGACATACTGAGGGGGACAAGTTAGCAAACCCTTTGTCTTGCTTAAGTTTACAGACTTTGCATGACAGATTTAAAAAAAAAAATGATTCCAATAGGAATTTCCACTGGAGTGCATAATTTAGAAGAAAAAATAAGAACTTTCCATGAAGGATAACTTTTATTTTGAAACTTTCTCTATATAAGTACCTAAAAAGAATAAAATCCTGTGATTACGTAAATACTCTTAGAAATAACATAAAGGTAAATCACTGGTTAGTTCACATTTTTATTTCAGATGGTGATATATGTTTTACCACCTTCTACCTGTAAATTTCACTTAATGTAGTATTTTTATTTTTGTGTCTCCATATGTCAACATAAACATAAGCATGAAGGGAGCTTTGTCTACTGTCATTTATTTCAGTGTCCATCTATTCTTGAAACTGCAAAAGAAAAGGAGGTCAACATGAGTACCATGCTAGATTTCCCATCCACACACTGGTTTTTCTCTTTGAAGCACTCAGATGCAGCTTGTTTGATTGGCAAAAGAAGGCTGTCTCACCATGTTCATGCTTGCTGTTCACTTTGTTTTCCTGGTTTATGTGATTAAGCTCCATTATGAGGATTTTCAGGTCACCCACAGTTAAATGTTATTCTAGCTGATGGGCACTTTGATCAGCTTGTCTCACAACTTTTCTTTGAAAATCGCATGTTCTTTTTCAAAAGATTTCTCAGCAAAAATGATTTTAAATTAAGTCATCAAAGAAAATATAATGCACAAGAGCCAATTAATGCATTCACTGACATGGTTCCTGCACCCTCTTCCTTCTTTTATCCTGACCCATGCAGTTAATTTAGAGGACACGTATTTCTTATGTGACTGAAGGGAAAAAAGAGAGAGAGTGTGAGGAATGAATTAATCTCAGACAGTGCTTGCATTGGTCTCAGAAATGATCTTCAGCATTATTCCATGGCGTGAGAAAACCACACTCCATGTCATAGTATTACCCTTGCTGGAACACCAACTTTGTAGTGTAATCTGTTGATTGGTGTAAAATAGGCATTTACTATTGATTTGGTTATGAGTAAAATGCATACTGATCACAAATCAGAAATTATGTTTGGATTTATCATGAGGGTATTTTGAGAAGAAAAATTTCCCAAGGTTAGATACATAAATGTGTACTACTTATATTACACACTTATGGTATTGTACATTAATATTCTGCATTTTTATGAATTCATTTTAAACAAAAGTCTATAATAAAGTGGAATGCTAGTGTTAAACTGGTAGACACTTTGTCTTAAACCTATCATTAATCAACCATGTTCAAGCGATGTCATTTTCCTGTTATTGTTATCATACAGAGAGATTTTATTTTTCCCTGTTCTTAGCAAAAATGATCTGATAATATTTATTCCCCTTAAAGTTACATGCATGAATATGTGAGTCCTCAGAATTATAATTACATATATTCTTTTTACTCTCTTCTAATGTGTCACCATTACATTTTAAATAGTAGCTGAAGTCATCAAATACCTGAAAGACAATGATATTCTTTCAATGAGTTTCAGATATATTCCCACTTAAAATACACTTGTAATGAATTCCACACCTGCCTAGTCAAAAGACATTTTATGTGTCTGGGTCTCTAGGGTATTTCAAGTCTGGAGATTATAACACAGCAATTAAAGCAAGGTTCATAGTAGCATTCTCATTACTTCAACTGAACTCTATCTCCTGAAATTGACAGAAAATGTTTAATTCTAGACATTTAAGGAACATTTGCATTAATAAAAGGGAAACCATACAGTGGGTCATATTACTTTCAAAGGGATTAAAGACTGTGTAATGTTAGAGAGACTCAGGGAACTTCCTTATTACAGAAAAGAAGGTGGGAGACTCTTTTGTAGAGCTTTCAAATTACTGTGCAGTGTTAAGCTGGTGTATGAGAGAAGAGATTAACTGATGGAACTGACAGCATGAAGCTGCCAGAAAAGTGACCATGTTATTTTCTGGTCCTGGCTGCTCATCAATGATGAATCGTAAGTCATAATGTCCTATGGGAAACAGGGCATTGCAAAATTCGAAAATGAGTATATTGGCAAAAAAAGTCAAAAAACCTCTTAACTGATTTTGATACTATTTGTATAAGGAAAATTTAATGTCTTTATAATATCCTTGTTTGCAGAAATAGATTTCTTGTTGTTGTGACTGGATATTAATACACACCTCACAATGTGATGGTAAATTCAAAACACTAGCACTCAACTGGTCAAAGTGCACCTCAAGAATTTGCTAAGGAACCTAAAATAAAATCAACTTAATAATAAAAAATACTAATTGTGTAAAACTCTATAGTGCTCCCACTTTGGATATCTAATTTGAGCCTCTCAATAAGACTCTTGGTACTTAAGTCAAAGTATTACTGTTTCCATTTCTTATTCCTAAGAAACTGAGATTTAGCTACTGAATGTCTGTCTATTAATAAGGTTTGAAAACAGGTTTCAAATTTAAGTCTTTGTAAGTGGAAAGTTATATACTTTCCATTGAAACTGGAACTTGAACTGGAAAGTTATGTACTGTTCCATATACAATCCTACACCCTGATTTGAATCTTAAATGAAATAACCTATACAGATCTAAAACCAGACACGTGTTGTAACCATTGTTTTTTTAAGGTTGTATTCATGTGAAACTGAGCATAGAGATTGCTCTACTATGTTCAGTTTTTGTGGTTCATATTTATTCTTTATTTTGAATGACAGTACTCTTCATAAAATAAAGATACTATCAAGATCAGGCTAAGTTAAACGTTAATGGTAGGTTTCAGGTTTAAAATGCATTAGCTTTCAAATCTAACTTATTATTCCCTAAAAGAACTGTGAATAGGGAAAAATATTTACAGCATCAAAAGAAACTAATCTTGTGAAATAAGCAATTTCTGGAATCTGGGAGGAGTTTTCAGAAAATGTAATGCCAGATACTGTGGCTGTGGCTTTGTGGCTTGTTGAAAACAATAAGTGTCAGAGTTTCCACTTCACATGAGATGGAGGAAATCACAATCAATATGTCGTTCCAGCATGACAATGAGAATTTGAATCACTGGCCAACTTCATAGCTGGAATGTGTATATTAATATCCGAGAAGCTAGACTTCAGAGTACAAAACAATACTAGTGATAGAAAGCACCATTACATAGAGATAAAGGAGTCAGTTTGCCAAGAGTATATACCAAATCTGAGGGTGAGCATAGTGAACTTCAAAACGTGTGGAGGAGCTGGGCCTGGTGGTGCATGCCTATAATCCCAGCTGCTTGCAAGTTCAAAGCCAGCCTCAGCAAAAGCGAGGCACTGGGCAACTCAGTGAGATTCAGTCTCTGAATAAAACAAAATAGGGTTGGGGACATGGCTCAGTGGTCGAGTGCTCCTGAGTTCAATCCTGGGCGCCCCCCCTAAAAAGAATATGTGGAGGAAAATCTGATATACCTGAAAGAAAAAATAGAGATGCTAAAATGATTGTGGGAGACTTGACTGAATACTACTCCCTCAAAAAGTGGACAATAAATGAATAAAATTACAGAAAAATTGGCCAATGTTATTTGTTAACTAAGTCAAATCAATTTATATATAAAATTCCATTAATGATAATCAAATGGATTTTTAAAAAAATAAGGCATTAGTCTAGGCACATCATATACAGTCTCAATAAATTTTAAACCTCAATGAATTCTAACAATTAAAATTATTCAGAGAATATTCACAAATTACAATTGAACTAGAAGTCAAAAACAATAATATTTGGAAAATTCCCAACTTGGGGAAATTAAATTAAAATAACAAATATGCTATCATTAAATGAAACAATCCAATTAATAAAATACATTTTGAGGGCTGGGGATATAGCTCAGTTGGTAGAGTGCCTGCCTCGCAAGCACAAGGCCTTGGGTTCAATCCCCAGCACCGCAAAAAAAAAAAAAGAAATATTTTGAATTGAATGTAGAGAAGAGATTATTTCAAAATTTGTGAAAAACTGCTTACAGTGAAATTTATAACATAAAATGTTTGTATAAGAAGACAGTTTCGAATAGTAATATGAACTTCTATCTTAAGAAACTAGAAAACAAGAAAAGTGAATATCAAAGTCACCAGAAAGAAGAAAATAATAATGATAAGGGCAAATAGTAATGAAATGAGAACACCAGAGTATGAAGAAAATCAATGACACAGAGCATTGCCACTTTGAACATATTAAGAAATTCATTAAACATGGTAATACTGACACAGAACAAAAATGACACATTCACAAATATCACAATGAATATGCTTTCTCACTACTGAATCCCACAGACATGAAAAATAAGGCAATTCACAAGCAATTCCATGTCCATACATTTGAAGTGAGATTAAAGCAATTATTTTGAAGACAAAAGCTAAGACATCCAAGAACGATATGTTAATAGAGTTAAGTCAATAATATATGTGAAATTCATTGTTTAAAATTTTCACAAATAGAAAAATACTGGCCAAGGTTATCTCACTGGCTTATACTACCACACAATAAATGAAGAAACAATAAAATTCTATGCTATATTTCCAGGAAATGAGAAGAGAGAATCCTTCAAAACTTATTTCATAAAGACAATCTTACTCTATACCAAAACTTAAAGAGAAAAGTAAAAAGATATTACAAGGTAAACAACCTATAGACTAATATTTCTCATGATCATACGTATAAAAGTATTCAAAGAAATACTACCATATCACATTCATGAATTTGCAAAAAGCCAAACACATTACAGCCAACTGTGAAGTATCTCAGGAATGCAACACTGGTTCAATATTTGAAAAACAATAAAAAATTTGCCATATAAACAGACTGAGAAGAAAAAAAAATATTATCTAGATATATGCATAAAGAACATTTGACATAAATATTTTGTGATAAATATATCAACAACTCAAAACAAAAAAAAAGGACATCCTGAACTTGATGAAATACATCTACAACAAACCTACAGATAATATCATATTTAGTGATAAAAAAAAACCCTGAATATTACTCTTCTCACTGACATAGCAAAGATTTCTTCTCACTGAATTCTATCCTGCTGGAACCTTACCTAGTGCAATAGGAAAGAGAAACAAACAATAAATAGACCGAAAAGGAAGGCTTTAAACTGCATTTCTTAGATTCCAAAGAATCTAATGGTATCAGGGGAAGAACTCCTTGAATTAGATAATTGATTAGGGCAGTTTATGGAATTCAAGGCAAATTTACTAAACTTTGTTGTTTGCTTGTTGTACATAAAAAAAAAAAACTGAAACATAATGCTACTCAAAATGTACCCAAAAATAAAATACTTAGGCATAAATCTAATATGTTGAGAACTACAGAATGTTAATGAAGCAAACACTAAGAAAATAGAGAAACTTTTGCCCATTTATTAATTGTATTGTTAATTGTTATGGTGCTAAGTTTTTGAGTTATTCATGTATTTTGAATATTCATCCCCTGTCTCAGAAGCACCTAGGTGGCTAAGATTTTCTCCTATTCAGCAGTCCCTCTCTTCAGGCTTTAAAATTGTTTCCTTTTTTGGTGCAAAAGCTTTTTTTTGTTGTTGTTGTTTTGCAAAAGCTTTTTAACTTGGTTTTATTTCTTGTGCTTTAGGGGTCTTGTTAAGGAAGTTCATGCCTATGTCAATATATTGAAGTGTTGAGCCTCTCTTTTCTTGTAGTAGTTGCAGAGCTTCTCGTTTAATTCTGAGGTCTTTGATCTACTTTGGGTTGATTTTTGTGCAGGATGAGAAAGATGAAGCTTCATTCTTCTACATACAGATATCCAGTTTTCCCAGCACCATTTGTTATAAAGGTTATCTTTTCTCCAACATACGGCACATTTGTCAAGTGTCAGACGATTGTATTTATGTGGGTTTGTCTGTATACCTTCTATTCTATTTCGTTGATATTCATGTCTGTTTTGGGTGCCAATTCTATGCTGTTTTTGTTATTATAGCTGTGTAGTTTGATTTGAATCTGGTTCTGTAATGCCTCCAGCATTGCTCTTCTTGCTCAGGATTGCTCTTTCTATTCTGGGTCTCTTATTTTTCCAAATGAATTTTAGAACTGTGTTCTTTAGTCCCATGAAAAGTTCCATTAGTATTTTAATGGGGATTGCACTGAATCTGTATAACACTTTTGGTAGTATGGCCATTTTAACAATATTAATCCTGTGTAACCCAGAACATGGGAAATTTTTTCATCTTCTAAAGTCTTCCTCAATTTCTTTTTTTTGGTGTTCTATAGTTTTCATTGTACAGGTCTTTCATCTCCTTGATTATTGGAGTATAGGAAAGTGATTGATTTACATATCTTGATCTTGTATCCTGCTACTTTGCTAAATTTCTTTATCAACTCTAGAAGTCTTCTGGCGGAACTTTTTAGATTTTATAAATATAGGATTATGTCATCAGTGAACATAATTGAACTTCTTTTTTTTCCTGTTTGTGTCCCTTTAATTTCCTTCCCTTACCTGATGACTGGCTAGAGTTTCAAGGACTCTGATGAATAGGAGTGGTGAGAGTTGGCATCCTTGTATTTCCTGACTTTAAAAAACACTAATTTTTTCTCTTTTCAGGATGTTGGCCTTGGGTCTTTCATACTTGTCCTTTATAATGTTGAGGTAAGTTTCCTCTATCCCTAATTTCTCTGGTATTTTAAGCATGAATGGGTGTAGGACTTAGTCAAATGCTGTTTTTGTTTGTTTGTTTAAATCTATTAAAATAAGAAATGCAAAAAAAATATTGAAAATAATGTTCAACATCTCTGGCAGTCAGAGAAATGCAAATCAAATCTACATTGAGATTTCATATCACTCTAGTCAGGATGGTAATTATCAAGAATATAAATAATAAATGCTGGTGAAGAAATTCATCGACCCTTCTGGAAAGAAGTATGGAGTTTCCTCAAGAAACTAGGAATGTAATCACCATATGATAAAGCTATCACACTCCTTGGTATATAATCAAAAGATCTAAACTCAGCAAACTATAGGGATACTGACACATCAGTGTTTATAGCTTCACAATTCACAATAGTCAAGTTATGGAACAAACCCAGGTGCCGACCAACAGAAAAAGGAATGAAGAAATATGATACATGCACACACACACACACACACACACACACACACAGATCTCTACTCAGTCATAATGAAGAATGAAATTATGGCATTAGCTGATAAATGAATGCAACTGGAGAACATTATGTCAAATGAAATAAGCCAGACCTAGAAAGTCAAAGGTTGAATGTTTTCTCTCATAAGCATATGTTAGACCAAGATAAGGAAAAAGGGGGAGTGGTCATCCCATGATAAGAAGAAATCAGTGTATAGAAAGGGGACTGAGGAAGAGGAAGTAGGGAGAGGAAAGGGTGGTATGGTGAGATGATACTGATCAAACTGTCTGATGTACATATATGATTATATCACAGTGAATTTCACCTTTGTGTATATCTACAATGTGTTAATTAAAAACAACTATTTATAGGTAGAAGAAATACAAGTGATGTGGAGGAAAGGGAATGGGGGAGGAAAGAGGTGGGACACGAGAAGTACTGGGGACTGAATTGGGGCAAATTCTATCCCAAGCATGTATAGTTATGTAAAAATGAACCCCAATATTATTTATAAAAAATATGCATTAAAAATGTGCAAAAAAGAAAAGTGAAGAGATGGTAGAGGAAAGGGACCAGGGGAAAGGAATAGGGGAGAGAACAGAAAAATACTGGGGAACAAGACTAGCCAAATTACATTTTTATATCATGTACATTTATAAATATATAACAATAAATCACACTATTATGAATAATTATAATACATCAATAAAATATGGAAAAAGTACAGAAACCACATTCATTGGAAAGTTGAATATCACTAATTGGTGAATTTTCCTCAAATTCATCTAGATTTCCTGAAATCTCAATATTCTAATAGGACTTTGGTGCATATATATGGGTCAACTGGGTTTTATAATTCACGTAGAAAGGAATCAGAATACCCAACACCATTTTTAAAAAGAAGAAAAATGGTGGAGGACTCATACAACCATATTGGAAGACTTACTGTAAAGCTAAATTCATCAGGATAGTGTGGCAATGAAGATAACTTTTCAAGGAATGGAATGGGAACAATTGAACATCCATGTGCTGGAAGGAAGGAAAGGAGGGAGAAAGGAAGGACAATTATCCTTATATTTAACAAAATTATTGCTATGGAAATTATACAATTTATCATTATCATTATCACAATTCACTTAATGTTGTAGCATTCTGCTTGACATATAAGAATCTTCCTGTATTACAAGATAATTCCATCTACTTTTAATCTATTTTGTATTTATTGCCATATACAATTAAATTTATAAGAATTAAATAGTTTAGTTTTTTTCTAGATAATCAGTAGAGTATCAGGAAAACTGAAAGAAGAAGCCATGTTTATGTTCAACATTATATTTGTTGGTTTGGGGGTTCCTTTACTTTTCAGTCATTCTTACAGATTAAAGTGTCTCTTCTGTCATTTTATTGAAATTTACAAATTGTCTTTAGAATTTTTTATATAGCATTTCTTTTT